>JBAIZL010000004.1:251262272-251429772 GCA_036971475.1 Prosapia bicincta
TATATGGTGTACACTTCTTCTTGGTGTCATTGATATTGTACACCCCACAACATATTGTCCTAGTAGGAAGGGATATATTATGTACACCTCATCTCTGTGTAATTCATATACAGTCAACTCCCGATTATCCGGGATCGCATCAACCGGGTGGTGGATCAACCGGGATCGTCAGCTCCACTTGAAGCAGTGGGGCGGGAGGAGTCAAATGTGAACGCGGCGGACGGATGCGGTGGCGGGCGGTCGTTGGGGCGTACAGTAACCTTTACGGAATAATTTATAGACTGTCAACTCGCCCGCAGTCACCACCCCGTGTCCTAAATCCTTCCTACCTGTTTCCGCGCTACGCGCACTCGCGGGCAGAGTTTCGGTCAGCATGTCTGAGTTTACGTTATATTTCTTGTTGTCCTTTTATAAATTCACGCGGTTCTATGACGTGCGAATCCCTAATTATGCGTTGATCTCCAACGTCCAATCAGATCAGAGCACATCGAAGCATCGAACGTGATGCATGGAGCGGCCGTTTTTCGGAGAATAAATCCGAACGCCGAATTCACGGAATTACGCGATCGCTCGAGTCGAACGTAAACACTACCCTTCCTCAGTGGTCAGTCTATGCGTTGCTTCTGATCAAAACGAACTGTACAGTAGTGACGGTACAACAGGAGGCGATACTATTTATCAGCTCTTTTTACAGTCATTGGATAGAAGTAGGGCTGTGGATATTATGGTATTTGTTTTAACCGTGATTTCGCATTATCCGTGACTGCCCTGCCGGTAATTATCCCGGATAATCGGGAGTTGACTGTAGTATACTCAACAGCTTGGCGTCCCCTATAGGGAGGAATATATGGTGTACACTTCTTCTTGGTGTCATTGATATTGTACACCACAGAACATATTGCCCTAGTAGGAAGAGATATATGATGTACACCTCCTCTCTGTGTAACTCATATAGTATATAGTATACTTAACAGATTGGGGCCCCCTATAAGAAGGAATATTTGGTGTACACTTCTTCTTGGTGTCATTGATATTATACATCAAATAACATATTGCCCTAGTAGGATGAGATTATAATGTACACCTCATCTCTGTGTAATTCATATAGTATACTCAACAGCTTGTCGTCCGCTATAGGAAGGGATATATGGTGTACACTTCTTCTTGGTGTCATTGATATTGTATACCACCACAACATATTGCCCTAGTAGGAAGGGATATATGATGTACACTTCATTTCAGTGAGATTGATATAGTTTACCCCACAATTTGTTGTCTCCAATGGGAAGGTATATATGGTGTATACTACATCTTGGTGTCATTCATATAGGATACCCCCACAATATTGTGTCTGTTGCTGAATATTTGAGCCATAACCATTCCTTTAAGCCGACTCCATAAATTTATAGCCTTGCCTTATTGAGTCTATATTTATTTATATTTTCACATACCTAATAGGTGATGACTTCACATTGATTATTCTCAACATAACAAAATTTGCTTTGGTTAAGGAATAAATTGATATGTAGATGGTAATTAAATCAAACTGAGGTAAGGAGTGCTATTAAAATGTATTTTGAAGGGTGTGTAAAAAACAAATATTGGATTTTAGAAACTAAATGCCCCTTAAAAAAAGGAACAAAATGTTATTCTAAATCAAGTCTATATTAAGAGATGAATTTCAAGTCATTAGCATATCTAAAAATGATCATTAGTGTTAATTCTTTATTTACTGGGTTACTTTTACAATCTATTGTGAATTCTGTTTTGTATTTTACCACTAGCTAGTCTTTATAATTTGAAAACCAACAATTCTACCAAAGATATTTGTACAAATAACTACTCACTAATTAACACTTCTCCTTACAAGATCTAGAATAGAAACCTCCGTATACTAATAAGTTTATAAAGAATACAAAGCTATATAATAATATATAATGCAGAAGATAATTGTTTATAATAGTGTTATCTCATATGTGCTTATAAATAATTATTTAGGTAGTAGACAATTTTTATGACAATAACCTGTAATATCAAATTTCCCTGAGGCTTAATTTTGAAACTTTTGTTTTAGCCGAAAAAAAAGTTGGCGAAAAGAAAACTAACATATACATCCAAAAACCAACAACCAGCTGAAGATTTCCAATTAAGGCTACCTTGCAACACAAATTAGGCAAGATTTAGGTGCTATTATATTTTCTTTTTTTCTAATGTTTAATTCCTTTTTCTTTATATCTTGTGTTATATTTTCCTAATTTTTTTATAACTATTTTTGTTTCATATCATCACATGAAAATAAAATAATTTTAGTTACAATATATTAAGATAATTTACTTTATGTACTTGAAAGCTGTTGACATAAGCAAAAAAAAAGTTATTGAAGACTTTTTTTATGCTTATTCTGATTATTTTTATTTGCTTTAAAAAATATTACAGCTTGGGTTTATTTTGTACTAATATTGACTTCCAGATAATTATGGTAATATTATTGAATATAGTATATTACAGTAATGGTATTTAATAAGACGGGTTATGTTTTGTAGTTTTTAGCAAATATCTAGATATTCTTGGTGGTTATAATAGATGATCAGGTAGTAAGTGACACTATTGTCCTTTTAAACATTTGATGTCTTATTCGTTTTTAAAATAAAGTAAGCAATTTCAAACAGTAGCCATAGACAATATTCTCAGAAAAGTCGGGAAAATTTTCAAATTGATATTTTTTATAGCCACTTGATTACTCCAAAACAATATTTTTTTTGAAACGATTGCTTATGTAATATCTCACCTGTTTTAGGATAAATAGCCTAGTAACGACATTTGTTACACTTGTCCATATGGCAAGCCATAATAGAAAATTCGTTACGCTCAAAATTTCATTATACAGTCCAATCTTGGCATCCAAACTAATTGAAGCAGGGGGTTGTCAGATTACTGAAAAATTCAGATTATAAAAACTACCTACGTATGTATTAAAAAAAATGCTGAAAAAAGGACTCTACATTTCTGTAAAACCGCTCATAAATAGTGTCATCAAGAAGTGGATAACTTCTTCTGTGCATTGTCTGTCTCTTATGTGTACCTTCCTCAGAAGCTGATGCATATGAAAGAATTTTTACATAATTTTATTTCAATTAGTGACTATTGTCATACCGACAGTAAACTCACGGGGCAGATTGGAAGAAGTATCTCCGTTGTCGAGACGTAACAAGATGGTTCACTTGTCATTCAAAGACATTGTTTTACGTTTTTTTTTCACTAATGTTAACACACATCTGAACACTTGAAAAGAAAACAAAACTAAATTCACTGTTAGGTATCTCACTATACTTATTGAATGGAGGGGAATTTATTTGAAAATTATGAAAGAGAACAACAGAAAACAACTCCAGGAAATCCAATTACGCAACTGCAGAGTTTCCATTGGAGCAGAATTCCTTTCTCCCTCTGTCTTTCCACTAACCTCAGGGACTAAGGCTCTTTTACAAAACAGTTTTTTTGCCTGTTAGTGAAGTGTTTTGGAGTATTGAAGTTCGGGTTACCGAGATCACACTGTATGTTTATATTTCGTTAAAACAGATTTGACCTGTAATCATTTCCCCATCTTGTGGGCCTTTGTTCCTTTATAAAAATATTCATATTAAGTATATCTGATTAAATTTTAGTTGCTCAATAAAATAATGTTCACTGGAGATATTAAATGGATTGAATTACAAAACAAATTTTAAAAGAAAATTTTCTTACTACAAAACATTAATTTATTCATTTTGTTTAAATTATTTTATGCCTGAAATATTTATAATTGCAATTTAAGAAAATAATTTTTTTGATATGCAATAATATTTACCAAATTTACGCATATTTACCAATAATATTTAAGTATTTAATTTTTACACATTTAAGCCATATATTAAAGATGCACTGAACATTTTGTTAAAGGTAGGTTGCTTTAAATCAGTAATGCATTATGTGATGCATCCCCTATGAATACATCTTATTCTATACATAATTTGTGCTCTGTTGCAACATCTATTGTCTTGTAGACTGTGAAGCATTTAGTACCTGTAATCTAATGAATAACCTTGTTCCTTGCTATTTCTTTAATATTCTGGTAATTCATAAGTATTTTCTGCTTAGAGTGTTGGTTATAGAATGTTTTTATAAATAAAAAAATAAAGACAATAATATCTAAATAAATAAGAGATAATATCTAGATTGCTCAAAATAGTTTATATTATTGAAATTTAATCTTTATGCAGTACTTTTAAGTATAATATAAATATAGTTTAATTATATATATATATATATATATATATAATTAATTAAATTATGTATATTTATCCAATTTTGGATTGAAAGCACAAAAATTGAAAACAGACTCGCATTGTGTATATCTTGCCATTCTATAAAAGAGAACAGCTGCAGAATTATTATTATTTAATAAGTTTATACTTATGATATTGCTTGTAATTATAAAATGTATTTTATTCAAATGTTCTCTTTACTCAAGATTATGTTAATTCTAAGGTATTTATACAGTAAACAAATACGTCTATAGTTTCATGTCTGAATCAATTAATTAAAGAAATCAATTGTTTTAAAATTGAGCCCAAATGAGGTTATTAGTTAAAACAAATTTATCCATATTTCTGCTAGCAGTTACTTTATAATAATATATAAATTTTTTTTAATATACTATGATTATCTATACAATATTATAACTACTTTAAAAAATTAATAGGTACAAACAAAAATTGTAAATGAAGAGCCAAAGTTATTGCTAGTGGAAATTTCCATGCCTTTTAAATTAGTTGTACATTCATTAAGTGTGGAATATTTTTCTTGTCTGTCTTTGAACAAATAAGAAAAATGAAGTATTTTAATGGAAACAGTATTGTTTGTTGTATTGATAACAAACCAAAATTTTGTGCAAAGTATTAATTTTGATGTTGTAATTATTTAAAGATGAACACTATTAAGAACATTGATATATACAATTTTTTTTATCTATTTTAATAGGAAATAGTGATAGAATTATTTCTTAAAAAGAAGGTTTATAATAAAGGTTTAATAAAGTACTTAGTTACTAGATTTATGTTTTCTTATTTATCCTGTATATTTAGCACTTATTTAACCTGTTAATCACTTGATACTTCGAATACAAATAAAGTTTTAACATGATTTTGATATTTATCTCAGAACTAAATGAAAACACATTCTATCAAATTGAAACAATGATCAATTGTTCCAGCCCTTTTCAACTTTCAACTCTTAGCTATGTTATCAAAAATAAAATACATGGTGACAATTCAGTTCATATTTTTCCTAGCACTGAGATATATTTTAATTAATGTAGTAACTCAATATATTTGAATATCATTTGTTTCTATTAGGAATGGGCCAATTTCAATTCTTGTTTCATTAGCCGTTAATATATGTGTGCGATATAATTTATTGGGAAAATAACTAATTGTCGACTATGTCTTATTTATGTATTAGTTACTATAAATAAATTACCCTATTAAAGCAAATGCCAATTGGAAATAATGAAGATATTATTATTATTTATGACTTAACAAACAACAAAGATAATCAGAAGCATTTCTGGTCCGTTTGTTTGTCAACGCTCTTCTCGCTCTGCTACACACACACACTCTCTCTCTCTCCCCTCGTCTCTGCTTCATGAATCTCAAAACAAAAGAAAAATAAAATGTAGTTTCATATTCTCTAATTTGTGTAGCCTCTTAAATTAAAACGAAACTTTTAACCTTAAGGCTTTACTATATGACCAAGATGTTAACTAAATTCATTATTCGAAAATATCCTGTAGGCCTAGATAAATTAAACAAATTCAGAATTGGAAGAAAAATTGTAGAATCAGAACCAACAATTTTAGGTATCAGCCTATTCCTAGTTTCTATTTTCAATTTAAGCTACTACTTTATGCTTACTGCTTTAACATGTATTAATATTTAAATGTTTATCTATAGTAACAGTTAGTTTTTGTCTAAATGTGGACAGCCCTTTAAGAAGATATGGTCTAATAGTTACTTAGACCAAACAGTGGAGAGTTGACAATAATACTTACATGTGGAAAATTTAAAATCGATTCTGCACCAATTTGGGTGAATATTGTATGGAATTGTACAATATAAAATTGGTGTTATAAATACAGGAAGCAATTACAAAGTTTAGCTGTCCCCAGCTGAGTAAGTATAGAATGAACCTGCTTTCGTGCTGAGTGAGTGTAGAATAAACATGTAGAAAGTATGTCTACAACACCATTTTTACCATAATGCACTACCTTGCTAATAACTCGAAAGGTAAGTACTAATTCTTTAGATAACTTGAAGTAATAAAATGAACTTTATTTCTAAATTATATTGAATTGGTAAACAATATGTTGAAAAACTAAAGGAGCAGCACATCTTATATATGTATTACAAAAAAAAAAAACAGTCAGGAGTGAAAATAAATATTTACCACCTATAGTTTACAAATTTTGATTAAAGGCCCAATCTCTCACAAAGCAGTTTATTTCTTTTAGTTGTGTTGATACTATTTGGCAACTTTTGATACTTTTTTCTGATCTTTGTTTAGGCGATTGTATTTATGTCATTAACAGCAGGGGAACTCAATTATAATGTTTAGAACCATATTTTATAAAGTCTGAACCTGTTTACAGTTCAAATCTATAAGCTATATGTTCAGGTGGATGTGTAAAGCATTTTGTACATCCTAAAAGCTCCTAAATTTAGCTCCCCTCCATTTCTACTTTTCTTAAGTTGGACTCATCACAGGTATAACAAATGTAAATGTTAGAGTAAACCTTACTCCAGAATTATGTTTACGTTTCTTCTAAACTGAAGTGAAGTTATATTTCTATTGCAAAAATTAAACTTTATTTAAGCCCCTTAGTAACCATTAATGTCTTAGTATAAACAGACTGAAGTGGTCACAGAATTATTGCTATTTATATTCTATCTCCATGTTGTTACTTAATAGATTTAAAGGCAAATAACAAATACTTGAGATTTATTTTCTAAAACACAGTTTTTTAATAGTTTTACTAATTTGAAAATACTACAGGTATAATACAAGGTTTGTCACTTACAATTAAATATTATTTTTAAACAAGTTAACAAGAAGTAACAATTTTAACGTATTTGTTGCTCTTTTATAAACAAATACTTTATTAATACCATAAACAATGTATTATAATCAAATACAAATTACTTCACTCTCAGATATTTTATAAATGAAGAAATTACTAACATCCTTAACACATTCTATTTTTTTTACACCAGGACAATATATTCATGTAAAACAATAGGCTACAAATTACGGTTTTAATGTTATAACAAAATTTTGTATTCATTGATTTTATGGTCCATGATGATCAGTAAAAATTTTAGGTTGTACTTAAAAAATAAATGAATGACTTACCGAGCTTATGATTCAAGTAAATTTATGAAAACTGACGGACACACTACATTTTGATTGCAATAACAGGTCATTAGTATCTGTGCTAGATCCTTTGAAACAGTAACTTTAAATACAGATTTTTTTTATAATATGGTTAGAAAGTATATATGCTTTGTACCATGTTTATTAATTAGACATGTTTTTATTTTTTGTTTTGCTATGTTTGCAAATTACATATTGCTCTAGTGCATTGTAATTGTATTGATGTTTGGGATGTCTAGGTTATGGTTGATGTCTGTGTAAGAGTGGCCTTTTTGTATTACACGATTAGCAGAAGTTAAGTTAGCGACATTTAATAGTATGTGTTTTTTTTAATCTTTGTTGATAAAAGCTCCGAACGTGTTTGCATGTACAAAGTGACTTGTGTGCGGCTTAGTTTGTATGTATCTGTAGCTTGAAGTTTAACTTTCTTTTGAGTTGTATTATGTGTTGTGTTAGTTTGTTGTTCCAGTACATTAATGAGATAAATTTCTTTATCCTTCATTGTGTAGTCACTGATAAAGATAGCTTAGTGTGTTCATAATCATTGCCTAGGTAAGTTTTTCTTAAATTTACTTGAATTATAATTAAATAAATTTAAAGCAATTGGTATGAAACAATTTGTTAATTTAAAATTGTATAACTTTATTTAGGTTTCATCATTTGGTTTACTAGCAGAATGACACTAAAATGAGAAAATTCAACTTGTATATTATTACATTGTAATTAAAAAATTACTAGCTTCAGACATTTAGTCTGAAAAAAGAGATCAGCAATGGTGGTATTTTGTAACTCCTTCATAAAAACTGTCATGGTATAAACATTATTTTTAACTTATTACACTTTTGATATTACTTGTGACCAGACTTATTGAAGTCTGGTCGCAAGTAATATCAAGTATAATAAGTAATTAACAATTAGCTCGTCATGAACAGCAAAAAGATTTCGATATAATTTTTAAATAAACTATCAAACAATTTATTCTTATAAAGCTATACATGTGTGTCTGTATACTCAATATTCTTTGTAGATACCATACAGATCTCCACAACACACCATAGTAAACAATAATATTTGTATATTTTGTGGCAAGCCATAATTAAAGCTCTGTAAGTCAATTTGACAATATCCAACCACATCTATGATACATCAAACCATAGCTATATAGATTAGTAATGTAATAACACTATGGTTTTAGTTTAAAGCAAGCACTCTGTCTTTGGTAATATAACTTTTAAGTATGTGCTCTAGCAACATTATATTATTTTCTATCTGCAAAAGTACAATAATTACCCCACAGATAGAATGAGCATTATCAACAAAATAATTTCTTACTCTGAAACCCAATAATTTTAACAGTAACATCACAACTAATAATTAAAAGTATTTTTTTTAATAAATTCACTGAGAAAAGTAAATGGTACTAAGTTTAAACAAAGTTATTCACTTTGTTCTGCCAGTAATATGTTGTATTAACAAGTAATTAACACAAATTTTACCCTTTTAAATAACAATGTTTACCTAGAATAATAATACTACTCTCAGTAATTCGTACATAACTGATTCATTGTACACTTTGTAATGTAAAAAGGCTGTACAAAATCGAATCTGAGCTCAATTCCAAACTAATAATTAAATATATATATATATATATATATATATATATATATCGCAATATGTATTATTGTGTATTAATAAAGAACTAAGTCAAAATACAAATACAAGAATTATAAATGAATTTACAATTCAATTGTAAATTCAATTATAATTCTTGTATTTGTATTTTGACTTAGTTCTTTATATATATATATATATATATATATATATATATATATATATATATATATATATATATTTAGGTTAGTTCTAGTAGAGCTTAAAGCATATTTAGAAATTTTTGGACTAGATAGGAGACTGACAGACTTACCTAATGGCAATAGTCCAAAATTAGTTTTCATGTGCCTATTTATTTCCAAGAGATTGCAGTTTTGGACTATTGCCATCACGTAAGTCTGTCAGTCTCCTATCTAGTCCAAAAATTCCTATATATATATATATATATATATATATATATATATATATATATATATATATATATATATATATTTATTTATTTATTTATTTATTGATTTAACAGTAACAGTAAGCTAAACTTAAGTTTAGTATTACATTTTTCTTTGATGAGGTGTTTCACATTAACCCTTTCTCAAAACTTGGAGTACTCTATTTAGAATACAGTTCAAAGTTTTGAGGTCATCTGAAACTTGTCAACAAAGAAAAATATTTTAATGTTAACAAAGGCAGGAAAATGTACCCAAATGTATATGATGTTATAAAACTTGATTAAACTGTGTCAAACATTTTTTAGTTATAACAGTAGTTTTCAAACTTTTATTCTTCTAGAATGAAATTAAACATCATGCACAAATTTATGCACTAGAAAAAGTTTCAGTTTTTTTTTTATTTCAACATGTATATGACTGAAATGAATAACCCATTAACTTATCAGTTTTCCAAGGCACTGTAACCCATTGACCTACCATTTTTTCCAGGCATTGTATTGTACAGAAAATTCATTTAATTAATATCCATTGTTAATTTGAATTTTATAAGTTTAATTTTTTTTGGTTAAATTATTATCTAGGCGTTTGTAACAACAAACATCCTAAATACCGGTACATAAAATAGATTTGTAGTTTTTCAAAATGGTTGATTTATAATTTTTGTATACATTTTAGGCACAAACGTTTTTTTAACAAAAAAATTTTGTTGACCTTTAATTTAATTAGTTCAATAAAATTATTACAATATTTTGAAATTTTGAAGGTAAAACAAAAGAGACATAGACCTATTCTAGTTTAGCTGTAATGTAACCACGTTGTGTTCACTATGAAAATTTCAGGAAAATCTTTAACTGCTTCTTAAAAATAAAAGACCACCTGCCTAAATTGATTATAATGAGTTACAACTACAAAATTAATAATTTATTATCACCACTATTTAGATTCATTTCCAGATTTATGCCTAATTACATCGGCTAACATTTTTGAGCGTACAAGCTTATTTGATGGGCAATATGTACTAATATTTCATTGAAGAAAACATTAAAACAATTTATCTTCCTTTTTAATTTACAATGGGTATGTTAGTATGTTACACCTACTTTACCACAAAATACAGTATATTTTTCTTAATTGGCTTCTCTTGCTTACATCGACTCAATTCACTGATATTTATCATTAGAAGCAAAGATGCTTTACATCTGGGCTAATGAACTCAATATCATTTTTTGATTCATAAACAAAAAAACCCTTTGATATTCTCATCCTCACTATGACCATTTCAGCACTCAAAAACTTTTCCTCAAAGTTAACTAAAGATAATTCACTGTAAACACTAGTTGAATAACTCAAATCACTACTGCCTAAATGTTCATATCATGTCAAGCTTGCTTACTGATGTTAATTCACTTGTCAACATTTTTTATGACAAGTAGCAAAAATTCCAAGGACTGTTATAAGTTAAGTGTTTAATAACTAGCATTTTTTAGTCCTACGTAATTAAATTTGTTGTTTTTCAGGTAATTAAAAATATTTTAATGGTGGACATTAAAAAAAAACTAAAATTTGTATTGATTTTAGAATTAATTCTTACATTAACTTGGACTTGATGTGATCTTCATTAGTTAAAGTGTTAAAGTTGTAGGAAATATTAGTATGCAGCATTACAACATGGTATAGTTACATTAAAACAATTTTTTACAAATATAAAACTATTCACATTTTACCAAACAACAATAAACAAAAAAGCAAGAGATCTTGCAAAACATCTCTCTACTCTTTGCATAAACAAGTGGACATAGTTTTAGATGAATTTTTGTAAGAAGAGCAGCTATAAGGAAAACAAATTACTAATAGATAAGGAGGTTACATTAGAATGAATCTTAGGAGGAAAAGTTAAGCTTTAAAATTTGTTGTTTAGGTTTGTCTGTAAATATATATGGAAGGCTACTGTGAAGATGTAGACAGTGATCCATAGTTTTGGATAAAGTACCTACATATGTACTGAGTAATGCATTTTTACAAATCTACCTTTAATTCTTTAATTACACTTAACATTGCTAAAACTTTCTACTTAAAAGTATTACAATAAATGGTTTATTTTTGTTAAATCAGTTGTAATTCTTTGGCCGAAAAATAATAAATGAGCTAACTATGTAGCAAACTGTGGAAGAATTTAATAATAAAAGTAACCACTTTAAAGGTTTCTAATTTAATACTTGAATAACTTACATTTACAAAGTTACATATGGTTTTAATTTAAAAATTTAAATAGCATATTAAGGTATTATTTAACAAAATTAATATTTGCTTCTTTGTATAAAATTATTGTTAAAAAATATGTTCAGTATTCTAAATTTGTTATGAAATCTAAATAAAATTTAAGTTCCGGTAACTTTTAAGTACAAGTAAAAGAGGTTTTCAATTTTTCAGTAAATGGTACATATTTATTTAAATGCGTTATTATATGACTTTACTTAGTGTGGTTATGGTTTCATAAACACTTGTTCTAAGTTTGACTCCCATTAAATAATTTTCATTAAATTTACTAACTCTTGAAAAGAATTTAAGTTGTAAAATTATTTAACTCTTAACTTGCAAGTTATGTTTTTGATATTACATTATTTTTCATAAAATAAAATAAATGTAATTTTAAAAAGAGGCAGCAAGCATTAAACACATAAAGCATGAGATAACTGTTTATTTAACTTACTCAGTAAGGTAGGATCACCTATTATTAGAAACCTGTTTCTTCACAACTGCCAGCTTCTTACCTATCAATAGTTTTACTAATACCAGTAATTTTATAATTTCTAAGAAAAACAGTAACAGTAAGTTAAAAAAAAAACGAAATAATTAAGAAACAGTATATTCTCCAGATATTAACTTTACAATACACATAAAAAACTAGTTTTGGCAGTTACCTTTTTCAATTTCGTATTGTTTTTAATTATAAAAGTATAGATTTTAATTTTCACATACTGTTACTGAAATTTAAAGTTGTTATTTTGTTAATTAGTTAGAAATTTTCTGGATTGTAAGGTAAACAAGAGTAGGAATTGCTATATAAAAATATTGAAGAAAAAATAAGATTTTATGAAATATGAATTACTGCACAAAAATCAGTATTTGACTCTCAAAGAACCATAAAACTCTCACCTTAACTCACTGCAACCTCTAATTTTGCCAATCCATAACCTATCAACTTCTGTCGTATCATAATATTAAAAAATTAATCATTTTGTATGATACTTTTGAAAAAACTGAATCTTGTCATGCACTGTGAAATTGTGCCTTATAGTACCTGTGTGTCATTATTCTGTTCTTACTTTATGCTAGTTTTGATATTTTTTAAAAATTTCTATCAGGATTAAATAATTCTGAGCTTTTTTTCTATTCTTTTACAATAAATTGAAGACAATCTATGGGTAAAATTTTAAAGCATAATAGAAATGGATAAATATCTAGGCTCAACTCATAAAATGTTGATGAAAACAATACAGAGCACAACTAATATAAACATAGATTTTCTATAGTCAATTCCTACTTAAGCCAACAAAGTAAAATTTTATTTTAGCAAGTTTGTATTAAATAATTTCAATTAATATGAATTTGAAAATCGTAACATACGCTTTAAAACAGCTGTTCTGCCACATAACCTATAACATAAAATCAGCTTTTTTATGAAATCATATGTTATCACTTATTTTAAGCCAAATGTGACAAAATAACTATATTGCAAATCTTGCCCCTTTTGTGAAAAGTTTTCCCCCCATATATTACATAAAATATTTTTTTAATGAAAAGGTCAAACTAACTCTAATCTACTGAATTGGGCGAATTGAACATTTACTATTATGGCTAATGTCCCATTTCAAACTCTGTGAAGCTGTTCATAAATAATAAAACTGATTTTATTGTTTGGAAATCTACTGAGTCTATTGATAAATTCAAATGAAAACTTATAGTATATTTTCTACTCTAGAGCAGTTTTACCAAGTGGATGACCAAAAGTTATACTAGTCAAGAGATATCTGTTTTAGGTAATGTTAGGGGCCAAGGAGCCTATCTATGATGTAGTTAGTACACAGCATTGTGTTCATTCTAACGATAGTGTCTCATAGTCTTCTCCAGACGAATAGGATGGTTTGTCCTTCTAGCACAAATGTTTTTTTCCTTGGGCTTTGAAGTTTGAGTTTTCATAATGTAATTTTTTTATTCCAGGTTTGAGTTGGAATAGCTGTAAAAACTAATTTAATCAAATAATTGAGCAACATACAACAAACGAAAAATAAATTCAGGTGGATATCAAGAAAATATTTTGTGAAAACTTTGTGTGGTGTTTATATAATTACTTAATGAGATCAATATCTAGCAAATCTGATGGATGGAATGTTATATGGCAATTCCATTAAACATTCAGAACGTCAATTATTTAATTACTTAATCAGGAACATAGTTTAAAATGTTCTTTGTTAAAATTAGTAAGTACTTGTAATTTTAAGGCACCAATTAATTATACAAATTGTTTAAACATTAATTATTAAACATTACAAGTTTATATTACATCAACTGTATAGAATATCGATTATCTACTCTTTATGGTGTTTTGGGTCAAAATAAAAAACTCTCCTTATAAATTTTATGGAAGAAATTTACAGTAATGTAATAAAAATAGATGCACTAAATAAATTAATAAAAAGCTTAAACAACACAATAATTTTTAATCATCCTCAATATAGATCTTAAGAAAGATCTTATACACTCTTAATAGATGATGGACTCTGTTTTTATACCAATGTAGAAATCATACAAATATAATTAAGTCATTTAAATTTTATATATTTATATTTAGTAATAGACGTTTTACATTTATAGCGTACAAATTGTCTTTAAATAGATTTTGTGTTGGTTATATTATATGATATACACTTTTGAATGAAAATTTTGGTCCCTTCCAATCACTCAATTTTGTTCAATTCATGCCCAGTGGAAAACAAATTCTTATACATTAGAGGCAAAAGAAACCCATTCTATAATGGGAAACTCATTTGTTTGGCCAAATGAACATATTTAGATGAAGAAGTACTTTTGTGCTTCGCACTTAGACAAAGAAGTTTTAAAACACATTGAAATATTTGCTGATTATAGAAAAGTGATTGGTTGTATATGTATTGAATTTATCTCCCCTAACAATATTTTATTATAATTAATACTGTTATCCAATTTCCATCAAATTAATTAAATACACTCTGCAATTGAAACATATCAATATTTAGATACTTAGGTAAATTATATAACAAATCTATTATTTAAAGTAAAAGATTATGTATTAGAAATCAATAATTTATAAATTAATCATTGTCAAACAACTGTCTAGAAATTTGAAATTATTGTTACTTTTACCAAATCAATCTTATCAGGAGCGAAATCTGCAGCATTGCTTCGCCAATTTAGTACTTGTGCCTGATTGGAAAATGGCTAACCGTTGGGTTAAAAAACCCAACAGGAAAGAAATTGTATACCTTCAACCCTTGTAAATTATAACTCAAATACCAAGGACAAAGATTTTTTAGTGATAGATTTAGAAGAATAATTCCAGGAGATATAAATATAATAAAAATTTACAGCATATTGATTACTATGCAATTTTCTAGGGTCTGTAGAAATTGTTCAATAAATTAGGAAAAAATAAACTGAAAATATAACAAGATTCTATTATTTATTTGATTCATTGTAAACAGAATCAAAGAAAAGGAACATGTATAAGAAAGCACTGGATACAGAACATTTATACCCATTAAGTACAACAAATAAGCTATAGGAGCACCATTAATAAAGGCCGAACAATCAGGATTGCTCCAAAGTATATAAATATTATATACAAAATGTTATAGCAAAATAGTTTTCAAGTACTTTTTTTACAGTTTTAAAGTTCTAAAACAAGAACTTTTATTTAAACATTTACTATTTATTTACTTTAGTAAATTAGTATTATATACTCTTTGGAAGTTGTTCTTTTTTAGAAACAAAGTAACCGTAGACAAGTTCACTGGTCCAAAGTACAATGGTGATCAGCGAGAGAATATTCATTATATAAATGCAGTAGTTGTAGTTACCTGTCACATCTCTAACATAACCTGTAAAAATGTCAATATTGTATGAAATTTTCTTGTTACAGATAATCAAATAATTAATGACTAGACTTAAAAATACTTTCTTGTTTGTTAATAATCAAAAGTTTTTTTTATATGCTAAGTACTGGTATAAATAAAGATTAAAACATATCCTGAAGGCACTGACAGAAAAAGCAACAAATTTCAGGAATGGACTGGAACTAAAAATAGGCTAGTTAAATGAAATAAGTCCATAAATTAAAGAATACATAAAGTATCATCATTAAACTATCTGGAATTGACTTCACATAAACTACTAAACATAAGAAATGACACATTAACTATGAACAATGTATGTAAGTATAAATAGATGCAAGCGAAAGTGCTACAAGGTGTCATTAAGTGGTATATGTCTACTTGACGAGTATCTGAAGCCTACATGTGCATAAGCACTCTCTTGTTTTTTCTGCAATCCCTGAAAAACTTGCCTATATTATCACAATTAAATTTGCTGGCCTTTTCAATCTATTTTAGTCAAAACAAAATCTGAAGACTGTGATTTTGAATTATTTAGAATTTATTAGATGACTATATAAAGATACCATAAATTTATGCAAAACAAGAGAAAGCTGTTTAAAATTTCAACTAAAAGTTTATATATTCAAACATAGATTAAATCTTATAACAAATCATATATGTTTTAAATGGAAATATATATTTTAAAAATTCAATCTAGAACTAGTAAAAAGTGAATATTTTTGATAAGTTTAAACACTTAGAACACTTAGTTTACACATTAAAGAACTAAATGTAATTCCCAATAATTCAAGAGGATATAATTTACCATGTAAATAATTTGTAGTAAAAGTTTAAATAAATAAATATGTTGTAATACAGACATACTTATAATATATAATGACAATTTGATTCTATAGTAATCTCAACAAGGCAAACAAATCACATAAACGAATTCATCAGTTTGTCTCCAGGAAGAGCAACTAGTACATAAAAAAGATTTATTTTTGAAACTTTTGCTACATGACTTAATGCAGTAAAAAGAGGTAAGCATTCAGTGTTGTCAGCACATAACGCATGCATCGACATTTTTGAATGCTTTTGTCTTATGTTGAAAAATTGTAATAAATTTTCATTAAAGATATTGTACATCTATTTGTACATTTAGACATATATATATATATAATTATTATTATTATAAGAAAACAATGAAAAACAATTACCACAAAAACATTAAAAATAAGATGTTTCCTGTCTAAATATTATTGTATTAAATTTTTATAAATATATAGTAATTCATTTTCAGGTAAAAAGTTCATTACACTGGCCCAGGTTGCATTGTCAAATGCTTGAGGTTTTTAGGTGTTTTAAAAAATATCATAATTTTCAACCTATAAAAGATATCAAAACAAAACTTACATAGCTG
Organism: Prosapia bicincta; assembly: GCA_036971475.1. Lineage (NCBI taxonomy): Eukaryota > Metazoa > Arthropoda > Insecta > Hemiptera > Cercopidae > Prosapia > Prosapia bicincta. The sequence goes on from JBAIZL010000004.1 coordinate 251,279,354, forward strand.
GATCGTCCTGATTTCTTCTTTAATTGGATATACAACACAATTACTTTATACTTGAATTTATATATTTAAACTAACGTTTTATAACTGTCTCTTTAAAAAAATAAATAAAATGAAAGTGCACTAAACTGTATTTTGCAAAACTAAATACATCAAATACATTTACACTCTTTTATTTACAGAAAACAACTGTTTCTATAAGTAGACAAAAATTACTTATACACTGAATTTTTTTATTAGTGATAAACCTTGAATCATGGTTTTTAGCACAATGGGGCATGGGACAACACCAGAAAGATGTGCCTTTCCTCTTGGATTTCCCACTCCCTCTCGACCCCTTTGCAGAAAACACTTTACATATTCTTTTTTTCTGGTGCTACTGGTATATATTCTAAAAAATGCTTGCCAATAGCAAGCTGACTGAATGATAGGCCACTTGACTAGGTGCATTGCTAGGCAGGAATTCTTTTACAAAACGCATACGCGAGGTTTCTAATAAAGCCTGTACTTTATGAAGATCATAAAGTTGTCCCCTCTATTTATAAAACCAATGGTCATTTATGTGAAATTTGCTTGTGATCAACATAAATCTATCATGACTATCCCCCAATTACATCATCTTTGTAAACAGCTGAAAAAAATTGACTCAACAAACCACTATTACAACCACGTTTCACCCGTCACACAAACTTTATAAAACGTGAACACATCTCTTATTTTTTTGCAACAGTGTTGAAAAACTACTCAAAAGGACGAAACAAACACTTACTGACACTATTTTAGGCACAAAGCAGAAAATATTTCACAGAATATTTACACACTTCTTATTTGTAACGTTGGCCTAAAGAAAATATAGAAATTACCCCCACAAAGCAGTGTAAAATTGAAATGTTCGAGTTGATTTATTTTTCAAAAATTTCCAACTTTTTATGAGTGAAATTTATTGGCAATTTTACTAGGCTTTTACAAAATAAATTGATATTCTTAACAAAGTGATATTTTTGAAATAATTATAACTGTAGAAATTAACGATGATATTCTGATGAAAACGATTTTTTTTTTTTTTTTTTTTTTTTTTTTTTTCCCTGGCGAAAAACTAATTGTGGTTATCATTGCCAAACAAAATCTAACACGGAACGCAATGTTTTCAATTAAATCAAATAAATTAATAAATAAACAAATAAATAAATACAACAAAAAATTTCAAAACAAAAAACCCCAACAATAAAAAACAAAAAACAACAATATAACAATGAGAAAATTCTTAAAAACTAAATAACAAAATAACAACAAACAACAATATAACAGTAAATAAATAATATGTAAAACAATAATAGGTAACAATTTAGCAATAAATAAATCTCAATAACAATAACAAGAACAGAAAATAAATTTAATTAAAATAAATAAAAGAAACACAGAGAATTATATGTATAAATAAAATTAAAAATATATATATATTTATGTATTAAATTTTAAAAAATATTTTCAAGTGGTGCAAGAAAGCGATGACTCGGTCAATGGCCGAGGCATCGTCCCTTAGCACCACCTTCAAACTCCCTTTTAAATTAAAAAGGGCACGAACATTGCCTACACTAACACAATCTACCAAAATATGTTTTATTGTGAAGATATCACCGCAATATTGGCATATTGGTGGATCTTCACGACGCATCAAATATCCATGAGTTGCAAAAGAGTGGCCAACGCGAAGGCGTGTAACCACCACTTCCTCCCTACGTTTTGAACGAATTGAAGACCTCCATGGACGGACGGTATCTTTAATTTCCCTCAGCTTATTGTGAATCACGGTATGCCACTCGTCATTCCAAGCAGCGAGCAATAATTGTTTCGCGAAACACACATAATCAGATGCCATAACCAGTTGAGTAAGAGCCACCAAACTTGTAGCTTTCTTCGCCGCTTCATCCGCTTTTGTGTTTCCAAGTATTCCGCAATGTCCAGGAACCCAACAGAAAGTTACCCCCACACCCCTCAATTGAAGCCTGTGTACAGCACACAAAATGTCCCCAACTAAAGGGTTGTTAGAGAAAACATCCTGAAGAGCCCGAAGAGCACTTTTGGAATCCGAACACAAAAGATAATGAGAAGATCGAGATTGAATGACGGTCAAAGCTTTAAAAATAGCAAATAGTTCTGCCGTGAAAACACTGCAAGCTGAGGGCAATCCGTACGTGTAGGTACAACCAGATGCATAAAACGCACACCCAACGCCATTGTCCAGTTTAGATCCATCAGTGAAAATAATTTCACTGTGTTGGTGAGATTTATAAATGGATGAAAATTCCTGGTGGTAGACCACAACAGGAGTATCGTGTTTTATATAACTGGACAATGAGAAATTGAAGTGCGGCGTTTTTATTATCCATGGAGGTAGATAGCACATTTGTCGTTCAAACATAGTTGGAAGTTGCAACTCAAGGTCATCCAATATTCTTAAAGTTCGTATGCCAAATGGAGCGGTCGAACGTTGACGTGCATTGTACACTTGATTTAACTTATTATTAAAGACTATTTCAAATGCCGGGTGGTTGGGTTTGCTTCGAAGAACAGAAACGTAAGATATTTGTAGCATCTGACGTCGTCTAGAAAGGGCAGGTTCCCCAGCTTCGACAAGAAGACTAGGGATTGGGCTAGTTCTAAATGCACCAGTAGCCAGTCTAAGTCCAGAGTGGTGGATGGTATCAAGAGTTTTCAGAACTGTAGGTCGTGCAGATGAGTAGACTTGACAACCATAATCTATGCGCGATCTAACGACTGCGCGATAAAATCGAAGCATACTAGTTCTGTCTGCTCCCCAATTCGTTCCACTAAGGACTCTTAGCATATCCAATTTCTTGCTGCATCTCAACCTCAAATCACGAACATGTGGACCCCATGAGAGTCTTTTATCAAATAAAAGACCCAAAAATCGAACACTATCCGTGGTTTGAAGCTGAACCCCGTCAAGATAAAGGATCGGCTCCTGGTGTTGCCTACGACGACTAAATGCTACACACTGGGTCTTCGAAGCAGAGAATTTAAAACCTGTAGTTCGTGACCATTCCTCTAATCTACTTATTGCTAACTGCAAAGATCTTTCCGCAGTTGCCATACTACGAGCAGGCACATATATACAAAAGTCATCCACAAAAAGGGAACAGTGTACCGGAGATCGTATATTGCTGATGATACTATTTATTGCAACGGCAAATAGCGTGACGCTCAGCACGCTGCCCTGCGGTACACCATTCTCCTGTGTATAGCTGTTTGAATACGTGCCTCCAAGTCGAACGCGGAAAGATCTATTAGAAAGAAAGTTAGCGATGAATGCTAGGATATTCCCCTGTATACCCCATGATTTTAAAGTGTTCAGAATTCCTCTTTTCCATGCCATATCGTATGCCTTCTCAAGGTCGAAGAAAACAGCAACGAGTGTTTGACGCAAGAGAAAGGCATCTTGAATAGCGGATTCTAACAAAACCAATTGGTCAACGGATGATCGTCCTTGCCTGAAACCACACTGTTCGTTGCAAATAAGGTCATTGGTTTCTAGGTACCAGACAAGACGGCGGTTGACCATCTTCTCCAGTAGTTTGCATAAGACGCTTGTAAGGGATATAGGTCTATAACTACTGGGATTTGTTTTGTCTTTACCTGGCTTCAAAAGAGGAATTACAGTCGATTCTAACCATGCATCGGGGAAAGAGCGCTCCTCGAATAAACGATTGTATGCTCGAAGGAGGACAAGTTTCGCCGATGATGGTAGATGTTTTAGCATGGAGTACACAATGGAATCAGGACCTGGTGCAGAATCCTTCGTTGACGCAAGAGCTGACTCCAATTCCCCTATAGAGAAAGGAGTGTTTAAAGGAGAGTCCCCAGACGACCCAACAGTAAACGGTATTGCTTCTTCCTTCAGTTTATAAATCTGGAATAATCTATTGTAGGCTGTAGTAGCAGAAAAGTTAGAAAATGATTTACCAAGTACATTAGCAATATCATCACGGTTTGAGATTATTCTTCCATCCGGTTGCTTCAGCGCAATGGCTGGCAACGGAGTGAAAGTACCACAAACTGATCTTAGTTTCCTCCACACTGTGGAAGACGGAGTTGTTCGTCTAATTGTGCTAATGTACTGTTCCCAAGAGTTCTTTCTACTCAGCCTAAATATCCTCCGTGCTTTCGCACGGAGTATTTTATATTCCTGAAGGTTTCCATTCGTTGGGTGTCGTTTAAATCTCCTAAGAGCTCTTCGTCGTAAACGGAGGATTTCTGTGCATTCATCGTTCCACCACGGCACAGGCGGTCGGCGTGGATTCGTAGACGATTTCGGAATGGTCTTTTCAGCGGCATTTAAAATTGCTTTTGTAAAATTTTCTATATATTCATCAATGGGTGTCAGATAATCCATGTCAAGTGATACAAGGTAATTCGAGTAGGAGTCCCAGTTGGCTTTTCGTAAAATCCAACTGGAATTTCGAGCATAACAGGGTTGGGAGTCACATAAACTGATCTTAATAGGCACATGGTCGCTTCCATACAAATCATTGAGTACCGACCACGTGCATCTAGTAGCTAATTGAGGGCTGCAAATCGATAGGTCAACAGCTGTCCATCCACCAGTAGATGCTGCCAAATGAGTAGGGGAACCGTCATTTAGCAGACATAGGTCTAGTTCCGTTCTCACACTCTCAACAAGGTCACTTCGAGAGTTCCTAGTTGGAGATCCCCAAAACGAATGGTGGGCATTAAAATCCCCTACCAATAAGAACGGAGTTGGTAACTGGCTTATTAAATTCACTAAATCACTGTGATACAGGTTTTCTTGTGGTGGCAAGTAGACACAACACACAGTGATTTTATACGGGACAGCTGTTTGAACGGCTACTGCTTGTAAAGGAGTTATTAAGTTTAGAGAAACAGCATCGATACAGTCACGGGCTAGGATGGCTACGCCACCTCTAGCTCGTTCTTCTGTAACGAAGTCCGATCTAAAAACTGAATACTCCCTTAAATGGAAATTATGCGATTCGTGGAGATGTGTCTCCTGTAGACATACAAACATTGGGTACACATCTCGCACGAGTACTTTAAGTTCTTCTATGTGACTCCTAACACCGTTGACGTTCCATTGTATCACTGACTTCCTAAGCAAAGACATTTATTAGCTTAGCAAAGAGTTTATTTGACACCCATTGGTGCTCTCTCCTTTCTTGCCTGGGACGTTTTTAGATGTCCCAGGCAAGAAAGGAGGGCAAGTTTAGACGTCCCAGGCAAGTTTTGGGTTTAGGAGGGGTAGTTTTCACATTCCCTCCTTTGTTAGCATTTTTCTTAATGCCCGGTAATGACGGTGGCGATGTGGTCTGTCGTAACACTGGTCTACGTGGTTTGGATTTTTCCGTCTTCTGCACAGAAGGTTTATTACCCGTTGATAATATCTTCTGCACAGAAACACAAGGCTCGCTTAGTGATTTATTTCGTGTTCCAATCCCCCCAGTGGAAGGGACAGGTACACGAGGTAAAACATTATCCGTTGCTGCAAGTTGTACCAAATTCAAGGACGGACCATTCGTGACTATGGACAAAAGGCGAGAAACTTGTTCAGTTAGAACTTCAATTTTTTTCGACAGCTCGGCACAGTTGTTACAGGACGATTTGGAAGCGGTCAGAGTAGCGGCATAAGTCTTACTGTCTGCCTTCGGCTGAGTAGATCTATAGAGTTTTTTGGCCTCTGGAAACGACAGCTTGTCTTTCGCCATGATGCCTAGGATAGCTTTCTCTTCCTTAAAAGTAGGGCAGTTGTAGGATCGCGCTGGGTGGTCACCACCACAGTTGGCGCATTTCGGAGAATTGACACATTCCTTATCATCATGGCCTTCAACGCTACATATACCGCATACGTTCTGCTTCGAACAGGTAGAGCTGATATGCCCAAATCGCTGGCACTTGAAGCAGCGCCTAGGGTTAGCCACGTATGGTCTCACTGAGAGCCTTTGGTAACCTGCATGTAAGTATTCGGGTATTTCCGGCTTTCCAAAAGTGACGATAAAAGAAGCTGTTGCTACTTTTTCTCCTTTGTCCATTTTCATTATATTGACAACGTCCGTAACTGACTGAGACGAGAGTTCGGATTTAATTTCATCAACCGGAAGGTACATTAAATCCCTACATGTGATAACCCCCTTTGAATAATTCAAGGATCTATGGGGAGCCACAGATACCTTGACCTGATCAAAGAAAGAGGTCATTTTAGATAGAGCACATGTTTGTCTCTCGGTGGAAGTCGCAAATAACAGTGTTCCGTTTCTGAGTTTCTTAATAGAGGCTACTGGACCTCCAGCACAGGCAGTAATAGCCTTGTTGATCAGGAAAGGAGAAACTTTGGAAAGATCTTTCCCTTCTTCGGCACTAGATACAACTAAGTACTTTGCTGATGGCAATGTCTGTGACGTTGCCACCATCAACTTTTTACTCAAATCTTTAGTAATTATATCGTCAGGAGAATCCTGGCGTGTTCTTTTTAAACTAGTCATATTTGACGTGGTTTTGGAATCCATAAATATTTTTTGCCAGCCATCGTGTCAAGCGTTACGGGCGAGACTATAGGAACGGGTACACCCTTGGATCACATTAAGATCATTTCCAACCCTCAGAACTCTGAGGCCTATAGCTTTTCTCCTTAGCTCGACTGGATGGGCATCAGTCGAGGACTCGTAATACTGTGCACGGGCTCCGACACCCGTGCACCGCGGACACTTCCTGACCAAGGACCGAAGCGGCTGGTAGACCAGAAACCACGCTTACGTCTTCGGCAGAGCAAGCTCACATCAGCGTCCCAGACCAGAGTTTGTCACGCTCTGGACTTTTCAGCACTCCCAACGCGCAACGGTTCTGACCAGTCAAAATTCCCTAAGCGAAGATGTAAGTTTTGAAATGTGTATAGATTGTGTTGGTGTGTGTATGTGTGTGTGTATGTTTTTGTGAGTGGTGTAGTGTTAGGCTAGGGTACCGCGAAGGACGCCAAATCCCTCGTAGGTGCGGCTAGTCCGCACCCCCCTGCGGGACTGATGAAAACGAAGTTATAAGTATTGTAAGTAGGGCAATTTTGACCTTTTGCATAGTGAGGTATATAATATTAGGCAAAATATATAATACTATTAAATTACAAAATATTATAATTATATTCATTTATAAAGAAGTTTTATTTTGTTTAATAAGCAAAAGAGTAATGAATTTCAGAATTCCAAAACATTTAATGAAGTGCATAAGTGAAAATAAAACAACTGTAGATCCACAAAAACTAATCCCAACTGAAGCAAATAATCACTTTAAAAAAATATATAGGAAATAGAAAATAACAAAGAAATGTTAAATACTATTTAAAATTTAACACAGAACAGATGCTGACTGTAGTTTTAGTAACTACTTTTTCATTCAACTAAAAAGGGAATCCTAGTTTATAAGAAACTGTGTTTAATTATTAATAAAATAGTATGAAATATTCATATAACAACTACTAACACGTCTAAATTTGAAAATCAAATGAAGTCAACATCTAGTGTTTCTAGTGCTTCTGATTAACAAAAACTACATCACAAATCACAAAATTAACTCTTGATTTTAAAGGAAACTGTGTTTAATGGTTGAAAATGGTACATATAATGGCCAATACATTTAATTTTGAACATATAATAACATCAACATCTAAATTTTCTAGTTCTGCTACAGAAAGAGGAATGAAATTTCTGTTTTACCAGCAACACATTAATATGAATTTAAAACATTTGCAATGGATAAGTAAATTAAAATCTTTTACTTTTGACCTATATTTCTATTTTTCAAATACAATAGATTTCCTATTAACCGGTCTGACTGGGACCGAGTCCTGGCTAGTTAGACATTTGGGAGACTGATTCGAGGCTTTTATGAAAAATAGAATCAATAAAAACATCCAACATATTTCATCATGTCTCAATAATAAAAAATAATTAAGTCATTGTATAAACCTATTTTATTCTATACTGTACAATCTAGACCTACATACATAATGAAAGCAACAAAATTACAGTTACATAAATTTTCAAAAGTAATTTACATACTGTATTCCATCATAGTTTTAAAAAAATATTTACTTTTTTGTCTATTACCTTTAAAAGATTTTTTGAGAACAAAGTCTCCCCATAATCACATGATATACATATCAAATCTTGTTGCTGCTCAACATATTGTAATTAATTTTTCTGCTGCTTTTTTGCTTCAACATGACCTATTTCTTTACCTTAATTCTGGAGCGTGCACCTAGCTAGCATCAACTGCACGATGTTTGCATACAAATAGCTAGTCAATTTCTAGTATCCACCGTTCAACAGAATCTGCCAAAGTGTAAAATGGGGGCGAGTTGGTTGGCCCATGATCCTCCCCTTAGCTGTGAATATGTTCTAATCTGATTATAGTAAACTGAACGGTAGCAATAGCTGTTCATTACGAGTTTAGCTCTCTCAAACATGCAATTATGGATGACCTATTTCTTGAGAGGCCTCCACAGCTGCATTTTCATACTGTCTTCACATTTGCAGTCATTTTTACTGGTGATACAAATCATTTACCCATACAAAATTTGTTTCTGATTCCTTTGTTTCTTTTTGTCATCTGTTCCTTCACTTTTTCAAACTAAATTTTGGTCCCACCTAACGACTGCAGATTGTCTGAAATTGCTTGGTTTTTAATTTCTTCAATCTCTAAGTCGTTTTTATCGACCAGACTTCTATATCAGGTAAAACTTTTCTAAATGATTTCTCAATGGTAAAGGTAAAAATTTCCTCAAAAGCATTGGCTAACTCAAAAAATTACATCTTTGATGTTTATCTTCTTCATTCTCTGCATGAAAAAAAAAAACATTCTCGCACCTAAATAAAATTTGAGAAACTTACACCTGAACCATCCTTTTAAACTCTCTATCCACTATTATAACTCTCTATCCACTAGTATAACTCTCTATCTACTGGTATAACTCTCTATCCACTAGTATAACCCTCTATTCACTAGTATAACTCTCTATCCACTAGTATAACTCTCTATCCGCTAGTATAACTCTCTATCTACTGGTATAACTCTCTATCCACTAGTATAACCCTCTATTCACTAGTATAACTCTCTATCCACTAGTATAACTCTCTATCCGCTAGTATAACTCTCTATTTAAGTTATCCACTAGTGTAGTGGATCGGTTCTAGTTCATAGGTTAAAGAGAATGAAAATTGAAGATAATTTTATGGCTATCATTTCTTCTATTCTGCCTTCAATTTATTTCATATTTTTATATTGCAAAGTAATAGCAATATATTGTTGCAATAATCAATATAACTTACTATTGTTAATGGAACACTGCAACTGCAATTTTTATTGAATCTGTGGGTTTTTGAGGTGCTTTATTTAGTTAGCACATTCTGTAAGACTAAGCTAAAATAGATGGGTGTTTTAAAAATATCTAGGTTTTTTTTCGATGGTTTAGAACACAATATTGTTCAATCTTGCAACCAACATTTTGTGAATATTGAAAAATATTTTCTACAAAATTAATTCTAAATTTATAAATAAATATTCTAAATAATTCACATTACTAGAGTTAAATAGCACACCAGGAACTTTACAACTCGTCAATTTGCTGGTTGCAATAATCAGACATTCTCCATATACATTTGACCCAATTGTCGAGTTACACTCTAAGATGCCTCAAAAATCCTTTTTTGAGTCAATAAATATTATTTGCTCATTTCTCTGTAAATTCTAGCCTGCATGTGTTAAGCAGTGTTGTAGTAAGTCCAAAACTCTAGTTTTATAATATTTAATAAAGGTGAGTACAGTAATCATGTGTAATAAATATGACTATTATTCACAAAATAGATAATTAAGGCAAGGGTAGCCTCGTTTTTATAATGCTATAACTGTTATGGAGCACAGGAGCTCTATCAGGGGTATTTTTGTGTGGAACACCCTATATTAAATGATAGACTGGTTGATCTGAGGGTCAGTTCATGAGAGGCCAGTTAAGAGGTGTTCTACTGTATTAGACCTGTCTGAGTTGGTTGCTAAGACTACATAAACTTACCTATGATAGGCCCAATTGTTATCAAACATAAACCATTCATCGCAGCTTGAAGACCTGATGCTGATGCTAATTTCTCTATAGGAACTGCGTTTGGAAGAACAAGAGTCATATACACCGTTCTGATTCCTTTGGCGATGCCAATAAATACTGTGACAATAATTGTGGCTTCATACGAGTCTACCAGGGTTAAAGCTAGACAAAAAGAATTCAATTATTACATGGGTTAATATCTTTTCTTTTCTCTAATTCAAGTAACAAAAAATTAATGTACTAAAATAAACTCTATTGAAATCTTGAATAGAATGTAGCCTATTATTTTATAAAATTTCTGTTGGTTTTGAAAAACCAATGAAACTTCTAACAGTGCCTGTGAGCCAAATAAAATGTTAAACAAATTAATGATTTGGCAACTTTATAGTTAATTATAAGTTGAGAAAGTCAATAATTTGCTTGATAAAATGTTAAAAGTTCATCTAATGATTGTGAATAGTAAAATCCAGGAATTTTAAATGTTTACTTGTAAAATGAAATTGCACTTGATTATATTTCAAAAGGTATTAAAAACAAACCTTAAACATGGAATTAAATTCATTAAAATGAAGTTAATTTACAAGCATTATAATGATTCTATACAGAACATAAACTCAAATAAGTTACATATATACATTGTTAAAAACGGTACCTAACCTATTACATCTTTATTCTGAATTTGTGTTTTACCACTATATATACCAGCTGTTGTTAATTTCACAGTTTTATACACTAGATAGCGCTCATTTTGTTCCGTTTCCTGGCTGCCATAGCGCTCCCATAAACCACTGGTACAGCTAAGATGACCGACCACTCTACACTTCTCCTGTTCACTCTTCAGTTTTAATGTCGGAACCGCCTCACCAGTAAATATCTCCTCATGAAACTACTTACAAAAAGGACTTCAAGTTGCAACAACGTCAGGTTGCATAGTAGTTAAAATCTATAAATGCTCTAAATTAGTGAAAATTGTCTTATAACGTCTAACCTTAATTAGTCACATGTGTGCATTGTTCATAGCTCAACCGCATTCTATTTGTCCATATTGAAGTGGATTATTGTACAACCGCAGAGTAGTTGTACTTTGTTCTTATTACCTTTTAATATGTATTTAATTATAATTAAGTGTTACAGTTAATTATGAACCCCCACCCCAGTGAATGTGATATTGAAAGACTTGTTTCAACTGCTCTATGGTAAGCAGTACCTCATAAGGCAAATAGTGTTAGCTTATTGTTAAGCATTCATGTTGTAAATTGATGTCATTACTACAATTTAACTTATTTCCCGGTAGTTACCGGATGGGCCTAAGTGCAGAGACTTTCTTTAACTTTTTTCAATTTGTAATATTATTTTTTTGGGGTCAACCCCAACATACATGAAATCCAAGAGTTGGTATTGGGATAATCAGGAAATTGGATGCTTTTTAAGCCTTCTTTTGTTTAAAAAACCCTAAAAATATGGAATGTTTTTTTTTATATTTTAGATTATATGATGGTTAAGGTAATACACAGAGCCAGTCATACAGAGCCTGTATGGGCTAAAAATATGAGTCATTTCAATTTTAATTTATGAGTCAGCCTTTAATTTTCTCCCTAAAAAAATCTACTTAGCTTGGTTAAGATTATAGAGATAATGTAGAGAGGTCACTTGTTTAACTATCTCTTTTTTCCAGAATTAAAAAAAAATCTAATATATCTTATTCGTAATATTTATCCCTCTACTAGTATATAATTGGGATCTTCAAATAATACAGTAGAACGTCAGTAATATATGGACATGAAAAATCCTAATTGTGGTTTCACCATGCACTGCGCTTGGCGCCACTACAATACATGCTAAACAAAGTGTTATCTTTAATTATAAATGCAAAGAAGGTAACCCATTTCTGAAAAAATGCATCATATCCAAATTTTAAACACAACATACAGTATATTTAATCCTGATTTAAAGTTTTCAGATTTGTATGCTGTACACGCCAATCAATAACTTGTAACCAATCAGTAAAATAATAAAATTTATTATTAAACTTAATTTTTAGCTAATTTGTTATATAATATGGTTTTGTTCAAAAAAATACTTTTTTCACACAATAAGTTTGTAGAGATATGGTTTTTTTTTTTTAATTTTTGGGCTATGTATTGGTATGTACACTAAATTCTTTAGTATTTTTTAAGGCCTCTGACGTCTATTTTATAATAATTCCTGTTATAATTAATTCAAACCTACACAATACTCTAAGCATTAAAAACTATTATAGTTGATGAAATATTAATAATACACAGTAGTTTCAGAGATTGTTTAAAAATCCGGATAAGTCAGTAGTCCGGATGGATCCTGGTCCCAATTGATCCGGATTTTCGACACCCTAATGTACTTTTGGAAATTCAACTACCTTTTAAATTACCAACTAGAAACATCTTTTATTACTAGAGTTTGACAACATGTAGTAAAAGTTTTTAAGGGGTCTTACAGACCATCATTTGTTACTTGACATTTTACATGGGACTCAAGGTAAAGCCACTAATTTAGGACTGCTTTATGAACATACTGTGTTTATTGGATTATAATGAATTATTTTAAATAGGTTAAAAAAACTGAAAACAAATACAAATTTATTTTATTGAAAAACCTAAATATTGTTTATGTACTTAATTTTAAAAGGTTAGTTCTGATAGAGCTTAAAGCTGACTCAAGATTGTTTGCATTAGATAAGAGACTGACCAACTTACCTCGGTAATAGTCAGATCTGTAATCTTAAAATAGATGTATATTGACCCTAAAATAATGTTATATTTCAAAGCATTATGTCCCTTGTGTCTATTTTAAAGTATATTGACCCTAAAATAATGTTATATTTCAAAGCATTATGTCCCTTGTGTCTATTTTAAAGTATATTGACCCTAAAATAATGTTATATTTCAAAGCATTATGTCCCTTGTGTCTATTTTAAAGTATATTGACCCTAAAATAATGTTATATTTCAAAGCATTATGTCCCTTGTGTCTATTTTAAGATTATAGACCTGATTATTACCAAGGCATGTCTCTCAGTTTCCTATCCCAAACAATCTCAGACATAATTTTAATACTGACAAGACATATAACAAGATTTTTGTTTTAATCAGTTATTTGGCCCTTATAAATGTAACTGTTTATTAAAAGCAAATAAACATTGTTTTTGTATCCAGTAAACACTCCCATTTAATGCAAACAAATCAAAACACCTAATTCAGTCAGTGAAATCAACTGCTAGTGGCGATACTTTGTAACTCTTCGACTCCCTCCGCTATGGCTCACCTATCTCCCCTCCTCTCTATCTCTCTCTCCCTCCCCTCTCTTTTTCCTTATCTCTCGGTATTAGTGTACTTATATGCATTGTTCTAACTCTACAAATATCCTTGATTCAAAGACTTTCGCTACTGATAAAAATAATAACCAAAATCTATAAGAATAAGAAAATCTAAGACAAATTTGCATTGCTTAAAATATTTAAAAATTAATAATAAATTAATAATTTATTAATATTGAATTTTTTTATTGTTTTGTTTGTTTGTTAACCTGATGAAAAAACAATCTCAGTTCTCATTGCCAATCAAAAATAGTGCCTTAAAACATTTAAAATATAAGTAACATAAAATTACTGAGCTAAGTATATTGTAACAAATAAATAATTTACAAACAAATAAAATCATTACAAACAATAAATAATATTGTAACAATAATTAAGAATTTAACAATAAATAAATAATAGTAATAATAAATCTATAGCAATAAGTTTTAACACTTAATCGCACAAATAAATAACAATTCATAAAAAAAAGTATTAAGCAATAATTATAACACTAAAGAAATAAATATCTACCAACACACATACACACGCACAGCGATTTTGGAATCAGAATACAAAAAGGTAGGAAAAATATCTAGGTTGAATGACAATTAGTGCTTTAAGAACAGCAAAGAACTGCAACACAATCTATACATGTAGGTGCAACCTGACACAAAAAATTCACACCAACACCATTGTCCATTTTAGACCCATCAGTGAAAATAATTCCACTATATTGCCAAGATTTCACAAAAACTGGACAATGAAAAATCGAAGCATGGAGTTTTCAATATCCATGGAGGTAGATAGCACATGATTTTTCTAACATAATAGGAAGTTGCAACTCAAAGTTATCTATTACGTCTGATGCCATTATAACGAATGGAGCAGTAGACATTGAGACGCACAATAATATTGTTTGTGAAACTTACCATTTACGGTAATACAAGATCCTAAAAATATAAATCATAATTTTAAAATTTTGACAATCTTCTTCTAGTTATTTTTTACAGAAATTTTGTTTCAAGAAATTGGTCTGAAACTAACAGATATGCAAATGACAAAACAGCTAAACTAAACCCATTAACAGAAAGATCTATTTGGAAAATTTGTACTGATATTAGCTTAGTTGAATTAAAATCTTTTCTTCATGTAATTTTGAGTATGGTTAGGCATCCAAAATCTGAATTGCAAGACTATTTTTGTGAGGATTGTTTAAACTATCACCCTTTTTTCAAAGATGTGTTTACAAGGGAAAGATTTTTGCAAATATATTAGAATTTTCACTGTTGTCCACCTAGTGTTGATGTGCAGTGTAGAAAAAATAGAGGACAAAAAATAAATAATGTTGTTACATACCTAAACGACAAATTTAGAGAATATTATACTCCAGGTGAAACTGTCAGTGTTGATGAGTCTAAAGTTGGATTCAAAGGGAGATTTATCTCGAAAATGAATAATCTCATGAAACCCACAAAATAGGGTATTTATGGATATGTTCTTGCTGAAGCCCTTACTGGTTATGTAAGTGTTTTTGAGCCATACTATGGGTCACAAACTACAAATTCCATAGTCAGGCCAAACTTATCTTTTACGTCAAGAAATGTTTCACACGTTGTAGGTAAATTATTTGAAAGCACTAATGGAAGAGGGTTTCATATTTATACAGACAGGTTCTATTCTAGCTATAAACTAGGTCTACAATTAGTGAATTTAGGAGATCATACAACTGGAACTATCAACCCCAACAGAAAAGGTCTACCAGCTGAACTAAAATCCACAAAACTGAAAAAGGTGAGTCCAGAGATTATGTGAACAATGGTTCTAATTTGAAAAGACAATATATAACTATAATTAGCACACTTTATGACAAAAGTGTGGAAATAATTGGTAGAAAAAAGAAGCAGGTATCATAAAATAATAAAATAACTAAGCCAACAGTTATTTGTATATATAACCTGTTTATGGGTGGTGTAGATCCAGCTGATCACTATAATGGATCATACAGTTTTATAAGCTGAACTAATAAATGGTGAATGAAAATGTGTTTTTGCCTGTTAAATAAAGCTGTAGTACGTATTTTATTACAACAAAAAAGAAATAGATTATTATAACAACAAAAAAAGGAAAGGAGAGAAAATCCTGTTAAACAAACATGGTTTTGCCAAAACTTGGTGATGAGTGTCAACGGGTTCTGTTGGTGATACCAGGAATAAGCAATGTAGGAAGAGGGGTTAGCCATCAACTACTGACAAGGAAGAAAGACTAAATAGAAAACTACATTTTGTTTCTTCCAATGATAAAAGCAACTCTAAGGATTGTGCAGTTTGCCATAACAGGAAGATAAAAGGAGGCAGAAGGGAAAATGTTTTTTAATTCAAGATATGCAGCAGAAAACCAGGACTTCATACGGGGAACTGTTTTAAAAGAAGTCATACTCTGCAAAACTACAAATAAGATTAAAAAATCATATACATAATACATTAATAAATAAAAAGAGCATAGTTGACTAAAATAATGTACGAGAAAACAATATTTTCCCTAAACAATAATGCAACTTGCAGGTAAATAATTTGTCTCAATTTAACTACAAGAGGGGAAGCAAAGCATATTTTTAAAAAATCCGAGTGCTAAGTGTTAATTACAGACTTTAACAAAACCAATTGGTCAATAGGATAACTTCCTTGCCTGAAACAAAATGATAAGATGCTCATTGGTTCCTAGATAGCAAAAAGACGTAGTTTGCATCTTCCCAGTAGTTTCCACAAAGCACTTGCAACTACTGGAATTGGTATTATCTATACCTGGTTTTAAAAGAAGAATTAGTGTTGCTTCTACCCATGTGTTAGGGAAACAATGCTCCTTGAATAAATCATTGTATATTTGAAGGAGGACTAGCCTCACCAATGATGGTAGATATTTAATCAATGTGTATAAAATGGAATTAACACCAAGTGCAGAATCCTTCTTGGGCAAAAGAGCTGACTCTAACTCGCCTAAAAAAAAGGAGTGTTCAACAGAGAATCTCCAGACATCCAACAGTAAAAGGCATGGCTTCTTCCTTGAGTTTATATATTTGGAATTGTCTAAACTTACAAAATGAAATTCCTAGTATATCATCACTGTTTGTGATCATTCTTCCATTTGGTTGCTTCAGCACAATGACTAGCATCAGAATGGAAGTACCTTCATTGGTTTAAATTTCCTCCATACAGTGAAGGATGGAGTTGTTCATCTAATTGTGCTAATGTACTGTGCCCAAGAATTCGTTATACTCAGCCTGAAGATCCTAAATGCTTTAGCACAAACCTTTTTCTAATCCTCAAGATTTACACTTGTCGGTTATCAATTAAATTACCTTAAAACTCTTCATCATAAACAGAGGATTTCTGAACACTCGTCATTCCACCAGGAAAAGCAGGTGGTGTTGATGCGTACGTTTTCAAAATGGTTTTTTCAGAGGCTTTTAAAATGGACTTGGTGTAAATATCAACTGTATCAATGGAAGTCAGATAATCCTTGTCAAGTGATACCAAGTATACTAAAAAAGGGTCCCACATAGCTTTTTCTAAGATCCAATGAAAATTTAAGGTATAACAGGGAGAAGAGTCACATAAATTGATCTCTTAAGATATACCATGGAAATAGTTAAGGACCAACCATGTTCATCTAGTAGCCAAAAAAATACTACAGATCAATAGGTTAACAGCTATCTATCTACCAGTAGATCCTGCCAAACAAGTAAGAGAACTGTTATTTAACAGCCATGATCCCAATTCTGTTATAATACTCTCCACAAGTTGTCCTCAAGAGACAGTCACCTTTAGCTTGATCTTCTGTAACGAAGTCCGATCGAAAAACAGAATACTCCCGTACATGGAAATTTTGTTATTCATGAAAATGTGTCTCGAAGACATATAAACATTAGATACAGATCTCGCATGATTACATTTAGAACTTCTATGTAACTCTCAACGCCATTGATGTTCCACTGTATCACTGACTTACTAAAGTGAAGACAAGATTGATTCAGTAATGGAGTTGTGTGACACTGTTACAAGTTCTCTTTTTTAGCTGGGACGTTCACAGACATCTCAGGCCTGGAGTCCACAAATTCTATAACCACCTGCTCGGTGATAAAAAAGGAGGAAGTAATTTTATTTAGGAGGAGTGTTTTAGCATGTCCTCCTATGATAATAGTTTTTTTGCCACTTATTACTGCTAATGCCAATTTGCTTGGTTGAATAACCAAAGTATGTTTCTCTCCATCTTTTCGATTGAACTGACACTGAGATACAAAAGGCTTCTTACTTTACTAATCCATTGCGCTTTACAGACAACCTTAGTCTATCCTAACAAAATGTTGCTAACAGGTAGGATGACATGCTCATCCCGGCATAGATTTTTGTCATTGCTTCAAGATAGTTTAAACAATAGTTTATGACTATCCGAACTTTAAATTTAGTAAATTTGTTAAAACTTAGTGAAACTGAACATTTTTGATCGCTATGTGCTGATCTTCATGAATGTCTTCTGCTTGGAGATATTGGGTCAAGCGGTGACGGTTTTTAAGGTAGGTTTTCGATAGTATCAAATAGTATGTGTGATTTGTATTGTGTTTGTTCGTTTAATATGTTTTTGTACTTTGTGTTTTTGTGTGTCTGTAAATTTCATATTGTTCTACTGTGTTGAGATGTGGTCCTTTTTTGTTGATGTGTAGGATTTCTAGGTTATGGTAAATGTCTGTGTATTTGTGTCCTGTTTTTTTTTATGTGATTGTAAAATGTTGAGTTGGTGTTCTGTTTGTGTACCTCGACTCTTTGTTTAAAGCTGCGACCTGTTTGTCCAATGTAGAACTTGTTACATTCGTCGCAGTTCAGTTTGTATACGCCTGGTGCTTGTAGTTTATCTTTGTTGTTGGTGTTGTATTGTAACTTGATATTAGTTTTGTATGCTATTTTATATCCTATTTTTTGAAATTTTGCGGGCTATTTTGTTTGTTGTTTTGTTTATGAATGGTAATGAGATGCATCTGTTTTCCCTGTCTATAGTGTTAATTTTAGTGTTTTTTTTTTTTTTTTTTTTGGTATTTTGTACCATAGTTTGTCTATTATTGTGGTGTTGTAACCATTTGCATATGCTAAATATTTAATTGTGTCTAGTTATTCGTTTATGTTTTCTGTAGTAATTGGGACTTCTTTAAGTCTATGAAGCATGGATCTGAAGGCAGCGTGTTTGTGTTGGATAGGGTGGTTTGAGGTGTTGGGGATAAGTGTGTCTGTCGTTATGGGTTTCCTGTAAATGTTGAAGCTTTGTTTTTGTGAGTGGCTTTTTGTTATGGTTAGGTCGAGGAAGTTTAGGGATTGGTTGGCTTCAATTTCTGAAGTGAAGTGGAGTTTTGGGTGTATTTTATTAGTGTAGGTGAGGAGTTTTTTGCATTGACGGGAGTTGCCTCTGTATAGTGTTATGATATCATCGACGTATCTGTGCCAGTAAATAATTTTGTGTGCATGTGTATTGTTTGTGAGTATCTTGGTGTTTTCTGTGTTGTAGAAAAATTTCGCTTAGGACTTCCCATGAGTAGGCCACCTGGTTGTGAATAGAAGTTTGAGTTGTGGGTGAAATAGTTTTGTTTGGTAATGATTTGGAGGATGTTTATGATTTCGGTAACGTGGGTTTTAGGTATGTTGTTCTGTATTAATTGGGTTTCTAGGATGGTGAGCGTTTTGGGTATGGGTATGTTGGTGTACATATTTTTATTATGTCGAGTGATAGTAGTGTTGAATTGTGTGGTATGTTTATGTCTTTTATTTTATTTATGAGGTTTGTTTTGTTTTTTATGTATGTTTAAGTTTATGAATTGTCTGATTATTTTGTCCATGTATACAAAACTAATAACAAGTTACAATACAAAATACAACACAACACCAACAACAAAGATAAACTACAAGCACCAGGCATATACAAACTGAACTGCGACGAATGTAACAAGTTCTACATTGGATTAACAGGTCGCAGCTTTAAACAAAGAGTTGAGGAATACAAACAGAACACCAACTCAACATTTTACAATCACGTAAAAAAAAGGACACAAATACACAGACATTTACCATAAGACTTCAAACCGTAACATTTTATTGTTTTTTGCTACTAATAATAAGCAACTCCATAAGGTTGAAAATAATGAAAAAAAATTGCACCTTTATAAATTATTTAGTTATTATTTCCATGGTCAATTTAGACAATATTTTCATGATCTTGTACTTTCAGTTGATGAGCCAAATTAAATCGTACCTGCTGAGTGCCGCACAGCACATCTATATAAGAACTCTTAATTAGGCAGTAAATAATCTTTTTAAACACATTTTTTATACAAAATAGTTCTAAGGTTTCACATATGCCAGGCTAATTTTTAGACTTCCTTGGCATATATAGTTTAAAGGCGCATTTGCCTCTATAGGGGTGCAGCATCTCATCACAGTTCCCTTTGATGGAGTACAGTACACAACTTTAGAATTGGATATAAATTTAAGAAATATCTCTGATATGGCTACAACCTTGTAATTCTGTTTTCTTTGAGCCTTTTGTTCCAATCGTCAAAAATTAGACAACATGTGAGAATCACAATATTATTTCTGTGACAATCTATCTGGAAATACAGGCAAACCATGTGATTCTTTAGAAAATTTTTCCGTCATTAAACTTTATAACTGACAAGAGTAAAAGTAAACCGACAAGAGCATTGATTTCTTCGGTACAAGTTTCTCTATAATTACTTTTTATTGTACCCTCCCTCAGGCCCAAACTGTTACTATACAACTAACACTAGTATCCTCTACTATTTTAATGATTATTTAATCATCCAACAATAATTGCCAAACATTGAATTTTGTAGGTTTATTTCCTACTGTATTTGCTCAGCCTCTTATTCCTGGCAATCCAGTCCTAATAATATTGTATGCTGCTGCTCTAATATGTTCTGTAGGAATCTTACTTCTCATTCATTATTCACTATTCTTCATCCTTTCAACAAAATGATCTGTCAAGTGGTCACTCCGAGTAAATTTCATAATACTCTCCATCAACGGTTCCTCTAAAAAATCGTCATCATCCCTGAAGAGAATTGTTTTGCACTTATCTCAAAAATATCATTGAGACAATTATGGAAACAGTTTTCAAAAAAAAATTCTTTTAAATCTTCCCAATAATTTATGCGTGTAGTTGTCTGGTAATTGTTTTTATATCGTCAGTAAACCAGCTCAATGCTAACAGTTGATTTATATTGTTTAAGGTATAGATATGGAAAAACCTGTTTAATCCTTGGAAATAAAAATGTTCTCTTTATAAAATAGTCATTAAAATTAACTGTGTTAGAAAATCCATATAAAAGAAATACTCACTAAATCGAGTTATTGTCAGAAGTACCAAAGCAAATAAATATAAATTTTTAGTTGTCCATTTGGTCCAATTTCCAAAAAAAGGTGAAAAAAACCTGGTAATAATATCTGCAGTGCCAATGATTGACATGAAGATAGCCGTCTGTTTAATATCAAAATTCCTATCACCAAATATGAATGGTGTCATCAATGAGAAGTTATATTCACCAGTCACAGCGACAGAAAGTCCAATAGATATGGACACATACGAAGGGTCTTTGAAGAGATCCAGCTCAAAAAATTTTACAATTTTTTGCCAGCAAGTGTCCTTTTTATCAGAAGCTTTTATTGTACTACTTGAACTAAAAACATATACATAAAAGAATTAATTTAATAATAACACAAGCCTTAATTTATTCTTTAGCTAATTCAAGGTTATGTGAAATATTATTGTACATATTTAAGGCAATTTAAATTTATTCCTCCTGTAGTTAAAGATTTATCAATAGAAAGGTCTGATTAGTACAGTTAAAAGTACAGCATACCTCTGGATCAAAAATCTGAGTAAAAATAAGAATATTTTAAATAATATTCAAATAAAACCAAATAGCACCACATAAAAATAATTGTTTAAAAAAATAATGGTACATGTATGGAAACTAATACTTACATGTATTTCTGAACATGCAGAAATTTAATCAAATTGAAATGTTCTACGCATATAGAATAAAATAAATAAAACTTACGAAATTAAGCTATTTTAGCATGCAAATTTTGTGTACCTAAGAATATTTTAAATAATATTCAAATCAAACTAAATAACATTACATAAAGTTGAATGCGATAAAAAAAATAATGGTACAAGTATAGAAAATAGTACTTGCATGTATTTCTGAACATACAGAAATTGTAAAAAATTGATGTGCTATGCAGCTGGTATAAAATAAATAAAAATTACAAAACTAAGCAATTTTAGCATGAAAATCTTGTGTACCTCCAGTGAAGGTTTGATTAATAATAGTGTTATAAACTACTTTTTCATAATTAACAGGTTACATAATAATTTCTTCAAAGAAAATTTATTTACTACTGAATAATGGCTAAAATTTATGAGGTTTTTGTCTTGTACAATTATTATAAATGCTAGGTGATCAATCGAAGATCTATTATTTCAGGTTAATTAGGAGTCTGACTGCATAAAAAAACTTTGGTGAGTTCTATTTAGATAAAACTAATGTAAACGTCAACCAAAAATCTTTAATCTACTACCGTTTTTAAAGAATTAAACTTGTAAGAGATAACACCATATTTATTTAGTAGCTAGTTCCAAATTCTCTAAACAATTGTTAGATTTTTCAACACTTTATGTTTTTAAACATTGTTTATGAAATTACTGCCTATGAAACACAAATTTAATTTTGAAAAATACTTTCTTTCCCTAATAATAATTCTGACTTTTAACAGAATGTAGAAGGTTGGAACAACATATAGTTACCTTTCAAACACATCATCTTCTTCTTTTATTTCAATTTTTAACAAAGTGTTAGTCTCATCAAGATCTCTTGTCAACTTATTTACACTGGTAGCTTTTTTTACAATACTACTTCTAGTGGTTGTAGGAGAATCATTTGGCAATTTTATTGAATTTAATGATGTCCTTGAACTGCTCCACCAAGTACTATCTGGTTTGACAACATCGTTGAGAGATATTTTAGATCCATATTCAGATGAGCTCATATTTCTTCTAACTTCCTAAACAAAATAACAGTATCATTTCAGAATGTCTAAACAAAAATATTGCTTATATAAAAATTAAAGTTGTTGCTACTATTTGTGAACTATACTAGAGTTTCGATGATAGTTGTGAGTGACATTCCCTGATAAGAACAAATCATACTAAATACAACATATTTTACATGTAATAACTACAATGATTATGTTTGTTGATTGAAAACCATTTTTAAATCCCAATTTAGTGAATAAAAAAACTTTAGTGTTTGAACTTAATCGTTAGTCAAATAATTAAAGTAATTTATAATTAAAGTAAATTTAGAGCTTTGTGGTATTAAACAGAGAGGCAGTTGCCTCAGTCAGAATTTCGAAGGAGTGGCACAAACCTGAAACCATGATTTTTTTTTCAGGTAGCACCAGAATACAAGTGGTAAGGAGTTTGAACTTGTATTAGCACTTTTTAAAATATTAGTAGTTTAGTGAAAACTTAGTTGATGCGTGAGTCATGTATCAACCGAGTTTCTAAACAAAACATTTTGTGAGTGTACACTTCATCATTAGTAGTTTAGACTTTTTATTCGTACTTGTTAGTTAAGGTTTTAGTACTGTAACAGTAACTTAGCTGTAATGTTCCAGTATAATGTTTTTAGTTTGAACCCAAAATAATCAAATTTATAATATATAAGAAATATCCCAAAATTAAAAAAAAAACTTTCCCTAATGCACAGGCCTAAGGAACAGAGAGAAAAATTAATTCAAGGAAATGCTCCAAAAATTTATAATTTTGATAAAACAAAACCAAACCTTCAAACCTTAAAACACATGGGAAACCTTACAACATCTCATTTTACTGATATAAAGTCCCACGATACCTTTACAGAGCCCTCAGAAACACTATCAAACATAAACATTGCAAAAATATGCAATATTTGTAGCGTTATGTAGTAAATTTATATAAAATGTTTGTTTACATTCTCAAAAAAATAGTAGGTAACAGCTGATGCATTAGCTGAGAGAGGCCTGATTACACTAATAAGTAGCCTCAATCCTACCTGTCCCTGCACATATAAAATTTTTCTTATGTGACTCAAAACCCACGTTAAACTATATAAACTCAAATTTTCTGTATAAAACATCTTAGTAAAGATAAATTTATTATTTAACATAATTTTAATTTTTATAAATTCATTACAACTTTTTTAAATACATCTTTAAAAATAACACGAAAAAACAAAAAAAATATATGTTAAAGAGTAAATAAGATTGAAGACAGTGAAAATAAATTACATCAATAGAAGACAATTAACTAAGACCGTATTTTTTAAAAAAGCTGTCATGGATAATACATAAAACATATATGAATGTGGTGTGTGTCCATATAATCTAAGACGAACTTCATAAATATTGTGTTGCACTTCTAAAGCTTAAAAGAAGACAAAGTTTAAGCTAACTTGAAAATTATTCTTCATTTCTTAATTTTCGCTTCTATTAAAACAAAACTGGCAATCATGAGTAATTATTCAGTAACTGAATTAAAACTATTAAATTACTTGCTTGTACGTTTTTAAACAATTGTTTCATTGACGAAGCCAACTCGCTTCGTCAGGATAATGATTGTTTCAAAGCAAGTAAGTTAATAGTTTTCACTCAGTTACTCAATAATTACTTATGATTTATTCTGTGAATTCAAGGTGATTACAATAAGCAACTTTAAAACTGGTAATGTTAAAACCTAATATAAATTTACAAATAGGATATAACTTACCATTTCAGATACCTACAGGCTTTCAGATACCAACCTGTGGTTTGGTCAAGAAATGTCAGAATATTTTAGTTCACCCATTTTTTTTGCATACTCAACCACATTAGATTTACAAAAACAAATTGTATGAAAAGCTGCCTGAAGTTATAACATTTGTCTAGACAGTCATGATGTTTTTCAATTTGTGTCCAGATTTTTTGAATAATAAAGCAAGTTTCTGAAATCTGTTTCAGATATAATTGTAGTACCATAGAACTGTGATCTAGAAATCTGTCACCTACTCCATCTGTTTGATCATTGTGACATTTACCATAAAAGATATCATTGTTGTATATAACCGTTAGTGTAACACAGTCTTCTTTCATTAAATTTTTTGATATCTCCTGCTAATGTTTACATCTCTGCCAATGTAAATTTTTGTTGTAAAATTGTATGTTTTGTGCATGGTTAGATTGTAATAGTGTTTTTAGTGTCCCCTTTAAGGCACCATATGAATTTATATCAGTAAAAATGAAGAAGCAACTGTGATTTTATACACTTTAATGTGTTTTGATGTTAGGTTATGATTTTCAAAGTTATAAATTTTTTGGGACATTTCTGTTAATTTTTTCCTCCCTGTTCCTTAGGTATGTCTGCATCACCAAGTAAACTTTTCTTCATAAAAATTTGGAGTGGTAATTTGGAAATTTTCACCATATTCAGAAAATATACTGCACGGCCCCTAATATACATAAAACAAAACTATCTGAGAAATAACATTTTTTATCCTAATAAGCAATCTTCAATATTGTATCAAGAAACTAGTGTCCATTACATAGTGCAATCAAAAACATTACCTCTTTAAGTGTGTCATATAAGAGTATTAATTATAACTTTGGCATGAACATAAACACAAACACTTTTTTTAAAGGATGCCAAAGATTACAGTCCTCTCAAATTTTAAATAACCTTCAATTTAATGTGATAAGATAAAGTTGTCACTGCCACTTTCCTTATTTTTAATAATCTGAATTTGATTAGTAGTCAGTGTCCTTGAGGGTCAGATAGTGAATGCCATGCCATGTCTTGAGCACTAGATATAGAAAAGTACATACATAAATCTGTTTTGTTACAGTTGGAGGAAAGACTCAAGAAAAAATGCAGATGCAAGCTATATCAAGATATTCTAAATTATTGTTAAGACAAAAATATTAGCTTTGATGATAGCTATCCTACAACATAAGAGTTGTGTAAATTAAAAGTTGATTTGTTTCATAAGTAATTATTTTAAGAATTAGGTGAAAACTATTAACTTACTAAGCAGACATGTTTTAAAACCGTTGTTTCAACTTGTTGACGAATCCTAACCTGCTACTGGTGGCATTTGCTCAAGGTTTCAACTGTGAAATTTATGGGCGTGGGATATGCGAATTATGTGTACTATGTATTGGAAAAGAGTGTTAGATTTTAAGTCTGTGCTATTGTTTACAATATGTTGTTTTTGTGTTATGTGATGTTCGTATATTTCAAATTTTTTGTAGTGATTAGCTTTTTACTCTGGCATAGGACATAGAGAATATTTAAATTATTCTGGTTGTTTGTGTATGTGTCTTGGGTGTTTGATATATGTATTTCATAGCTGAATTTTGGGTCTATGTTTTTTATGTCACTGATGTGTTCTTTGTATCTTGTATTAAATGGTCTATCAATTTGACCAATGTACAAGATGGGGCAGTTGTAAGTGTTACTTTATAAATAACGGATGTATTGTATTTGACTGTTTGTTTTTTGAATGGGTTGCATGTGTTTTTAAGAGTGTTTGTTGTTTTGTATGATACTTAGTAATTGAGTTTTCTGAAAGTGGAAGTAGTTTTGTGAGTCTGTTTGTTGTGGTAAGTGATGGAAATGTTCGAGGCATGTTCGGAAAGTAAGTACCAGTTTAAAAAAAAACAAGTAAAACAATTTTTTTCAACAAAATTTTATTTTCACATGAAAGTACATACCTTAAACTATCATACTTCACCATCATCATTGTACCGTATGAGAAAAGTCAAAGCACTTCCGAGTCTCTTGGTTTTGTGCACGTCATTCAGCATTTTTGGAACCCATCGGGAACACAGCTTACGATAACCTAAGCGGCCCGTAACAATTTCGTACAAAACAGTAAGTGAAATTTGTTGGAATTCGTAAGATAGCGTTGTCTTAGTGAAACATTTGTTCTCTCGGATTTTTTCATCAACTGCCCTTTCCAGATCATCGGTGACGAGAGACGGTCAAACGCTATTAGTTCGGCCGTTATTGAACATTCTAACCCATTTTCTCACCATTCCTTCACTCATCACGTCTTCCCCGTAAACATCTCGAAGTTCACGATAAATTTCAGCGGGTTTCACATTCCTTGCGTTCAAAAATTTTATTACAGAACGAATCTCACAATCGGCGGGAACACTTATTGTCTTAAACATTTTAAACGTTCAGAGAAAACTGAAAACACAACGTACAACAACTAAAATGGCGTGACTCAATAGCCAGTGAACAAGGACGACTAGTGCACATGCGCAGAACACCGATTTCAGCGCTACGGCGGCAGTAGAATGAAACGGTACTTAGTTTCAGTATACGCCTCGTATTTATTGCTTGTTTTGTAGCTTGAAAGTGTTGATCTTTGTAGGTCTTTTTTGTTTAATTCTCTTGAGTATATTGTCAATAAGTGTATGTTTGTAGCTGTTTTGTTGGGAGATGTATTTTATTGTACTGAGTTCTTTGTCATTGTCTTTTTGTTGCAAAGGTATATTAATTAGGTAGTGTAAGACGTTGTTAAATGTAATGTGTTTGTGTTGTATAGGGTTGTTTGATATGTTGTGTATGACGGTATCAGTGGTTGTCAGTTTCCTGTATATAAATCTAATACTCTGTATTTAAGCCTCAATATAAACATTTAGGAGAACCAGGCATATTTTAGCTAAGGAACACATTCCTCACACATAACAATAACAAATATTCAACACCTTGATTGTTGCTACCATTTGGAGTCTGATTTGTGAGTCTAACACAAGTAACTGGGTGTTTTGCTCTTACTGGACTTCATAATATGACTTCACAATAAATTTCAGAAAAGAACATCATAGTACAAAACGGTTTTTATAAAGATTGAGAAAAGCATGAAAGAGGCACACAAGTGTTTTGAGAAAGCAGAATGTAAATATATGTTAGAATATATGTTAGAATATATCTTATAAAAAAAAGTCAGATATTTGTTGAAAGCTTTGTACAACATACAGCAACTGTTCCCAGTTCAAGGGTCCTTCTTTTGAAGTTTTTTTATAAGTGGTGTTGATAAGTGCTTCAAGATAACAGTTTTCAGTTCCTCTTCAACCACTCTTTCCTTCTTCTGAAGAAACTGATAGAAAGATTAAAACGTTTTATACATACTTGGTGTTGTGTTCTTACCTACAATTGGTGGAAGAGTGCATACTAAAAATAGAAGAATTTTTCAGGCAATTTAATGTACCAAAAATTATTGGATAAAGGATTACGTTTAACTGGACAGATATTTTGTATTTCTGTAACTAACTCAAGAATCTACACTAATTTTTTTTAATGTCTGGATATATATTTTTTTAAAATTAATTAAAAGCTTAAACTCTATTGTGGAAATTTTGATACCTTACTTTTCAATTATATTTTTTTTAATCAGTTTTTTTTTATAATCCTTTACATAGTTTAGTTTCAAGAATCTATAAAACTAAAAACTCTACATTTATATATTTCTCTTTTTTATTATCTCTATTTCATACCATCTGAAGATATAGAAAATTTCCTTGGTACAAGATCTCTTTCATATATGGAATGTCTGTCGTCTGTTATAAGATTGTCTTCTGTTGAAGGACTGTTACCCTTTTCTTCTGTCAAAACCTCTTTTTCTGCTTTATCTTCATCATCTGGAAAAGGTGCAAATTATTTACTAATGGAAATAATACATCAAGTACATTATTGTTACTACTTTCTTTTGACAAACCCTCTTTATCTGCATTTAGTATCTGTAAAATGTACAGATTAATTTAATAATAAAAATATTGCATAAATTTAGTAATGAAATTACTGATCTGTGATTCGACAATGGTCAAGTGACCGAAAGGCGCCTCATCACACAAGGTAAAATCACTTAATGGTGGATAAAATTACTTACAATAGTAATATATTAACTTCATAAAGTCAGTGCAACGGAAAAACAATGGATAACGTAAAATATCAAGAATATATATATATATATATATATATATATATATATATATATATATATATGTGTGTGTGTGTGTGTGTGTGTGTGTGTGTGTATATAATAAATTTAAAATATTTCAAAAACAAGAATACTTTTATTGCATATATTATTCAAAGCTTTTTGCCGATAAAATAGTACCAGCATCTTCAGTAAAATAATTATCTAACATTTTTATTGTGTTATGATATGTGCCAATGATATATATTGAATTAAATCCTACCATTTTCAAAATTTTAAATAACTTTAAAAAATTAGTATTTTCATTTTTTTTTTAATTTATTGAAGTTTGAAGTCAATTCCCTATGATGGTGTAAGCACAGCTACATAAATATTTAATCTATCTCTAATGCTTTCTGCTATTTATCATTAATGAATCACTGATATATTATTTAAGCATTTGTGAACATAATGAATCAATTAACTTAAATTTTACATGAAAGATTAATAAGGCAAACCCTCTTGTATACTTGTAGAAAGCACTTCAATGGAAAACTTAGTGATCAGGTTATTTATTCACTGAATGGTTACAAAAGCTAATTTCTGTAAATGATTACAAACAGTTCTGTTGACAGACTCCAGGTTAGTATTAATTTTTGTCTCTAGAAAGATGTGAAATATATAAATACATTGTACTGGTACAAGAGATCTATATTTTCAATGTTCAAATATTTGTCTATTCTACAATAAAAAAAGATGTTAAAAGCCAATATTTCATGTAGACACCCAAACCTACTATTATATATTATCTAATTCTCTTTTCCTGAGTATAATTTTAGTTTTCTTTAATATTTTCCACTAATTCCAAGGTTTTTTTCCCTTGACAGGTTTCTTATCCTGGAATTATGTTATACTTCCATTCTGTTTCCTATCATTAGCTTTTAATTAGCCAAAAATAGAGCCATGAGCAACAACTATAAAGGTATCTTGCATACCATTTGTAAAATAATGTGGTTAGTGGCAAAATGTTATGTTTCTCTTTAACAGTAGTATAAACTAGACTAAAAATTTATTTCCTTCAAATCTATAAATAAAATAAAATAATAATAAGACCTTTTGTATATACAGCTGTCAAATATAGACATATAATTTAAGTGAACGAAACATACTACAAAAACACACTTCTAAATTAAATATATAACCCATAGTAACAGAGTATGAAATGGATGAATGTTTTCCTACTCATTAATATAAATTATTTATCGCTAAAATATTGGGTTGCTGAATGACAAAAATTGAGATGTGCTAGGTTCAATCATCTTTAGTGATAAAAGTGTTTTGTGTATGTGAATGATATGTAGTGATAAAACATTTTTGTATGACATAATTGATGTTACAGAAATAACACTTGAAAATTTTAACTGGCATAAATAAAAGCTTAAAATTTGGGTTATATAAACTATACTAATTTTTAGCTAAGACATTATTCTAATTTTATTGCTATCAAATAACAATAAATATTGTTTGTTTTGTATTATGTCATCTGTAAAAACAAAAAGGTGGTAATTTATTTTGAAATTAAAAACAATAGCAACAGAATTTCCTGAAAAAGCTCTTAACGTGAGGCAATAACTTGTAGTTTTAACATTAACTCTGTAATACAGTATTAAAGCTGTAGATCATAAAAATGTCTAAAAAGCCAGGTACAATTCAATAATTTATAAAAAAAACTATATCTCTGTTGTTTTTCAATTTTTGTATTATTATTTGTATGTGTGCATGTGTAAAATGCGGGAAGGCATTAAATATCTTTATGCTACAAATACAATTTGAAGACTATAAACTGTCACTTTGGAATTTTTCTGTATAATAAGAATTGAAAGTAATTTATTTATAAAATATAAAGAGATGAACACTGTTAAGTAAGCCATTTGGATAGAATCCGGATACAATAGTATTTATAAAGAAAGTTCATTTGTTTTAAAAATTATAACTGAATTAAATTAATAAATCAATATTTTGGGGTTTTACAAATTGTGAAGGTATAAAAGGAGAAAAGTATTCTTAAAGATAAACATAAATTAACTTTTCGAAATTTGCACAGGTAGTTACGTCACTCCAAAGTGGGATAACTTGTACTTGTTTTTGTTGACATTGATGTTAATGTAAATGTGCAAGCTAAATATATATAGAAAAAAGATTTATTGTGTTAGGGTTGCTAAGAGGTTAACAATCTTACATTAAGAAGGCTGAGAGAAATAAAACTAATTTAACCGGAGCGGACAACTCACGTTTGATTATAGTAGTGTGAGGTCTAGGTCTACTTAGAACAAGAAAACATATGAATAAATAAAATTAAGACGCCTGCACCCTTAAAAATTAAATACAACTTTAAATTAGTTGCAAATGTGTTTATATTTGTAGCGTAGACCAGATGAGTTCACCAAGTAAAATGATGAGTGTCTTCTTGATGTTTGTACAAGTTTGAACTTTTAAAAGGTATCTTTAATATAGCAACACTACTGGTCACATAGACGATAAATAGATTAGTTAAATTTTATATGCTTTGGGACATAACTCACACAATAGTTACTAAATCATACTTGTAGGGATTAGAGAAATGAAAACTGATCAAAAGAAACAATTGAAGTTAAGTTCTGCACAAAATTAAAGAGAAAATAAAGACACATCCACATACTTTAAATAACAATTTTAGAAAAGAGAGCAAGATGACTGATTTGAAGAAAGGTGTGTAGCTTACTTAAAAAATGTTTTGTGTAAAATAGTGAGTACTGACCTAATACTTAACATGTGTATAGATGGAAAAAAACAGTTAGAAATGGAAATAACAATTCAGATGAAATTTACCAATCAATAATCTAGCCATACCCACAATGAACTAATGAGTACATCAAAATTATTTTAGGATAGAGAAAAGAGCTGGCACCGCGATGAAAACTAGGTCAAATGCGCAGTATAAGCATTTTATATTAAGACAGCAGAAATAAAGCATTACCAAACATATTGGTGTAACAGGATTTAATGACTTAATATGGGTTATTAATTTAATTATATGATGTGTAAATTATTTATGTAATTAGTGAAAATATTGGCTTTATATATCAAATTGATAACTTTCTGTAATCTGTTTTTAAATGAAAAGAAGTCAATTTGTAAGTACGGACAAGAGTTTAAATGTAAGTCATGTCAGACTTTATATGAAATAGATATTGTAGGGTTTCATTAAATTTGTGTTTCAATTCAAGTTTAATTAATTTGTTTATATAAAGGAAGATGTCTTCCTTTCCTTCTAAAATAGAGTTAAGGAAAGAAGACTGAACAAGCAACAATTTGGCTTTCATTGACATTGATCCACTTATGTAAATTACTAAAAATATTTATCAGGGTTTTGGTGAGCAAAAATCAACTGTAGTTGTAATGATTGACGTTTAAGCAACATTTGACAAAATACAACATTCTGTCATTCTACCATAGTTTATGATGCTGGGAATAAAATGTGGACTGCTTCATTATATCCCATCTTTCTTAAGCAATAGCATCTTTCTTAGGTTTCCATTAATGGTCATTTATCTAAGGCAGAAAAACTGGAAAATTGCATACCTCAAGGCTCCTTACTAACCCAATGCTTTTCCATATAGCAGTGCAAGATTTGCCTAGTAACCTACTACATAAAGTAAAAAGTACTTTTAAAAGGGTAACTAATGTCAGCTCAGAAGTACCCAGTACAACAGTGCAAGAGGCCCTAATGACTATCACAAAAAAATGGTCATTGACAATCAAATAAAAGAAATCTGAAAGTTCCTTTTATACTTACAGAAATAGTCTTGCAATATTTATCCCTCATTTGATCATTAACAACAAAATGCTGATTCAACAAATCACCTAAACTACTTGGAATCATCCTAGATAAGAAACTATATTGGAAAAATTACACTGAACACATCATAGATAAATGCTGTACAACACTTAATGCTTTGAGCAGTGGCCAGCGAGAATTTGGGAACAGATGCATCAACACTTTGTACTTTTTACAATTATTGTAATTTTCATTCCTGGTGATGTTGGTACTGTTTACCAACAAAAAGCTTTGAATATAAATTAATAAATATTCTTGTATTTGAATAACCTATGTTGTTTTAAAATAATTATATATATATATATATATATATATATATATATATATATATATTTAATATTATCCATTGTTTTTCCGTTGCACTGACTTTATGAAGTTAATAAATTACCAATTTTGAGTAATTTTATCCACCATTAAGTGCAATAATTTTACCTTGAGTGATGAGGCACCTTTCGGTCTTTGACCATTGTCGAATCACTCTGTGATCACTCGAGTGATTCGACAATGGTCAAAGACCGAAAGGTGCCTCATCACTCAAGGTAAAATTATTGCACTTAATGGTGGATAAAATTACTCAAAATTGGTAATTTATTAACTTCATATATATATATATATATAGATTTTTTGGACTAGGAGACTGACAGACTTACCTTAAGAGTCCACTCCGTAGTCTTGAAATAGAAACACATAAAAGCACTTAAACAATGATATATTTCAACCACACAGTAGTCTTTGTCAAAAAAAAAAAAAAAAATATATATATATATATAACAAAATCAACCTACTGCTGTAAAATATGAGGAGAAGCAGCATTATCCATATCATACCCATATGAGAAAACGCCCATAGGTGACCAATGTGAGAAAACTTGATCTTGTCCAATCTGCAGCCCTCCAAGCGTCCTAGTGCTGCCCAAAAACCACACAGGTCAACACCATGGAAATTGAACTATCTGTTGAACCATTGGACATATTCATAAATATACAGACTTGGTTTGAACATAACAAAATGTGTACTTTGGAAAGATCACATCTTGTTAAAGAACTACTGATCAGTACTAGCTCCTGCATAGAGTCTTTCTAATGCAGAGTTGACCATGGCAACAATCATGTCAGAAAAAAGACCCGGAATAATTCCTACATGCTTTAACGAACAACTGTGGGAGGAAACAGAAATATTATATATGCGTCTTAGTAAAATTTCAAAAAAAACCTTCCACTTTACCTGAAGTTAAAGCAATAGAAATGATTAAAAACATGTACATAGGATACATAGAAATATACAGGGATTGGTCAGTGAACCTTCAGAATAAAAATCAGGTGTAAGTTAAGTCCCACAAACTAGAAAAAAAATATTATATACAGGCAAGCTCCTTTTCTAGTATGTGGCGCCAGGATTTGCTAGTAATAAATGGTGCCCTTGTTTACTGCTTCACATCAAACGAAAAGAAAATTTATGTATTCATGAACTCAATTTCATCATTGATGGATATGAAATAGACATTCCAAAATGATTACTTTTCCTGGATTAGTGATAAAAGAAAGAATTTGCTGGAACTCCAAAAACGCAACAATCATAATATTCCAATGGATCCTAGCACACTGTGAAATTTGAGGGAAATGAAACTGCTGATGAAATTCTGAAGTTAGTATCAAAAATGAATCCTTCACCAGTAAATGGTGTAAGAGTCGAACGAGGAAACTTTTGGTCAATGAATGAACAGAGAGGTCAAGAAATAGAAAACTGGATGGCATTTATTTTTGTTGTCAGATTTACCTGCAAACCACAAAGTGTATGAGTCACATGGTGAACGGCAATATTCATTACGAGGGCCAGGATTAGGCCATATCGCTACAAGAGCATTGTTATCAAGATTCAATCAATCTGATTCTACACGCTGCCTTACATGCGGCTTGTCGAGGAAACAGTTTAACATATTTTCCTATTATGCAAGACCCCATTTCTAGCGAGATGATGCACTGAAGAGAGAGGAAATAGATCTTCTCTATATCCTTAACAACAAATCTTAATGTAAGTTGGCTGAGACGATATTTCATGGACACTGAGAAATCGGTAACAGTCATGCTGTAAGCTAAGCTCGTGCTAAAAATATGCAATTAAATAGAGTTATGGTATAATACATTACCAAGAAAATAGCATAAATATTACAACACATATCAAAGGAATAAAGTGTTTATATTTTATTTAAAAACTAGCTAAACCCTGCCATGCTTTGCTGTGGCACATTGTGGTTGCACGGCTGAGAAAAGCGGAAGAAAACAAAGCATACGTTTCATAGAAGTTTAATTTTGCAATACTTCAGAGGCTAGGCAATGTCATTTTTTGATCGATTAATTGCCAGAATCAATCAGATAAGAAATGTTTTCTTAGTTTCTCTTGATGCTTGCAAGAAGTTCCTCCAAACTCCATTATTTATCATATGCATTATTCAATTATAAATCCTCCTATTTTCAAGCATTAATTTGGTGCAGCTCAATCCCAACATGATCACACAAAAGTGCATTAGTTTAGATTAATATTTAATTCAGATAGTATAACCTGAACGGAATGCAGTGGATATGTTTCTTTTAATGACAAACAATGTAATTGGGGAGAGGTAATTTTTCATTTGCAAATATAGTTGTTATTAGCTAGTATGGCAAGTGCTTCCCTCCCTTGCATCAGATAGCATAGTTGCTGGTACATAGCTGACCATTGCAGAAGTTGTTTCCTCACAGCCCTGCAAGCCCTATCTTACTAACTCAAAAAATAGATAAAAACAATTTTTGAAGAAAGTTTTATGTTGTGTCAAATTTTATCTAAATTGCTGCAGAACCTTCTGTATTTTTGAAGCGTAAACAAATCAACATAACCTTTTAAAATATAAAGACTAGCTTTACCCTGACACCTGTTGCTGTAACACATTGTGGTATCATGGATGAGAAACGATCTTCAAAAATAAAGCGTATTCTTCATAGAAGTTTAATTTTCCAATACTTCAAAGGCTAAGGCTGTGTCATTTTATGATCAAATCATTGTCAAAATCAATTTGATAAGAAATGTTTTCCCAGTTAATTCACATGTTAATTTGGGAATGATTGATTGGACATATCACTGGAGATCACCAGTGCTGTAACTCTGTTCACAAGGCAAAACCACGTCAAATTAAACGGTCCCAGGTCGTATAGGTGCTGACCTTCCTCAATAACCTGTACTTATGATGTGAGGAACAGAGTTGCTTGGTCATGACAATGATCAAACAAACTACCTGCTTGATCACACAAAACTACCTCGATTAAGGTGAATATTTAGTTAAGATTGTATAATAATCTAATAGGGTTCAAGTGGATACTTTTTGTTTTTGTTAATAAGCAATGTAATTAGGAACAGGTAATATTTCAGATGTGACTGATTGTCATTAGCTAGTATGGTGAGTGTTCTCTTCGCTTGCGGCAAATGGCATGGTTGCTGGTACACAGTTGACCATTAAAAAACTTCTCTTGTACTTCTCTTGTAGTTCTCTTGTAGTTGCTGGTATAAAACTGAGGCGGGTTGTAATTTGTGTAAAAAGTTTTAGCTCAATTGATGGAGAGTTTTTTGAGTTTTTGAGGCATACACAAACCAACATAACATATTTATATATATAAAGATAAAGAAAAATCTTTATAAATATAAAACAAGGGAGTAATGTTCCCCTCCATTGATACCGATAGTGCAGTTCCTGGTAAACAGCTGACCATTAAAAAAGCTTTTTTATAGCGGGTTGCGGGGTTATGTTCGTGACACAAGAAATAAATAAATGTTGTGTAAAAATTTGATCTAAATCGCTGCAGAATGTTTTAAGTTTTTGGAGCATACACAAATGAACCTAATATTTTTATTTATAAAGATTACCTCTTATGAAAATAGTGAAGTGTAATGAGTTTTAACATGAAAAATGAATGCTTCTATAACTTATATCAATCAATATAATACACTTTAAAATACTGATATATACTTTAAAATATTATTATCTTATGAAATCATAATAATATTAGGTAAAATTAAAATAGGGAAAACAAATTCATAAATGTGTTGATAAATAAGGACAATAATGTAAAATAATAACATAAAAATTGTTATTTTGAAAACATTCATTAAATAGTTTGGATTAATAAACCATTTTATAATAATTAATGTTTATTTTAAGGTTATAAAGAGGAAAGGTTATTTATTTAGAAGGTGAAAGAACTCAAAACAAACAAAATATCAATTTTATGTGTTTTGTTTGGGGTGATATGAGAGAAAGGGTATTGTAATATAACATTACACGTTTCATCTATTCATGAGACACCATCAAAGTTGTATAGTATATTTTAATTTAAATTAAATTTTAAAAAGTATACCTTCTGGTTGATTGTAATGCCATTTGATAGGTTGCAACAACATCCCTCCTGCAATAGTATGCATAGAAAGTCCTGCTAATATCATAGAAGTCCCCCGTACACCATATATTGGCATTAAATAACTGACTATAATTGGGAAGAAAACAGGACCAAGTCCTGTTATAGTCATTGCAATTCCTGTAGCTGTGTTTCTCCTCTGAACAAAGTAGCTATTCATTGCAAGACTAAAGGCATTTGTTATTAACACAAAACCAAGAGCTAAAAATTGTAAATAAAATTTTATTACTACATTAAAAAAAACTCTTAGCATAAATGTATTATTTTTACAGTAAATCTGAGGTTTTAATTTTTCAGGTCAACTCCCAGAACAAATGGGAAGTTAATATAAGAATCTTGGACAGTCTTTCTCAAAACATTTAAAGCTCTCCAAGACAAATTAGACTTTAAGTTACTCCAGACAAAGAACCCATGTGAAGTGTATTGTATAATTATTAAATATCCAAATCTTGTTGCTGTTCATGACGAGCAACCAGTTTGATATTACTAGCAACCAGACTTTTTGTTAACTAAAGGTTGTTAAATTCTTAACTTACACTTGGAGGTAACGTTTTCGTCTTACGACTTCTTAAGCCTCCCAGGTGTAAGTTAACAATTTAACAACCTTTAGTTAACAAAATGTCTGGTCGCAAGTAATAGCAAAAGTGTAATAAGTATAATTATTTTATCTGGTATCAATTTTAAAAAGTTTTAAAAATAATGATTTCAGGTTACTTTATTTATTAATCAGATTGTGAAAACTGAAACATTAATGAATATGTAGAGCTAGGTTTATTTATTGCATTTCCATTTTATATGCTAATTTCCTTAGCTTTTTATATATTAAAATTAATACTTACAACTTATGAGTCCATAGTATATAATGAACTTTGTAAAAGAATCAGCAGTACTTGTCAAAATACTTCCACAGAATAGTGTTGCACCTCCAAATATAGCAACTTTTCTGTATCCGCAGATACGAAGTATTGGTCCAATCAACAAACCTATAACGAGTAATAAAGGAAATTTATAATGAAATTTTTTTAAATGTTCTTATTGATATCACTTCGCAAAAAAAAATACTGCTTACTGATATTTCTCATCAGACGCTTTTCGACCTAGATCACTGCATTGTTCAATGTTGTAAGTCTCAGACTCAACGGTATCTTGTCTGTAACTCATAGCATTGAACAATCCACTGATCTAGTGTGAAACACCTCTGCCAAAAAATATCAGTAAATAGTTTTTTTTTTTCAAATGATATCAATAAAAACATTTTTTTTTTAAACGCCTCAAAATAAACAATACAAAAACTGCAGGTTATAAAGTTTTAATTTAAGAAATTTTGTGAAAAAGACAAGAGTTTGATGTTAAAGGCAGTTACTAAATTATTGTTTATAGTATCTAAAACCTTTGCAACTAGTTTCTGTAGCAGTCCCAACCTTTTTGGTAAATACTTTGGCAGAAGTCTTTAGAAAATTAGATATAATTATAAGTCTAAAGATAAAACTTCACATGAAATACAATAATTATATTCATTAATAATAACACAAATTGAGAATGCTCATTATTCATTGAACCATTTTTGCAAAGTTTCATAAATTCTATCAACACTTTTCTTCAATATGTCTTATTATTATAATACAGTAAACTCTCGATTATCCGTGGAATAGGGTGGCCCGGCAACGCCGGATAACGAATTCCCCGGATAATCCGCTATGAACAAAGTATACACAAAACGATCGATTATTACACCATAAGTTATACAAATAATGACCCCGGTTAGTGCAATTCACAAATAATCTTCAGAGGACAAAATAAATACAGAAAATAATTTAAAATGTCGATGTATTCGTTCGTTGACGAATTATAACATGTACATTTATATGTCTAACTATTTACAATACGTACATAAGTATATGTCAACAGTAAGTATGTATGTACATATGTAATTTCCTTTACACATAATACTTTCACTTTTTAAGAAAAAAATCTGTCACTTTCGTTGTTTTTTTGTGAGCATTGATTTAGCTTTAATGTGCGATCTCAGTTTTGTCCATTTTGTCGCACAGTGTCTACTTGTGTCACAAAGCCATAAAGATCGATAATGTATATGACAGACATGGATAATGCATATGTCACGTCCTAGACTATTTATAGCCGAGATTAGCTGACATTTGTTTACAATCTTATGATACACATTAGGTTTTCGGGCGTCCAAGCATTTTGTCATTGTCTCTTATATATAGTAGTCTGCCCGCCCCTTTTATTTCGCTGGCTCGCGTCGGGATGCTTCCCTTTCAATGTAAAAATTAGTACGTACATATTTACATATCTATTCCCTTCATCTTAACTTCTATTAAGCCTTATATGTATTTACGTCGTAATTCACAGTTTGGAAATTTAAACACATGAATCTGATTGGAATAAAAATTGGATATTTGTAAAACAATAGCAGACACCGGTTAATCCGCAAACCGGTTAATCCGCCCACGGATAATCGGGAGTTTACTGTATATCAATTATCTTACTTCAATATGCAGCAAGATGGTCTGCTGAATGTTTCCTAAATCTTCATACTTCATTTGAAAAATCATTTTTAAGACTTTCCAATTTTATACATTATTATTTTTATAGGATTATTCAACATTTCTATAAGTTCAGAAAGCATTTTTTTTCAGGAATACCATGTACTTATAGAGAATGTTATTGCTACAGTTCCTTTTTTTAAAATTTTGGCAATGGCCACCCCAGAATTTAAAACCATTATTGCTTTTTCATCTGGAAGAATTCATTCCTAGTTAAATATGAAAATTCTAGAACCAGAATGCAAAACCACTATCCCTGTTAAACCAAACTGTATCATAAAAGCTAGACTTCATTTGTAATTCAGTTATTATTTTTTTAAAGTAATATACAAGACATACCTAATAAATATCCAAATGAGGCATTCATGTTGACTATAATACTCATGTCTGTTGCTTCTATTCCAAGAGTTGCAAGCAGACCACGATATAAAAGACCAAAATTTTGCATGATTGGAATGGCTATCAGCTGAAATTAACAATACATATATTAATTTTTAATAAGCATTTTAAAAACAAAAGTCAATACTGAAATTTGTAATTCTTCTAACTTGGAAAAATATGATTTCAATTAATTATAGTTGTCCTCATAGGGTGGAAAGAGGGTGAGAGAGATACTTCGAGGAAAAGCTGAACCACATTAGAGTAGCACTATAACATGTTGGCAAAGAGACTGATTTAGAGAGATACTTTGGGGAAAGAATGCAGAATATTCATACAGCACGTGGCCAAAAAGATAGATGGAAAGAGATAAATTTTACTGCACAAACATAAGCAAGTTTCCTTTGAATGCTGCAAAATGGGGAGCTACGCAAGATGTTCTCGTACCAGCATATAACACCTATGTGAGACCCACAATGGATAATGCCGCTGAAGTCATAGCATTGTCTAATAAAACAAACCACTCAAAACTATACATGATACAAAATAATGCACCATCACAGGAGTTGCTTTATCTACACCTGTAGATGGCATGCAACTTCAAACAGGCAAAGATCCCTGGAATTTCGTAGAATTAAATTGCAGCTAAAATTTTTGGAAAGAGCAACAAGAGTAGACCACAGCCACTGGAAGAGCTATAGACCTCCGAAACAATGACCGAAAATTCAAAAAGAAAATTCATTAATCTTTATGACGAGATTCTCAAGCTATCCACGGGATATCTTACATTCCAGGAGTTCCATGGCACCAAGGAAGGTAGCCAAAATGGTGACATATTTACACCAATAGATTCTTCTCAGTCAGGTGCCAGTAACTTCGATGGAAAGTTGAAGGCTGTCGATAAGGCTGCGAAAAAGCTACTTGCTTTGGACACCCAATAAACACCCATAAACATGCAGTCTTCCTGATAGAATCGCAGGTTGCAATTATCGCACTCACTAACAACACGCCAACCGATTGCTCTCTCCCTGCCGAATGCTACAAAATCCTTTCTGCACTGGTTAGCACTAAATACACAGTGGCCCTACAGTGGATACCCAGCCATGTCCATATAACCGAGAAAGTGAGGGCGGGCCTGCAACTCACACAAAATGTTAGCCTAGCTTCAGCAAAAAAAAATTAAGAAATTGAAAATGCTTTAAGGACCTACGTAAAGACCAATATGAGAACAAAGGCCACAGGAAAGGCATGGGAGCCATTGGTTTGAGGACTGATTCCCCGGGACCTTTCAAGACAAGAAGCAGTCGCCGAATTTCGCCTTCTCAGCAGACATGACGACCTGCAGGCACTCTACACTCTACACCGCTTTGGCCTTTCCACTGATGAGATATGCTCAATATATAGCACAGAAAGAATGGATTGCTCACACCTATGGCGTTGTCCAGGCTTAATTCCAGACAAAGAAAAACATTGTCTCTATTGGGAAGCAAGGAGCCAGATGACCCCCTCCATAAATAGTAAATCTCCTATGTGGTTTCAAAACTAAGATTAGAAACATATTACTAGAAAAATACATGCAACATTCTTCTGTTAAAGGTAAATTCACAATACCAAAAAAAGATATTCAACAACAAGTAGAGGTAAATAATTAGCAGACATTGAAGTGTAAGGGAGGGTAAAAAAAATGAATTACATTGGTTTTCTGTATATTCCCAAATATGTGAATCTGAAAACGACACTATCTTTGTAAAATGTGGCTCATTATCTGTTGTTACTTATATTAGCAAACATAGTGTGATTGGAAGAAAAGTTTAAATTACTATGATTTCTCCTCATTCCTAAATATTTAAACCTGACTACAGTTCTACCCTCTTAAAATGTGACACATCACCTGGAGTTACTCATATTGACAAACTTAGTGTGATTGGAAGAAAATTTGGAATTACCTTGATATCTGCTCATTCCTAAATATGTGAACCTGACGACAGTAGTATCTTCCTAGAATGTGACACATCACCTAGAGTTACTCATATTGACAAACATAGTATGAAGTAAATATGGTTCAATCACCTGAAGTTACTTGTTTAGCAAACAATGTGTGTGAGAGAGAAATATTTGAAATTTTATTGCCATTCAGCACATTCTCTAGATTTGATCCTGAAGACAATAGTACCTTCCTAGAATCTGACAAATCACCTTAAGTTACCTATATTTGCAAAAATATTGCATGGGAGGGTGAAATATTTGGAAATGCATTTCTCTTTAGCCCATTCTCTATAGATGAACATGAAGACAGTATCTTCCTAGAATCTTACACATCACCTAAAGTCACCTATATTGGCAAACATAGTGTGTGGGAGGGAGAAATATTTGGAATTGCATTACTCTTCAGCAGATTCTCTATAGATGAACCTGAAGACAGTAGTATCTTCCTAGAATCTGTCACATCACCTGACACCTATATTGGCAAACATAGTGTGTGGGAGGGAGAAATATTTGGAATTGCATTACTCTTCAGCACATTCTCTATAGATGAACCTGAAGACAGTAGTATATTCCTAGAATCTTACACATCACCTGGCGTCACCTATATTGGCAAACATAGTGTGTGGCAGGGAGAAATATTTGGAATTGCATTGCTGTTGAGCACATTCTCTATAGATGAACCTGAAGACAGTTGTATCTTCCTAGAGAATGGCACTTCACATATTTTCATGTATTCAAATACAGTGTGTAGAGGAGGATAACCTGGAATTACAAGACAGGTGTGCTTATTTTGTGCAGTATTGTATTTAATTTTGTGGTGTTTTTGCTCTTATGATTTTTTTTGTTGCAATTAGTAATTAATATAAGAGAAATGATTAGGAGTTGCTGATATAGTCCTGATAAAAAAAATATATTTTAAATATTACATTGTAGATTCTAGTTTTTGAAAAATAAACGTTTGTAATAATGAACTTTAAGTAACTTACATTTGACATTGAGAACCCCAAAACCACCATCCAACCCCATCCGCCGTCAGGTGGGATTGGTTTCTTTTTTTGACATATGTTTTCAGTTGTCATTTTATCCTCCTAAATCAAACAAAAAACATTATAGATTATTAAATTAAAATGTAAAGTAACTTTAAAAGTTACTAAATGAATTTTATTGGCATGGAAAAGCTTTATTACTAAATGAAACAAAGGATAATGAAATGCTTTTAAAAGAAAAACTAAGTGAACACTATAGCAAATTACTCGGCTAACATATATTGAAACAGTTCAACCCTTGACCTTCTACTGGTGTTATTCACTCCAGGTTGTAGAAATGTGTAGAAGATAGGTGGGTTGTTTACTGTGTATTAGAAAATTGTGTTGACTGGAAATGTTCTGTAGTCATTTAAAATAGCTGGATTTTGGGTTTATGGTTTTTAAGTAATTGATGGTTTTTTTATATCTTGTGTTAAACAATTTACAGGTTTAACCGAAGTAAAAGTTGAGGCACTTACATTTAGTTGTTACTTTCAATATTGTATTCACAAATTTAAAATTTGCATATATATATATATATATATATATATATATATATATATAATTAATAAATTTAAAATATTTCAAAAACAAGAATACTTTTAATGAATATATTCATTAGGAATGATGTTTGATTCCTGATGATGTTGCTACTGTTAGCCAACGAAAAGCTTTGAATTGTAAATTCAATTATAATTCTTGTATTTGTATTTTGACTTAGTTCTTTATTAATACACAAGAATACATATTGCGATATATATATATATATATATATATATAATTAATAAATTAAAAACATTTCAAAAACAAGAATACTTTTAATGCATATATTATTCAAAGCTTTTCGCCGATTAAACAGTATCAGCCTCTTCAGGAAAATAATTATCTTAGGAGATAATTATTTTCCTGAAGATGCTGGTACTGTTTTATCGGCGAAAAGCTTTTAATAATATATGCATTAAAAGTATTCTTGTTTTTGAAATGTTTTTAATTTATTAACTAGGCCCTATATTACAAGAAAACATATCACCATATTTAATATATATATATATATATATATATATATATATATATATATAGATAGATATAAAAATGTGTGTGTGTGTGTGTGTGTGTGTGTGTGTGTGTGTGTGTGTGTGTGTGTGTGTGTGTGTGTGTGTGTGTGTGTGTGTATGCGCGTGTGCTTTTGTGCGGTGTGTCAGCTACACAACACATCCAGTCTTATTGAAATATACTCCATTTACTAAACAATATTAACAAAACTAAGCACTACAGAAAAATTTTAAATAGGAGGATTAATTATGGGGTGTGTTCCTCTCCCTTGCGGCAGATGGCACTGTTGCTGGGTGCACGGCTGACAGTTAAAAAGCTTGTCTTCTCGCGGTTGCGGTTATGTTGCTGATAGGGAAAATATATAAAACAATATTTGAAACGGTTTATGTGTCGTGCCAAAATTTGATCTCAATCGCTGCAGACTTGAGTTTTTGAAGCGTACACAAACCAACGAAACTTTTTTTTATATATAAAGATTTACGAATTTGTTATTAAATTTCATTGAAATAATTAATTCTGGTTTAGTCGCTAAAGAGCGTCAGGTATAGCCTTCATGTGTCCGTCAAGACGCGACAAGCTACGCACAGCCTATACTATATCATTCTATTACTTCCTGCATATATTTGTACTTGCCTGATAAAATCCTTTTTAAATGTTAAGCAATTGCGAAAAGCGATAATTCTTGTTTACTTTATCGCTGCGTTGTCACTGATAACCTAACCGGCTTA
Organism: Prosapia bicincta; assembly: GCA_036971475.1. NCBI lineage: Eukaryota > Metazoa > Arthropoda > Insecta > Hemiptera > Cercopidae > Prosapia > Prosapia bicincta. The sequence continues at coordinate 251,323,945 of JBAIZL010000004.1, forward strand.
CACACGATTTGGAACAGATTTGCTAACTTCACAAGATAAACGTTGAGTCTACACGTATGAAAATCAATACTCAAAAAAACACGGAAGAGCTGAATTAAATATTTATAGGCAAGTTTTTTTTTAATTTCTGTATTTTTCATCATATTTTACTTTAATTATTTCTAATTGTATATAAACAGGAACGTCATCTAAACAGAAGTCGAATAGTAAATGATATTTTAAAATTGAAGCACATAGAAGATGTTTTGATGCAAAACATACCAATAGATGTTTTGAAGCAATTGAAGTATGAGTAGGGCCTACCTAGAAATCTGGAAACTTCCGTATTATATGGAGGCCACTAATATGGGTACGTATAAAATTACAACCAGATCTATCCTGATTGGATACTTCATAGGTATATTTTAATATAGGTATATAGCAATGCTGTATAAAATTACAACCAAATTTTGACTGAATGATTTATAGTTATATTCATGTTTAGGCGCTGTTGCTACTGTGCGCCCAAAAACGTAGTTCCAACTAAAATGTGAATAAATAAACCTAACATAACCTAAAATAACGCGTTTTCCACAGTTAATTTGCGTCTTGATTCAAATTAATTTATTTGAATTTATTTACCTATGAAGGATTCAGTCAGTATAAATTTGGTTGTAATTTTATACAACATTAGTACGTACCTGGTTTCCTTATAATACGTAGGGGAGACCAGACCAAAGTGGATAGCTTTATTTTAAACCGCTCACAAATCTTGAATGAAGTAAATAAATGTTTTGCGATAGTGTTAAATATAATATAACATACTTCAACTATCGATAGGAAAATAGTTATTTTTTAAACTAAAACAGCAGGGTTGTAAATAAGTCATTTATATATAGTCTAAATGTCAGTTTTTCGCTTGCCCCACCTGGGCAAAAAAAATGTAACCTAGTCAAAGTGAATTTTGTATTCATTAACTTGAAAAATGAAAAATGTTGTGAAAAAATTCACACAGGCACAAAATATCTTCGTAACATTTAATTTTACAAAATAACTCTTAATTTTAGTGTACACGTTACGCCAAAAAAAATTTTAAAATATACCTTACACTTTTAAAATTTTTAACATTAAGTAGAATCAAAAGAAATTATATTTTTCGTCAAATTTAACTGTCGTTACAGAGGTAAAAGAAATATGATCCCAATCCGCAATAGTCTGAACAACCTTGATGAGTCAAGACAATGGCCGCGCTGTATCCAATCATCCATCGTATTTTCCCTGGCAAATTAAACAACGGTAATCTTTTATATTATCTTTTAAAATTGTGAGTTTTTTCTTATTATAGACAGCTGGTATTGTTTTTATTTTCTTTTTAAGGCTTTTTAAAGTCCCGTTTCTTGCTTTGTTTTTTCCGAAAATTCCTTTTCCTTGACACATTCTTTGTTGTTTATGAAACTTTTCCTTTTGTACAGCTTTTATCGGTGTGAAAAACTTTCTGATTTTTTACATTTTTTTGTGGTTAACTGAAGTGTTGGTATGAGTCGAATATCAAAAGGCGACACAGAAGTTGTGTTCGACGTTAGAAGGATTCATGATAGTAGACAAATTATTGTCGTCTACATCCAATCGTTGGTCATGCCGTCCAGGAGCAATCGTTGGTCTTGTCTCTGAAGTTTCGGCTGACGTATTCCCTCCATCTTCTTTCGGACGTGCGGTCACTGTAGCAGGTATAAAGTCAATTTCTGTGAAAACGTCAGGCTTAAAGTCAGATTTGGTTAGGCCATAAAATATGTCATCCGCGTAGGCTACATTAAATAAGAGACAAGTTCCTTTTCTTGTTCAGCGGAAATGTCGAGTGGTAAAACAGAATGGTCAAGAGAGTACTGTAAGATTTTGGCGACCCTGAAATGGAATTGGAACCATCTTCAATACATTTTATGGCTAATTTTAAACTTTCTTCCGACCATCTAGCTTGGCTGGTCTTCCTTTGATATTTGATAACATCTGAAAAACCAAATTTGGTTTCAGTTTCCGTTTTAAATAATTTATTTCCTAGTTTTGTTGTATGACCAATGAAGTATAAAATACACCCGGGCGAAGTGAATAGCCATCCAGTTTTTCCTATTCAATTTGTCCCAGGAGCGGATCTAGAAAAATATTTTGGGGAGGGTTGATGTGAGGAGAGGAAAAGGGCCCCTCGTGCGGAAAATATTTAAGAGATATGGTAGATATAGTGTAAACTCTAAAGGTCTTCTATCCGAGGGAAATAGTTGTAGGCCTGCTATTTGATATTACACACGCATTATTTAGCCCCATTTACCAAATATTTACAATGAAAACCGCCTATTTATTTCATTGTGGGTGGGCGTGTGTATTGATGGTTATACGAGTGGTCTGATATTATAGTAATTAATATGTGTTTGTAAACATATTCTACTAATTATTAAGTAGATTTAATCAGGGACGAACGCAAACATCGGAAATAGCATTTTAGTTTACATTTACAGTGTTATTTTATAGTTCAAAAATTTCACTTGTCCATATTTTGGGAGGGGCTTGAGCCCCAAGGCCCTCCCTTAAAAAAAGTACTGAAACAAGCCATAATCGTCAAACTGGTTACTTTGCAAGAAACGTTATGAAAAGAGAAATAAATAAGCAGTCAAGTAAACTTATAACATAAAAGTTTTTTCATCATTACGTCTTAGTAAACTTGCAAAGAAGATGCCTTGAAATTTTTTTCAGAAGCAACGAATACAAACAACACACAGCCCACATGCTTAAAACGACACTATGGCGCTGGGCCCTGTGGTGATGCTTTGTCTCCGTCATTTAGTTCACATTATTATGCGCTTAAAGCGTTAGTGGATAGGAAATTATTTTGAAAAATCACTTTGCCCGGGCTATACATTTTGCCCGGACTTCCCGGACTTTAGGGCTCAAGCCCCCTCCCAAAATATGAAAAAGTGAACATTTTTAAACTATAAATGTAAACTAAAATGCCATTTCCGGTGCCTCCATCCGATGTCCCCGATTTAAATCTACTTAATAATGAGTAGAATATGTTTACAAACTTATACTATTCACTATAATATCATACTGTATTCATTACTAAATAGGTTGTTTACATTGTAAATATATGGTAAATGGGGTTAAATAATTCGTGTGTTATATTACATAGCAGGCCTATAACTGTTTCCCTCGGATAGAAGACCCTTAGAGTTTACACTATATCTACCATATCTCTTAAATATTTTCTAGACGAGGGGCCCTTTTCCTCCCCAAAATATTTTTCTAGATCCGATCCTGCCCCTTAGTACAGAAATCTGTCATCAGTTTGCAAACCGACACAAATTTACAACTTCCTACACTTTAGTTAATTGTTTGATTAAGATACATTTGAGTGAAAAACGTTTTGATATTGAATTGAAACGTATTAAAAGTATAGAGAAATTTAATGATTGCAATTGTAAAATTATTAATAATATTCTTAGGAAGCAAAAGATTGGGATTTTTCTGAAAAAATTAACATCACCTTGGAAACTAAACAAAAAACCAATTTATAGTTTACGTTTTGAGAGAATTTTAACTAAAGGGTTGGAGAGAGTTTTTAAGAATATTAAATTGAAAGTTATGTATAAAAATCATATTAACCATAAAATTTTATTAGGTAATGCTAAAGATAAAAAAACTCCATTACCAAATATCCTATAAAACAACAAACACTTTAAGACAGCACATACAACTTTTAAAAAATAAACTGACAAATACAAACTCTCAGGTATTTACAAATTAACTTGTAACGATTGTCCCAGCCATTTCATCGGCAAAACCGGTAGGTCATTCTATACACGCTTCGAAGAACACATTACCCAAAGAAAACAAACAAATCCAAAATCCAGCTACGCAAAACACCTAAAAACACGCAACACACACACACACGCACACACACACACACACACACACACACACACACACACACACACACACACACACGGACATACATACTAAATTAAATGTTCTACATACCTTAAAACAAAGTAAAAAACTAACAACCTTAGAAAAATACGAAATATACAAACACTACGCAACAGATAAAAAAAACCTATTAAATGATCACACACATTCTGAAGCCAACAGCCTTTTCTATTATATAACACACAACCGAAACAACCCACCCCATTCCACAGTCAAAAATCCATCGCGTTAGAGCCTTTATACCTAACCGATGCCGCCAGTAGAGGGTTAGCTTCGTAAAAGGAACGAATGTTTTGAAACGCGTCAGCAAGTAAGCAATTACGTATTCATTTAGTTAAATATTTTTAAACCTAGCTGAAAATAAACTTAAAACACTTGAAAAATCAGGAATTTACAAAGATAATTGTAAAATCTGTGATCAAATGTATATTGGACAGACAAGACGAAAAGTTATTAGTAAATTTACAGAACTTATTAGGGACATTGCATACCAAAGATTTGATAAGTCAAATATTGCGGCCCATATTTTAGAGACCAATAACAATCTAGATGTTAATAATGTTAAATTAATTAAGAATCTTAGGACCAATAAATTGTTAATAGTTTCGAAAGTTTATATACTGTATTAGTGAGCGCGACTCTGAAATTTTAATAAATTCTGATAGAGGTCCTATTCCTCATTCAATTTTGTATTCACTTATTAAATAGGATTATGACACACACACACACACACACACACACACACACACACACACACACACACACACACACACAACACAACACAAACACACACACACACACCGAAAAAGTTCGGATTTCGGATTTGCTGGTTATTTTGCATTTGACAAAAGTGCGTTTTTTTTAATTAACGAACAATATTAGAGCATTTATTACAAATTTCCGTATCCAAAATTGAACAGTTGCTCAGTGCTACAAGTAAAAGGTTTTTCGGAACAACTCCATCACGCGAAAGTTTCTGTGAATGAAAAAGTTGACGAGGCTGTATTTTTATAGCTTACACAAGAGAGGCAGAAAGGAGTTCCTATTAGTGGTCCATTAATACAAGAAAAGGCATTACAGTTAAACAAATTAATGATCAGTGATTTGGAAGTTACTGCTAGCAATAGATGGTTGGATAGATGGAAGAGAAAGCACGGAATATACAACTAACGTTAAGAGGTTATCAGCTGATATTCTTGCTGCAAAAAAATATTTAGACGAATTCACATATTTGATTTCGTCTGAAAATTACTACCCCAGCAAGTGTATAATGCGGACGTGACGGGATTGAATTTTAAAACCCTTCCCACTAAAAGTCTTGCTTCAAAAAAGGAAACTTCTGCGTCAGGCTTTAAAACGAGCAAACAGCGTCTCACAGTTTTAGCCTCCAGTATCGCCGCGGAACAAATAAGCTACCATTAATGCTGATTGGAAAATCCGCTAAGCTACGAGCCCTAAGAATATGAACTTGAATCCTCTCCCTGTTGATTACAGATATCAGTGCAAGGCGTGGATGACGTAATATTTTCAAGGAGTGGTTCAAATATGAATTTGTTCCTTCAGTAAAAACAATTAATGAAAAAAGTGGACTGTCACCAAAAACTCTACTTTTGATAGACAATGCTCCTTCACAACCTTCAGACATGCAGTTGGTAAGTAAAGACATAAAAGTAATTTTTCTCTCCCCTAACATGACATCGTGGCTTCAGCCTATTGATCAAGGTGTGCTGCAGAACATAAAACTGAGCTACAGAAAAAAGCTTCTGCAAACATTAATTGAAGAAGATTGTTCTCTTTCTATTCCAGAGAAACTTGAAACGATTACAATAAAGGATGTAATTTACTGGGTAGCTGAATCCTGGAATAATATCAGTAACACTTTACTGCAGAAATATTGGAAGAAGCTCTGACCTAGCCTCGAGTTTGTGGAAACACCACTTAGAACACGGGATGATGAAACTGAGCTCTTTCAACTCTCATCCAAAGAGTACCAGGATGTGAAACGCTGAAGAAAGTCGCCTGGAAGAGTAGACAGCACTAGATAATAATGAAGGATATACCGAGCATGAAATGGTGTCTATGGTCCAGGAACAACACGATGACAGTGCAGCAGATAGCGATAGTGAGGAAAAAGATGCTGTTACTCGTGCCGCCGCTCTCGACATTGTGTTGCGTTACGTAGAACTACTGTACATGCCTACAATATCCAATGATGTTATGCTAATGCGGTGTTTGATTTTTTTCGTCGGTTTTCCGGGGGGTTCGGATTCGAGGGGTTCTACTGTATTACATTTGTCTGTTGTGTAATTCATGATAAATAATGAGTTAACTAAGTCAATCAGAAAGTGCTTTGTTTGATTCATCAGGTGACGAGTCTGATAGAAACATTTCAGTTGTTGACATAGACTTCACAGAAAATCCCGAAAATGATGATAGTTATTTGGTAGTGGAGAGGAGTATAGCCCCGATTTAGACGATAATGTATATAGTGAATCTGATGATGATATAAACCTAAAAAGCAGGCCAAGTTCTACGTGTACTGATAGGTCTAGGCCTCACTGTAACTTGTCATCACAATCTTCCCAACAAATCTCTTATTCTGAGATAGAAGATGAACCACTCCCAGATGAAGCCTTAAATGAACCAACTACCAGTAATCAATTAGTAATTTGGTTAAAGTGTATCCTCCAGAACCATTTGATGTAAAAGATAAATCTATTTACCATTCTACATCCACCCGACCAGCCAAAAGATCCTGGAAGAAGATTTTTGACAAAATATTTGTTTGATATGGCTTTACTGAATGCGCTCATCTTTTACGAAACCAATACAGACAATCCTTTTGACAGGTACAATTTTGAAGGTGAAACAGTTTTTGCTCTTAAACCTCATCCTGGACCTGCATACAATACACAGCATAACTTGATGCGTCGCCCTGGAGTGAGTCTGCGCCTTTATGTAGTTTGTTTACTCAAAGGAAAAAATCCAAAAGTAGGTTCCGGTGCCCATGGTGCAACTCTCGTGTTCACCCTGATTGCTGTAAGGACTTAGAACATTTCTGGAGACTTAAAAGGCGAAATATCAAAAAGCGTACAGCAGAATCGGATGCCGATTAGACATTGACATGTACATAGGCATAATGTGTAAATATAGATGTGTATATAGGCCTATATGATTTGGATTTTTTATGTTATATTTATAAACTTAAGTGATATTAATAGCCAAGAAAGACAAGTTTGCCTGATCACAAGTGATCCTACAAACTTAGTTGGGAAATAAACAATGCGAAATGTTTGATGATTTTTCTTGGTTACGGTGGTGCGTATTACGTTAAAAACACTAATTACTTGTGAATATAAACTATTTATGTTATACTTTTATATATTCGGGATTAAATTGTCCATTATTTCTATGTTTGGATTTCAAATATTTCACAATGGTGATTCTAATATTAAGTGGAAAGGAAGAAACATTTTCAAGTAAAATTTGTGTTTTCTATTCATCGGCAGTTTATTATACTTCAATATAAGTTGGCAAGTTTCTGTTTCACATAATTTTATCCTTTTGGTTATTGTGAACACTTTGATATATAATATGTTATACATCAGAGGTAGTTTGTATTTTCTATTTATTTAACATAAAATACTAGGCCTCACCATTAAAACACCTAGCACTACAGTGTTATTACCAGAACTTTTTATAAAAACAAATAAAAGACATACACAAAACTCACAAATTAATCATTTATTGACTGATACGCGTTTCAATGACATCCCCAGTGAGTGTTGCTACCACAAACTCTAACTTACCACTCGTATGGGTCAATAAATGATTAATTTGTAAGTTTTGTGCATGTCTTTTATTTGTTTTAACATAACCTCACAAGCTAAGCTCAAAGAATAGTTGTATATTTTTATAAACTTATTCAGTCTTTGTATGCTATCTCTCTGACGCTGGTTACTTGGTAACAAATGTATATAAGGATGAAATAAAAAAAAGTATTGTTATTAAGAGGGTTTTGAGTATTTATTATGACAATATTAGTAACAATATCATTGTCATGCACTTTCAACGATGCCAATCACGCAGGAGCGTGGTTTCGAATTAGCAAAAACTAATAAGAGGGGTGTAAATGCCCTAGTCAGACAAAACCCAACCACCGGGTTATGCTAGCCTACGAGTTTACTTTTTTTTTGTGACAACAGTAATGTCATTAACGTTGAGCGGAATTAGTTCTACAAAAGGGTGGGTTAGGAAATTGCCACAAGTTCCAGGGGTGTAAATTCCCCAGTCAGACAACACCTAACCACCGGGTTATGCTAGCCTACGATCTTACAAGTTTGTGTGACAATAGGAATGTCAGTCACGTTCAGCGTTACCAGTTCCGTAGGAGGGTGGGTTCGAAATAGCCACATGAGGTGAGAGGGGTGTAAATACCCCAGTCAGACAACACCTAACCACCGGGTTATGCTAGCCTACGATCTTACAAGTTTGTGTGACAATAGTAATGTCAGTCACGTTCAGCGGTACTTGTTCCGTAGGAGAGTAGATCCGAAATAGTCACATGAGGTGAGAGGGGTGTAAATACCCCAGTCAGACAACACCTAACCACCGGGTTATGCTAGCCTACGATCTTACAAGTTTGAGTGACAATAGTAATGTCAGCCACGTTCAGCGGTACCAGTTCCGTAGGAGGGTGGGTTCGAAATAGCCACATGAGGTGAGAGGGGTGTAAATACCCCAGTCAGACAACACCTAACCACCGGGTTGTGCTAGCCTACGATCTTACAGGTTTGTGTGACAATAGGAATGTCAGTCAAGTTCAGCGGTACCAGTTCCGTAGGAGGGTGGGTGCGAAATAGCCACATGAGGTGAGAGGGGTGTAAATACCCCTGTCAAACAACACCTAACCACCGGGTTATGCTAGCCTACGATCTTACAAGTTTGTGTGACAATAGTAATGTCAGTCACGTTCAGCGGAACCAGTTCCGTAGGAGGGTGGGTTCGAAATGGTCACATGAGGTGAGAGGGGTGTAAATACCCCTGTCAAACAACACCTAACCACCGGGTTATGCTAGCCTACGATCTTACAAGTTTGTGTGACAATAGTAATGTCAGTCACGTTCAGCGGTACCAGTTCCGTAGGAGGGTGGGTTCGAAATAACCACATGAGGTGAGAAGGGTGTAAATACCCCAGTCAGACAACACCTAACCACCGGGTTATGCTAGCCTACGATCTTACAAGTTTGTGTGACAATAGTAATGTCAGTCACGTTCAGCGGTACTTGTTCCGTAGGAGAGTGGGTTCGAAATAGCCACATGAGGTGAGAGGGGTGTAAATACCCCTGTCAAACAACACCTAACCACCGGCTTATGCTAGCCTACGATCTTACAAGTTTGTGTGACAATAGTAATGTCAGTCACGTTCAGCGGACCAGTTCCGTAGGAGGGTGGGTTCGAAATAGCCACATGAGGTGAGAAGGGTGTAAATACCCCAGTCAGACAACACCTAACCACCGGGTTATGCTAGCCTACGATCTTACAAGTTTGTGTGACAATAGTAATGTCAGCCACGTTCAGCGGTACCAGTTCCGTATGAGGGTGGGTTCGAAATAGCCACATGAGGTGAGAGGGGTGTAAATACCCCAGTCAGACAACACCTAACCACCGGGTTATGCTAGCCTACGATCTTACAAGTTTGTGTGACAATAGGAATGTCAGTCAAGTTCAGCGGTACCAGTTCCGTAGGAGGGTGGGTTCGAAATAGCCACATGAGGTGAGAGGGGTGTAAATACCCCAGTCAGACAACACCTAACCACCGGGTTATGCTAGCCTATGATCTTACAAGTTTTTGTGTTAATAGTAATGTCAGTCACGTTGAGCGGTACTTGTTTTTAGGAGGGTGGGTTCGAAATAGCCACATGAGGTGAGAGGGGTATAAATACCCCAGTCAGACAACACCTAACCACCGGGTTATGCTAGCCTACGATCTTACAAGTTTGTGTGACAATAGGAATGTCAGTCAAGTTCAGCGGTACCAGTTCCGTAGGAGGGTGGGTGCGAAATAGCCACATGAGGTGAGAGGGGTGTAAATACCCCAGTCAGACAACACCTAACCACCGGGTTATGCTAGCCTACGATCTTACAAGTTTTTGTGACAATAGGAATGTCAGTCACGTTCAGCGGAACCAGTTCCGTAGGAGGGTGGGTTCGAAATGGTCACATGAGGTGAGAGGGGTGTAAATACCCCAGTCAGACAACACCTAACCACCGGGTTGTGCTAGCCTACGATCTTACAAGTTTGTGTGACAATAGGAATGTCAGTCAAGTTCAGCGGTACCAGTTCCGTAGGAGGGTTTGTTCGAAATAGCCACATGAGGTGAGAGGGGTGTAAATACCTCAGTCAGACAACACCTAACCACCGGGTTATGCTAGCCTATGATCTTACAAGTTTTTGTGACAATAGGAATGTCAGTCACGTTCAGCGGTACCAGTTCCGTAGGAGGGTGGGTTCGAAATAGCCACATGAGGTGAGAGGGGTGTAAATACCCCAGTCAGAAAACACCTAACCACCGGGTTATGCTATGCTACGATCTTACAAGTTTGTGTGACAATAGGAATGTCAGTCAAGTTCAGCGGTACCAGTTCCGTAGGAGGGTGGGTTCGAAATAGTCACATGAGGTGAGAGGGGTGTAAATACCCCAGTCAGACAACACCTAACCACCGGGTTATGCTAGCCTACGATCTTACAAGTTTGTGTGACAATAGTAATGTCAGTCACGTTCAGCAGTACCAGTTCCGTAGGAGGGTGGGTTCGAAATAGCCACATGAGGTGAGAGGGGTGTAAATACCCCAGTCAGACAACACCTAACCACCGGGTTATGCTATCCTACGATCTTACAAGTTTGTGTGACAATAGGAATGTCAGTCAAGTTCAGCGGTACCAGTTCCGTAGGAGGGTGGGTTCGAAATAGTCACATGAGGTGAGAGGGGTGTAAATACCACAGTCAGACAACACCTAACCACCGGGTTATGCTAGCCTACGATCTTACAAGTTTGTGTGACAATAGTAATGTCAGTCACGTTCAGCAGTACCAGTTCCGTAGGAGGGTGTGTTCGAAATAGCCACATGAGGTGAGAGGGGTGTAAATACCCCAGTCAGACAACACCTAACCACCGGGTTATGCTAGCCTACGATCTTACAAGTTTGTGTGACAATAGGAATGTCAGTCAAGTTCAGCGGTACCAGTTCCGTAGGAGGGTGGGTTCGAAATAGCCACATGAGGTGAGAGGGGTGTAAATACCCCAGTCAGACAACACCTAACCACCGGGTTATGCTAGCCTATGATCTTACAAGTTTTTGTGACAATAGGAATGTCAGTCACGTTCAGCGGTACCAGTTCCGCTGGTACTAAAGGGTTCTTAGTGTACATTTCCTGAATAGCCTGGAGAGCACTTTTGGAATCACAACACACAAGATATTTAGATTTTGCAGACGGAATTGATCTTAAAGCTTGGAAAATTGCATAAAGTTCTGCAGTAAAAACGCTACAGGCTGAGGGCAATCCGTAAGTGAAAGTTTGTCCTTCCATATAAAATGCACAACCTATCCCATTGTCCAGTTTTGAACCGTCTGTGAATATAGTCACAGTATGTTTGTTGAATCTGCAAAAACTCCTGACGATAAATAACGTCAGGAGTATTGTGTTTTAGGTACCTGGACAATGAGAAGTCACATTTTGGCTTTTGTATTGTCCATGTAGGGATGTAGCATGATGTTCGTTCGAATATAGGTGGATGTTCTAAATTTAGATTCCTAAAAATGCGCAACGTTCTTATTCCGAAGGGAGCAGTTGAACGTTGACGCACATTGTAACGATCCTCGAGGTGGTTATCAAAAACTGCTATGAATGCCGGATGTTTAGGTTTACTTCGAAGACCAGTGTAATATGAAATTTGTAGCATTTGACGTCGCATAGAGAGAGATGGTTCTCCAGCTTCAACTAGAAGGCTGGAGATTGGACTTGATCTAAAAGCACCAGTAGAAAGTCTAAGACCAGCATGATGTATTGAATCCAGGAGTTTAAGAACCGTAGGTCGAGCAGATGAATAGGCTATACAGCCGTAATCTATGCGCGATCTTACAACGGCGCGATAGAAACGGAGCATACAGGTTCTGTCTGCTCCCCAATTTGTACCACTTAGAACTCTCAACATATCCAATATCGTGCTGCACCGGGTCCTCAAATCACGCACATGCGGATTCCATGAAAGTCTTTTATCCAATAAAAGACCCAAAAATCTCACATTATCCGCGGTTTGAAGCCGCGTACCATCAAGATAAAGAATAGGTTCCTGGTGTTGCCTGCGACGACTAAATGCTATACACTGGGTCTTCGAAGCCGAAAACTTGAAGCCCGTAGATTTGGTCCACTCTTACAATTTATTAATTACTAATTGTAAGGATCTTTCCGCTGTTGCCATACTTCTAGCAGCCATATATATACAAAAATCGTCTACAAACAGGGAACAGTGGACCGGTGACTGTACGTTTGAAGTGACGCTGTTAATGGCAACAGCAAACAGCGTCACACTCAAAACGCCACCCTGTGGTACACCATTCTCAGTCACGTTCAGCGGTACCAGTTCCGTAGGAGGGTGGGTTCGAAATAGCCACATGAGGTGAGAGGGGTGTAAATACCCCAGTCAGACAACACCTAACCACCGGGTTATGCTAGCCTATGATCTTACAAGCTTGTGTGACAATAGTAATGTGGTGTCACGTTGAGCGCTACATTGACTGATAAAGACGAAGCCAATGTCTTACGTTTGTTCCAATACTAAAAATCAATGCGGAAGTGATAATCTCTTGCCAATATGTCGTGAGGATTTATCACATGCCAAGGTCACCTACTTATCACTGAATAAACAGCGCATTGTGATATATTATTCAATGATAAGAAACGCATTTCCTAACCGCAACTACACAATGCGCTGGGCTGCATGCCAAGTATATTCACACTATCACGCGTTGCCAGGGTAACGGAATGCTTACTGTCACCATGTCAGCAATTCTACTTTTCTCTTTTATCGTGCTATAGCTGGTAGATCATAGGTTCCCAAACTGGGGGAGCGTGAAGCCAAGTCAGGGAATGTGAGATAAATTGGAAAATAGTAAGATAAATTCTCATTTAGTTAAAATTTAATTACACAATTTATCAAAATTACAAACTTAATTAACTTAATTAGATTTTTTTACATAAGTAATTTTATTGAACGTGATGTTCAGAAAATTTTAATGAAATATATGCATTTATAAAACAAATATAAATAAAGGTTGTGCAAAGTTTGGAAACTTGAAAATAAATCAACATGACTGCTTGAAAAGAATAATAGTACAAAAGTGTTGCGAAATGAATGTTTGCCTTTCAATTTGGTAACAGCGCCGCAATGGTCAAATCTTCATTTTGGATAAAACACTTGAAAGTGTATCAGAGGCAGCTCTTCGATTATACTTGCCTTTTTCAAGCACCTACTTGTCCGAAATAACATTTTCAGCACTTGTAGAAATAAAAACAAAATAAAGGAATAAACTTCATCTTACTAATGACTTGCATTGTGCCTTTACTAAAATACATCCTCAAATAGGCGTGCTAGTGAAAAAAAATCAAGCTCATTAATCTCATAACCGATTTTCCTCTTATCAGTTAAAATTTACCTCGCGAATTAAAACTTGAAATGTTATATCTTGTTATGTCTATGTTATGTTTCTTGTGAAAGTATATAAAAATAAATAAATTGTTATGTTTATATATATATATATATATATATATATATTATTTGCTTCTTTTTAATATGCGCATAACATTTATTTAAAGTGTAAAGTGGAGGGGGCGTGTGAGGGTTTGATTTCAAGAAGAGGGGGCGTGGTACCAAAATGTTTGAGAACCCCTGTTGTAGATGTACTGGACCAGGAAAACTTTATGTCCGTACTAGATAGGTGAAACATTTTTTTCGTATCCGAGGGTCGTACACCTGCCTACAAAAATCTGTAAATGACCGATTCTATATCCGCATACGAAACACAGTGAATGACCTCATCTGCAACTGCCGGCGAGAGACTGTGAATATATAAATCTGCACCTTCCGACGAGAAATTATGAATGACCTCATCTACATCCCTTTACGAGAGACTGTGGATGATCACATCTACGGCCGCCTACGAACGACAGTGTGTCCCACACTACACAAGTCGACGAGATCCTGTCAATAACGCATATACGCTTGCCTGCGATAGCTTGATAATAGCCGCCTCTACACTCAGAGCCTGTGAATGTTCACATCTATACCCAACCTAGAAAGCCTATAAACGTCCATATCGACAACCACCTACGCGAGCCTTTGGATGACCACAGATACACACATCTACGAGCGATTATGAATGACCGAATCTTCCCCCACATACGAATCCCTGTGAATGTTCACATCTAAACCTACCTTCAAGGGAACGTGAATGACCGCATATACGCTTGCCTGCGATAGCTTATTAATAGCCGCCTCTACACTCAGAGCCTGTGAATGTTCACATCTATACCCAACCTAGAAAGCCTATAAACGTCCATATCGACAACCACCTACGCGAGCCTATGGATGACCACAGATACACACATCTACGAGCGATTATGAATGACCGAATCTTCCCCCACATACGAATCCCTGTGAATGTTCACATCTAAACCTACCTTCAAGGGAACGTGAATGACCGCATATACGCTTGCCTGCGATAGCTTGATAATAGCCGCCTCTACACTCAGAGCCTGTGAATGTTCACATCTATACCCAACCTAGAAAGGCTATAAACGTCCTTATCGACAACCACCTACGCGAGCCTATGGATGACCACAGAAACACACATCTACGAGCGATTATGAATTACCGAATCTTCCCCCACATACGAATCCCTGTGAATGTTCACATCTACACCTACCTTCAAGGGAACGTGAATGACCGCATTTACGCTTGCCTGCGATAGCTTATTAATAGCCGCCTCTACACTCAGAGCCTGTGAATGTTCACATCTATACACATTTACGGAAGCCTATAAATCTCCATATCGACAACCCCCTACGCGAGCCTATGGATGACCACAGATACACACATCTACGAGCGATTATGAATGACCGAATCTTCCCCCACATACGAAACCCTGTGAATGTTCACATCTAAACCTACCTTCAAGGGAACGTGAATGACCGCATATACGCTTGCCTGCGATAGCTTGATAATAGCCGCCTCTACACTCAGAGCCTGTGAATGTTCACATCTATACCCAACCTAGAAAGCCTATAAACGTCCATATCGACAACCACCTACGCGAGCCTATGGATGACCACAGATACACACATCTACGAGCGATTATGAATGACCGAATCTTCCCCCACATACGAAACCCTGTGAATGTTCACATCTAAACCTACCTTCAAGGGAACGTGAATGACCGCATATACGCTTGCCTGCGATAGCTTGGTAATAGCCGCCTCTACACTCAGAGCCTGTGAATGTTCACATCTATACACATTTACGGAAGCCTATAAATCTCCATATCGTCATCCACCAACGAGAGACTAAAAATGATTACATCTACACTTATCTACGAGAAATTGTCAATGATCACATCTGCCATTCACATCTGTAGACGAAAAACTGTGAGTGGTCATATCTGAACCAACTATAAGATACTGTGAATGGCCAAATCTACAGCCGCCTACAAGACCTTGTGCATAACCACAGCTAAGAGCGCTTATGGGAGACTGTGTATGACTACATCTCCACCCACCGATGTGACTGTGAATGACCGCATCTACAGCCACCAACGAATGACTGTGAATGACCGCATCTACAGCCGCTTACAAGACCTTGTGCATAACTATAGCTAAGACCGCTTATGGGAGACTGTGTATGACTACATCTCCACTCACCAAAGTAACTGTGTATGACCGCATCTACAGCCACCAACGAATGACTGTGAATGGCTCCATCTACAGCCGCCTACACGACCTTGTGCATAACCACAGCTAAGAGCGCTTATGGGAGACTGTGTATGACTACATCTCCACCCGCCAAAGTGGCTGTGAATGACCCCATCTACAGCCACCAACGAAAGACTGTGAATGACCGCATCTACAGCCACCAACGAAATACTGTGAATGATCGCGTCTACAGCCACCAACGAATGACTGTGAATGGCTGCATCTACAGCCGCCTACAAGACCTTGTGCATAACCACAGCTAAGAGCGCTTATGGGAGACTGTGTATGACTACATCTCCACCCACCGATGTGACTGTGAATGACCGCATCTACAGCCACCAACGAAATACTGTGAATGATCGCATCTAAAGCCGCCTACAAGACCTTATGCATAACCACAGCTAAGATCGCCTATGAGAGACTGTGTATGACTACATCTCCACCCACCAAAGTGACTGTGAATGACCGCATCTACAGCCACCAACGAATGACTGTGAATGGCCGCATCTACAGCCGCTTACAAGACCTTGTGCATAACCACAGCTAAGAGCGCTTATGAGAGACTGTGTATGGCTACATCTCCACCCACCGATGTGACTGTAAATGACCGCATCTACAGCCACCAACGAAAGACTGTGAATGACTGCATCTACAGCCGCCTACAAGACCTTGTGCATAACCACAGCTAAGATCGCTTATGAGAGACTGTGTATGACTACATCTCCACCCACCAAAGTGACTGTGAATGACCGCATCTACAGCCACCAACGAATGACTGTGAATGACCGCATCTACAGCCGCTTACAAGACCTTGTGCATAACTACAGCTAAGATCGCTTATGGGAGACTGTGTATGACTACATCTCCACTCACCAAAGTGACTGTGAATGACCGCATCTACAGCCACCAACGAATGACTATGAATGGCTGCATCTACAGTCGCCTACAAGACCTTGTGAATATCCACAGCTAAGACCGATTATGGGACAATGTGTATGACTACATCTCCACCCACCAAAGTGACTGTGAATGACCGCATCTACAGCCACCAACGAAGTACTATGAATGACCGCATCTACAGCCACCAACGAAAGACTGTGAATGGCTGCATCTACAGCCGCCTACAAGACCTTGTGCATAACCACAGCTAAGAGCGCTTATGGGAGACTGTGTATGACTACATCTCCACCCACCAAAGTGACTGTGAACGGCTGCATCTACAGTCGCCTACAAGACCTTGTGCATAACCACAGCTAAGAGCGCTTATGGGAGACTGTGTATGACTACATCTCCGCCCACCGATGTGACTTTGAATGACCGCATCTACAGCCACCAACGAATTGACTGTGAATGGCTGCATCTACAGCCGCCTACAAGACCTTGTGGATAACCACAGCTAAGACCGCTTATGGGACACTGTGTATGACTACATCTCCACCCACCAAAGTGACTGTGAATGACCGCGTCTACAGCCACCAACGAAAGACTGTGGATGACTGCATCTACAGCCGCCTACAAGACCTTGTGCATAACCACAGCTAAGACCGCTTATGGGACACTGTGTATGACTACATCTCCACCCACCAAAGTGACTGTGAATGACCGCATCTACAGCCACCAACGAAAGACTGAATGACTGCATCTACAGCCGCCTACAAGACCTTGTGCATAACCACAGCTAAGAGAGCTAATGGGAGACTGTGTATGACTACATCTCCACCCACCAAAATGACTGTGAATGACCGCATCTACAGCCACCAACAAAAGACTGTGAATGACCGCATCTACAACCACCAACGAAAGACTGTGAATGACTGCATCTACAGCCGCCTACAAGACCTTGTGCATAACCACAGCTAAGAGCGCTTATGGGAGACTGTGTATGACTACATCTCCACCCACCGATGTGACTGTGAATGACCGCATCTACAGGCACCAACGAAAGACTGTGAATGACTGCATCTACAGCCGCCTACAAGACCTAGTGCATAACCACAGCTAAGAGCGCTTATGGGAGACTGTGTATGACTACATCTCCACCCACCGATGTGACTGTGAATGACCGCATCTACAGCCACCAATGAAGTACTGTGAATGACCGCATCTACAGCCACCAACGAATGACTATGAATGGCTGCATCTACAGTCGCCTACAAGACCTTCTGCATAACCACAACTAAGAGCGCTTATGGGAGACTGTGTATGACTACATCTCCGCCCACCGGTGTGACTGTGAATGACCGCATCTACAGCCACCAACGAAATACTGTGAATGATCGCATCTACAGCCACCAACGAATGACTGTGAATGACTGCATCTACAGCCGCCTACAAGACCTTGTGCATAACTACAGCTAAGACCGCTTATGGGACACTGTGTATGACTACATCTCCACCCACCAAAGTGACTGTGAATGTCCGCATCTACAGCCACCAACGAAAGACTGTGAATGACTGCATCTACAGCCGCCTACAAGACCTTGTGCATAACCACAGCTAAGAGAGCTAATGGGAGACTGTGTATGACTACATCTCCACCCACCAAAATGACTGTGAATGACCGCATCTACAGCCACCAACAAAAGACTGTGAATGACCGCATCTACAGCCACCAACGAATGACTATGAATGGCTGCATCTACAGTCGCCTACAAGACCTTGTGCATAACCACAACTAAGAGCGCTTATGGGAGACTGTGTATGACTACATCTCCGCCCACCGGTGTGACTGTGAATGACCGCATCTACAGCCACCAACGAAATACTGTGAATGATCGCATCTACAGCCACCAACGAATGACTGAATGACTGCATCTACAGCCGCCTACAAGACCTTGTGCATAACCACAGCTAAGAGCGCTTATGGGAGACTGTGTATGACTACATCTCCACCCACCGATGTGACTGTGAATGACCGCATCTACAGGCACCAACGAAAGACTGTGAATGACTGCATCTACAGCCGCCTACAAGACCTTGTGCATAACCACAGCTAACAGCGCTTATGGGAGACTGTGTATGACTACATCTCCACCCACCGATGTGACTGTGAATGACCGCATCTACAGCCACCAACGAAGTACTGTGAATGACCGCATCTACAGCCACCAACGAATGACTATGAATGGCTGCATCTACAGTCGCCTACAAGACCTTGTGCATAACCACAACTAAGAGCGCTTATGGGAGACTGTGTATGACTACATCTCCACCCACCGATGTGACTGTGAATGACCGCATCTACAGCCACCAACGAAATACTGTGAAAGACCGCATCTACAGCCACCAACGAATGACTGTCCACAACTACAAACGTCTATCATTAAGTCCTAATCTTAATGACCCCCTTTAACATCTAGATGGGGGTCTTAAACTTGCGTGCATGCGCCCGTGCACGTTTGTGCGTGTGCGTGTGCGTGTGCGTGTGCGTGTGCGTGCGCGTGTGCGTGTGCGTGTGCGTGTGTGTGTGTGTGTGTGTGTGTGTGTGTGTGTGTGTGTGTGTGTGTGTGTGTGTGTGTGTGTGTGTGTGTGTGTGTGTGTGTGTGTGTGTGTGTGTGTGTGACAATAATTTTAATATCAGGTCTTTACGCTAAATTTGGACAAGATCAAATTTTATTTATAAGAATGAAATAACTTTTATTTACAATAACAATAAAAAAAAGAAATTTGTTTCAAAATTTTTATTTTTATCTGAAAGATATTTCGACATTAATCATGCCATGCTTAGGTATCTAATTTGCTAAAACCAAATCCAAGCTGGAATATTGATCGAAAGACCTCTCATATATATGTATTCATTAGGGATGGACCGATACCTAAATTTTTTATTTCAATTCCTATCTCGATTCTAAAATGTTTCTTACGATTCTCGATTCCTTTAGTTACATAGGGCTACATGATCATGATATTCTCTAATAATGAATTTAGTCAACATCTTAATCATATGGTAAAACCTTTTAAAAATTCCGTTTTAACGTAATAGGCTACACAAAGTGCTCAGCCTTGATTTATGAACAGGAATTTCTGAAAGCATGACAAACATATCAGATAAAAGTAATGATTTATTTAAAATTACAAATATGAACTCAGTTCACAATTACAATATAACTTCAGTAATAGCCATTACAGTTTGTAAAACTGGAGAAATTGAAACTACATTTTAATTGCGTATTGTTTTGACATCTCCGAAACGGTGATGAAATAGTGGTGGTAAGAGACTGGGAAAGAGGAAGAGTCGAGCCAGCCAGAGTACAGTACAACCGTCAGGGGAACCGAGCTGGGAGGAATGCAAGGAATGCGGTGACGAGCCCCCTCATTTGGCCCGGCTATTAGTGTATTCTGCAGGATTGTAAAAACATCACCCCTCTCGCCTGCTCATTGTTTAGACCGAGCCGATAGACTGGGCTAGCACAATACGAGAGACTGGGCTAGTACAATACTGATTAGACCATGCGAGAGACAATGGTGTGGGGTGGAGGGGATGGGTGGGTAGAATGGATTTTCCGAGAATACCTCCCCTCACCCATCATACGTCGCATCGGTTCTCCTGGAGGACGGACAGTAAGAGTGAGGCAGCAGAGCGAGAAAAGCGGTGACAAACACACGGACCAGAAATGCTTCCGATCGTCTTGTTGTTACGTCATATATAATATTTTCGTTATCTCAAATCGCCAATTGTTTTAATCGTTTAATTCATTCAAAGTATAGTATGTCACACATAAATAGGACATAGTCCATAATTATCTTTCCAATAAATTACACCGCGCACGTATTTTAATAGCTAAGAAAACAGAATCGGAATCGGCACTTTAATCAATTCAGAATCGAGTATCCACGATCACTCGATACCGTTAGAATCTACGATATCTGGAATCAAGAATCGGAATCGGCCCATACCTAGCATTCATAAGCAACCTCTAAATTCGTAACTTCAAACATTATTTTCTGCTTAAAGGCAAGGAGCAAATTAAAGCTATGGTAGAAATTTGGGGTAGGACAAATGTGTCTTTCTACTTCAGAAAAGCGACCCTACATGGTATTCCAAAACCCTCTACCAATGGTTTTTGTCTATATTAATGCTATCTATAATCACAAAAAAGTCACACCAGCCGATCGTTTAAAACAAACACACGGAAAACAGTTTGTTTCACAGCTATTTTTACACAATTAGTTAGTTTCACAACTAATTAACGCATCTAGGAATTCAGTTTAAAAGCATATTTGAGCGTGAACAAGCTGAAAATGATCAGAATATCTAAAAAAGAAAACAGTAAAATTTGCAAAATAAACATTTGCAAGAATCGTATGAAAACGAATACAAAACATAACCTGTTGTGTGTAGAGAGAAGAAAAGGAAGAGAAAGATACAGAGAGGGAGACGCTCTATTGTTTTTTTTTTGTCATATATACTTGTAAATTAGTAATTAGCTATTCCAGTAAATATTTAAATATAACTCAATAGACAAGAGAATTATTTCAACAATGTTTCAGTTGTAATTTTTCTTATTTTTTAAAATCTACAACCGTAAGGATTTTACAAAATTTAATTTGTTACAGTTGCGTTGACAAGCGGCGAGCAACGCTGAACGCACGCCATGAGGTCATCTGTAACGAGAATACAATCGTCCTTGGCGAAAGTCATTTTATCAAAGTGACTCATGTGGCACGTGTGGATCGAAGCATACTGCCTCTTTGTAATTACACCACTTTTACTTTATCTTAACTGTTCTGCTTCTAATTATCCGAAAAGCCAGATTAACACCATCGGATAAAGGGGCCCAGGCTTGGTTAAAGAGGTGCCTGGGCACAACCACAACAATTTAAAAAGGGGCGTAAAAATTTAGTTTGACTTAAACTTAATTAAAAAGTCATATTAATTAAACAGTGGAAATAATTTCCAAGGAATAAACATTATAAAGTTCTGTGCGTTGCTACGATTGCGGCTCCGATCTTCCGATCGTTCCACACTCGCAGCTGGTCACTCGTAATTGCATCAACCAGTTCATCCTTCAAAGACCTATTTAATTGACCTCTCAACATAATGCTAACGAAGCGTAAAACTTCCCACGGACAACAACACCAAGCCTGCAAACATGAAAGCTTGGCGTAGACGTATCCAGGCAGGACACTGGCCGCAGCTAGTCACTCGTAACTGCATCAACCAGTTCATCCTTCAAAGAACTATTTAATTGACCTCTCAACATAATGCTAACGAAGCGTAAAACTTCCCACGGACAACACCAGGCCTGCAAACATGAAGGCTTAGCCTATACGTACCCAGGCAGGACACGGGCTGCAGCTAACCACTCGTCATTGCATCAACCAGTTCATCCTTCAGAGAACTATTTAATTGACTTCTCAACATAATGCTAACGAAGCGTAAAACTTCCCACGGACAACAACACCAGGCCTGCAAACATGAAGGCTTAGCCTATACGTACCCAGGCAGGACACGGGCTGCAGCTAACCACTCGTCATTGCATCAACCAGTTCATCCTTCAGAGAACTATTTAACTGACTTCTCAACATAATGCTAACGAAGCGTAAAACTTCCCACGGACAACAACACCAGGCCTGCAAACATGAAAGCTTAGCGTAGACGTACCAAGGCAGGACACGGGCTGCAGCTAACCACTCGTCATTGCATCAACCAGTTCATCCTTCAGAGAACTATTTAATTGACTTCTCAACATAATGCTAACGAAGCGTAAAACTTCCCACGGACAACAACACCAGGCCTGCAAACATGAAAGCTTAGCGTAGACGTACCCAGGCAGGACACGGGCCGCAGCTAGTCACTCGTAATTGCATCAACCAGTTCATCCTTCAGAGAACTATTTAATTGACTTCTCAACATAATGCTAACGAAGCGTAAAACTTCTCACGGACAACACCAGGTCTGCAAACATGAAAGCTTAGCGTAGACGTATCCAGGCAGGACACGGGCCGCAGCTAGTCACTCGTCATTGCATCAACCAGTTCATCCTTCAGAGAACTATTTAATTGACTTCTCAACATAATGCTAACGAAGCGTAAAACTTCCCACGGACAACAACACCAAGCCTGCAAACATGAAAGCTTAGCGTAGACGTACCCAGGCAGGACACGGGCCGCAGCTAGTCACTCGTAATTGCATCAACCAGTTCATCCTTCAGAGAACTATTTGACTTCTCAACATAATGCTAACGAAGCGTAAAACTTCTCACGGACAACAACACCAGGCCTGCATAACATGAAAGCTTAGCGTAGACGTATCCAGGCAGGACACGGGCCGCAGCTAGTCACTCGTCATTGCATCAACCAGTTCATCCTTCAGAGAACTATTCAATTGACTTCTCAACATAATGCTAACAAAGCGTAAAACTTCCCACGGACAACAACGCCAGGCCTACAAACATGAAAACTTAGCGTAGACGTATCCAGGCAGGACACCGGCCGCAGCTAGTCACTCGTAATTTCATCAACCAGTTAATCCTTCAAAGAACCATTTAATTGACCTCTCAACATAATGCTAACGAAGTATAAAACTTCCCACGGACAACAACACCAGGCCTGCAAACATGAAAGCTTAGCGTAGACGTATCCAGGCAGGACACTGGCCGCAGCTAGTCACTCGTAATTGCATCAACCAGTTCATCCTTCAAAGAACTATTTAATTGACCCCTCAACATAATGCTATCGAAGCGTAAAACTTCCCACGGACAACAACACCAGGCCTGCAAACATGAAAACTTAGCATAGACGTATCCAGGCAGGACACCGGCCGCAGCTAGTCACTCGTAATTTCATCAACCAGTTAATCCTTCAAAGAACCATTTAATTGACCTCTCAACATAATGCTAACGAAGTATAAAACTTCCCACGGACAACAACACCAGGCCTGCAAACATGAAAGCTTAGCGTATACGTACCCAGGCAGGACACGGGCCGCAGCTAGTCACTCGTCATTGCATCAACCAGTTCATCTTTCAGAGATCTATTTAATTGACTTCTCAACATAATGCTAACGAAGCGTAAAACTTCTCACAGACAACAACACCAAGTCTGCAAACATGAAAGCTTAGCGTAGACGTATCCAGGCAGGACACGGGCCGCAGCTAGTCACTCGTTATTGCATCAACCAGTTCATCCTTCAAAGAACTATTTAATTGATCTCTCAACAAGCGTAAAAACGTCCCACCGTCAACAACACCAAGTCTGGAAACATGAAAGCATGGCGAAGACGTACCCACGCAGGACATGGGCCGAAGCTGGTCATTCGAAATTGTATCAACAAGTTAATCCTTTCGAGAACAATTTAATTGTCCTCTCAACATAACGCTAACGAATCGCTGTTATCCTCTAACGGACAACATCAAGCTTACAAAACATGAAAGCGTGGACTCACAAGGCAGGTCACGTTGCAGAACTGTTGAGCCGCAAGGACAGCAGGCAATAAGATTCCTTTCAATGACCCTCCTCCCACTCCCTTCTATTCTTCTTTTGAGGATATCCTTTGTGTATTTTACAAAAGATTTCTAAAACGTCAACATCTATCTGTAATAATAACTCTTCAGTGTTCTCTAATGACTACTTCACCAAGAGCTAAAACGCCTGTCATCTTCTTTCGTAACACGAGTAAACGCAAGCGTGTTCCACCTATGTTTAAACGTACAATTGCTTGTGGAATATTCAAGGTCCATGCGTAACTGGTGGGATATAATTACGGTTGAAGTTGTAATCCTCCGTCACCCTGTACACTGGTATATATCGGTCAAGCTAGATCCAGGATGCGGTTGTGTAGACATTTATATTTACACATGGCTATATAACGCTTTTATACTAGTTGGTAGAGAAGCCGGGTTTGTTATATTTTGGGTGTAATAAGGCTAAAATCTCCTTGAATGGACGTGGCGGGAAGTGAAGCCAATTCTTAACTAATTTGAATATGTTTGCAAACC
The DNA here is from genome assembly GCA_036971475.1 of Prosapia bicincta. NCBI lineage: Eukaryota > Metazoa > Arthropoda > Insecta > Hemiptera > Cercopidae > Prosapia > Prosapia bicincta. The sequence goes on from JBAIZL010000004.1 coordinate 251,348,867, forward strand.
ATTACCTGTTGTATACAAATAGGTAAGGAGGCAGTCAGTTGGAGAGCTTAAGGAGTTATACTTTACTGCTACAAAATTATACCTTCCTCAAAGCATGTTTATTCCAAAGAAATTTCAATTATCTTACAGAAAGTTTTCTTCCTGAAAATTTCAAATATTCACCAAACGTTTCCTGCTACTAATTTTCAACTTTCTAACAGATTGTTGCTCCTAAGAATTCAAATTATTGAATAGAATGTTTCCTCCTACAAAAATCCAACTTTCTCTGTTGTAAGATATTCTAACTATTCTACAGAAAATTTTTTAATGACGAATTCCCCCTATCGTAGAGAACGTTTACTCCTAAGAAATTCTAACAATTGGTTCCTGCTAGGAAATTCCAATTTATTTATAGAATGTTTCCTCCAGAAAATTCCAACTCTTAAGAATGTTTATTCACTAGAAATTCCCAACTATCGTATAGAACCTTCACTCCTAGGAAATTATCCAATATTAAATAGAATGTTTCATGCTACAAAATTCCAACACTCTTAAAGTATTTTTACTCCTAAAATTTTCAACTACCGCCCAAAATGTTTTCTCCGAAAATTCCAATTCAGTTACATAATATTTCCTCCTAAAAAAATCAAAATATTGTACAGAATGTTTTCTCATAAACTTCAACTATCGAACAAAACTTTTAATGCTGAAAATTTCTATCTTTCGTACAACGATTGAAAACCATTTCTAAGAAATTTACAATGATTGTACAGATTGATTCCTTATAAACAATTCCAACTATTAAACAGAATGTTTCTTGTTACACCAGTGATAAGGAATGAAAGCGCCTATAAAATTCCAACAATTATACTTTATGTTTACACCTAAATATTTCCTCTCGTCTAACATTACATTTAATACTACGAAATTTCAACCGTGATATAGAATATATACTCTCAATAAATTAGAACCATCATATAGAACATTTACTCATAAAAAAATACCCAACCTATGATAAATGTTGTTTACGCCTATAAAATTTCAAGTCATACTGGATTTTTTATTCACAGGAAGTACCAACTGCTTACCACTAAATTTTAATTATAGAAAGTACCCTATTGCCTTGTTTTCCAAATAGACCTTTTTTGTCGTAGCGGACTGTTTGCAAAATTTACACAGAAAGTAATTGGGTTAGTCATTATATTAAAAACAATCGAGTTATTTCTATTTATTTTTAAAAATTCTTTATAAAATAAAATTTATAAAATAATATTTAAAAAATCTGAAAAACACACAATACTTGTTTAGTTTTCTGCAACCGGATTAAATATGGGAAATATCTGTGAGGTGTCTCGTTCTGGACTTGTCAACACTTCGATCAGATCTCGTAGTATAATCAATAACGTCCCAATCAGCGGAATCGACAAATAACTAAGGTGGTGAACATGTGACGATACTCGTTCATAAACATTTTGTGTAGATAATTCTTAATAATGCAATAAAAGTAAGTTTCAATTTTCTTGACCGTCATTTCTTTTGTTTATTTTTACAGATTGGATATGTTTCAACAATGTTTGAAATCGTTTTCAACGTGTAGTTAAAGAATGTAATTAATCATATAATACTTACGTTGATCAATTACCATAAGGAAATTAGAAAATATTACAGCAAACTCCCGATTATCCGTGGGCGGATTAACCGGTCTGCGGATTATCCGGGGTCTACCATTATTTTACAAATATCCAATTTTTATTCCAATCAGATTCATGTGTTTGAATTTTCAAACGGTTAATTACGACGTAAATACATATAAGGCTTAATAGAAGTTAAGATGGAGGGAATAGATATGTAAATATGTACGTACTAATTTTGACATTGAAAGGGAAGCATCTCGACGCGGGCCAGCGAAATATAAGGGGGAGCAGACTACTGCATATAAGAGACAATGACAAAATGCTTGGACGCCCGAAAACCTAATGTGTATCATAAGATTGTAAACAAAAGTCAGCTAATCTCGGCTATAAATAGTCTAGGACGTGACATATGCATTATCCATGTCTGTCATATACATTATCGATCTTTATGGCTTTGTGACACAAGTAGACACTGTGCGACAAAATGGTTCTCAAAAAACTTAGATCGCACATTAAAGCTAAATCAATGCTCACAAAAATAGACGAAAGTGACAGATTTTTTTGTTAAAAAGTGAAAGTATTATGTGTAAAGGAAATTACATACATACTTACTTTTGACATATACTTTTGTACGTATTGTAAATAGTTAGACATATAAATGTACATGTTATAATCCGTCAAATACATCGACATTTTAAATTATTTTCTGTATTTATTTTGTCCTCTGAAGATTATTTGTGAATTGAACTAACCGGGGTCATTATTTGTGTAACTTATGGTATAATAATCGATTATCGATCGTTTTGCGTATTTTTTGTTCATAGCGGATTATCCGGGAAATTCGTTATCCGGCGATGCCGAGCCACCCTATTCCACGGATAATCGGGAGTTTACTGTATTTTAAAATAATTTCCTGTTAAAATAACAACTAATACGTCCAACGTAACAAGAGAAACAAAACGTCATCGTATGATACTTTTCCAACCAGATATGCAAGATATGCAGATATGCAACCAGAGGGTTCTAATTTTGAATGGACGGATAAATGGCGGAGTAACGCTGGGGGGCTGGATGGCTGATTTTTTTGCTATTTAAAAATGTACTCAAAAATGTGACTTAGAAGCAAATAATAAAGCTTAAAAACTAACTACAATTCATTCAAGACTAACTATAAATTATTAACTTAAGCTACTGTATAAAGTGGCGTAAGATTAATTTCTTGAACTAAAAGTTGTGAAGAACAGAGAAGAGAGGGAGATTTCGGGAAATAACCAAATTCGAAATTAAATCATATTATATTCTTTGCTTTTCGTTAACAAAAATCGTTTATTTCATTACTTTTTCAATTTTTGTTAAATTTCATTTTTATAAACCCTCTTTTGATCTAAGAAAAACACAATAAAGATAAAAAATATATCATGTTTAAGCCAATCCGAGGTAAGCGTATATCCGTCACTTTCATTTTTCTCCGTACAATGACTGACATTGTTACCCAATTTTTTTTAAAAAGTTATACATTACAGTATTTCTCTTCAAGTTCCTATTCCAAACGAGTCGCTCACACTGGACTGCGTGCCTTATTGTGAAGTAATTAGATGCTTCATTCTAAAGAAAAATTCTGTTCTAGTTAATTTTTAATTTTTGTACAGTAATGGTTTTTTGGTTGGTTTTTATTACTTGAGAGTGATTGTTTTTCAAATCGAAACTTATCAGGTTTTGAAAGAAATATTACTATTAAACTTAAAAAGTCAATATCGTAAAACGTAAAAGGTATTCGAAATTTTTTAAATATGCATAGCTAACCAAACTTTTAATTTGGAAAATATATTTTTAAATATGAAGGCTTATTTTAGATATTGCTACTATTATTCTCCTTTATTTACTGCTTTCTGATTTATTTCTAGTCACGGATTCTAATTAAAAGTACTAACTTACTAAAAAAAATAAGTAACTTAAGGGTAAATCCGTAATAAGCTTAAACAAGGGAATTAATGAAGACTGTTTTATGAATAATTCTGTAACGAAAATCTCTCTTTGTCATCTTGAAATGTAGTGCATTAATTAAATATTCTGTGATTATTTGTTTTGAACTAACCTAAGGAAATAACGAGAATGTTTGCTAGTCCATTTATTCCTGACGACTTGTTCCGCATGTTTTCAAACATTTTTGCAATCTGCCAGGACGAATTTTGAAACATTCTTACGTGGATCTACTCTCGACTGATTAAATCTATCTTTGAAATTATAACTTAGAAGATGTAATATGATTAGAACGATAACCTTACAAAACTTTAGTTGAAATTATTTTTGAGCAAGGCAAAAAAAATGTACGTTTTGTATTTTTTTTACATTTTGACCACTTTTGTATATACTTTCAATATGCATTTACATATAACTTACAACTAAATGTATTTCAAAATCACAATGGATTTGTTGTTCTAAGGTTTCAATAGGCCTAACAGGAGTATATTCATAAAGTTTCATTAATTTTCAGTAGATAATTTACGTCAGACGATTATATTGTCCGATAATTTTATTAATAACAATATTTAGATATTATTGTTAATTTATTTCAAAGTTCTATGTAACAATTTTACAGATTGTAGAATCATACATAACCTCAAAAAGTTACAACAAACCTTGCAAATTGACAAGATTAACACCTGTGTTGATTAAAAATAGCCATGACTTAATTACTATGTACTTACTTTTAAATACTTGTATGGACTAGGACTATCACTGAACACTAACACTACACAACTAACAAGTTTTAACCTAAACGGTTAACTAATACGCCCATTGCGGGTAAGCTAAACTTCATCTCTCAAGGATGGTGGCCTTATATTTACCCCCTCCATTTTCTGCGCCTGCTTTTGCTAGATTCTGATCTTGTCGATTCATGGATTGTTTGCCTGCAGACTATTGGTTAATCATATCGTAGCCTACATTTACTACAACATTATTCAATTTTTATCAAATCTTCAAACATAATGGATTAAAGAGATTTGATTAATAATATGTTTGAAATAAATGCTTGGTTTGATCATGATGAAAACTGTAGTCAATCTAATGCACTGTTATTTTCAATATAAATAATTTACAATATATTTAAAAAGTTGTGTTTGTTAGTTTAAGGTACTTTATATTCCAACACAAGTATTTTGTTCAGGAATGTTAATTTTGTTTAAGGTATTTTTAATTGAATAAAAACTTAACAAAACAAGTAGTCCTACTTACTAAAAACTTTTTTAAAAAAACTAAATAAATAATTGAATAAAATAAAATTGCATATTATTTTGTAAACACTTACCACTGTGATTAGCCTATATGTTGTAAGAATTGGAAATGATGTGTCTAAATCAGGTGATTTCAACATTTTTTATGAACCCGTTCATTTTTTTTAATTATAGTAACGAAACAATCCTCTGTTTAAGCCCCATACAGTTTTTATCTTCTTTTTGTTACAGGTATTGTTAAAAACACAAGTGTTCTCTTGGGAAAATGAATTAAGTTTGGTACTTACGTATTAGCCTATATGGAGGCCACTATATGGGTATAAAATTACAACCAAATTATAATTGCGAAATAAAATTATACCTGACTGGATACTTCATAGATATATTTTAATATAGGTATATAGTAATCTATATCTATAAAAATGAATGTTTGTGTGTAAGTATGTGTGTGTGTGCGCGCGCGCGCGCGTGTGTGTGTGTGCGTGCGCGTGTGTATGTGCGTGCGTGTGCGCTTGCGTGTGCATGTGTGGTGTGTCGTGTGTGTGTGTGTGTGTCTCTTATGGACGCCTAAATTGCTGAATAGAAGTTTATGAAATTTAGAGGGATTGTTTGACATATTCCCAGGATGGTTCGTTTGAGGTTTGGTGTAGATCTATTAACAGAGCTCCGCCCCAGAAGCTTAGGATGGTTAAAAAACCGATGTATTTATGTATGTGTGTATGTATCTTATGGACGTCTAAACAGCTGACCAGAAGTTAAATAATTTGGAAAGATTTTTTAAAGATAATCCCAGGCGGTACATGTGAAGTTTGGTGCAGATCCATCCACAGGGCTTTGCTTCAGAGGCTTAAGATGGTTCAAAAATGATATATGTTTCTTATGGACGCCTAAACCGGTGAACAGAGGTTGTTTAACATATTTTCAGAATTTTTTTGTTAAGTTTTGTGTAGATACAGAGGCCGCCCCAGAGGCTTAGTATGTTCAAAAACTGATGTATATATATATATATATAAAATACGTTTTCTTGTTTAATAATTTAAAACAACATAGGTTATTCAAATACAAGAATCTTTATTATTTTATATCCAATAAAATAATAAAGATTCTTGTATTTGAATAACCTATGTTGTTTTAAAATATATATATATATATATATATGTGTGTGTGTGTGTGTGTGTGTGTGTGTGTGTGTGTGTGTGTGTGTGTGTGTGTGTGTGTGTTTGTGTATATATGTCTTATGAACGCCTAAACCGCTGAACATAAGTTAATGAAATTCGGAGGGATTGTTTAACATATTCCAAGGATGCTTCGTGTTATGGTTAGTGAATATCGAACCAAAGGGCTCCGCACCAAGAGGTTTAGGATGGTTCAAAAACCAATGTATTTATGTATGCGTGTGTATGTGTGTGTGTGTCTTATAGACGTCTAACCCGCTAAACAAAAAGTTAATATAATTTTGAGGGATTTTTTAACGTATTCCCAAGATGATTAGTGTGACGTTTGGTGTAGATCCATTCACAGGGATCGGCCACGAAAGCTTAGGATGGTTTAAAAACCGATGTATATATATATATATATATATATATATATATATATATATATATATATGTGTGTGTGTGTGTGTGTGTGTGTGTGTGTGTGTGTGTGTGTGTAAGCACATGTCTTATGAATGCCTAAATCCCTATACAGAAGTTGATGAAATTTAAAGGGTTTGTTTAACATACTCCCAGGATGGTGCGTGTGAAGTTTAGTGAAGATCCATTGTTCAAAAATCGATTTATGTATATATGTGTGTATGTAATGTCATATGAACGCTTAAATCGCTGAACAGAAGTTAATGCAATTTGGAAGGATTGTTTAACATATTTCCAGGATGGTTTGTGTGAGCTTTGGTGTAAATCCATCCACAGGGCCCCGGCCCAGAGATTTAGGATGGTTCAGTGTACAGCCTTCCACAAGTCTAATGTTAAAATGTATATCTATACTAGCTTACTAAAATTAAATTAAAAAAATTATAAACATTATGTAAAACTAAAAAAACATTATTAATTATTAAACTGTTTATAAACTGTACATTCTATGTACAATTATCCTATCACACTTATTGATACTAAAAGTAGGATTGCCGATAATATTCTTGCGAAATTTGAATCAACCAAAGATGTTCAACGGTACAGAATACAAAAAAAAAAAAACTGACACCCTAGTTGATCCGGGCAGAAATTAGAGGTGGCAAGTTCAAAGAAGAGATAGTCTTAATTCCATGAATAGCGATGATTTCGTAGATCTATCTATTGATTTCCAACGACTACAATTTCTTTTGTGACTTGCATTCGCAATAACCATTAACAAGCCGCAGGGACAATCATTAACCATTACTGGATTAAATTTGGAACATTCGAGCTTTTACCACGGATAATTTATATGTTGTGTTCTCGCGTGTTTGGACACCTAAATATTAGACTAAATGTTTATACGCCTAATGAAATGAAGAAAAACATTGTCTATCCTCTAGCATTGCATTAAATGTACTTATTGCAAAAATTATGATTTCGGGCGCAGCAACGTGGGCCGGGTAACGCTAGCGTTGTATAAAATTACAACCAAATCTCAGTCAGTCATTTAGAGAAGGTGGGGGTTTGGTGGTCCCCGAGGTTTTGCAGCATCTGTCACACGACACTGGACGCGGGTTGGAATATGGGATCCGGGCTTTTTGGTTAGGGCTGGATCTGAGGAGGGGTTTCTGCACGGCAGGACGTTTTATTGGGTGGGACGAATCCGGGTTTTATGCTGGGGAACAACGTTTATTTATCAAATTTGGGACTGGCTGACTGACATTTTTTTTTAATGACATTTACATTTTTGCACATGCTGTAAACGTATGTATGACAAGACTTTTGTATGTGTGTAATACGGATGTTGTGACAAGAGTGTAGTAATGTTTATAATAGCTTAGAAAAATGGAGTGAAGTAAAAGAGAGGAGGGAACAACCAAATCTATTCTAACTGGATGCTTATATTCATGTCTAGAAGTAGTGCAGTGCGCTGTTGCTACTGCGCGCCCAAAAACGTTGTCACAACTAAAATGTGAATAAACCTAAAATAACCCAACTTTAGCTTGTTTTCCGCAGTTTATTTGCGTGTTAGTTCAAGTTAATTTATTTGAATTTATTTTCCTATGAAGGATCCAGCCAGTAATTTTATACATTACTAAATAGTAAGAGAAGACACTGATGAAGATCGGCACATAGCGATCGAAAACGTTCTGTCTCAGTAAGTTTTAACAAATTTACTAAATTCAAAGTTCGGATAGTCATAAACTATTGTTTAAGTGATTAATTACTAAATACCTATATTAGTGGCCTTCGTATAATATGAAGCACCCTAAGTTTCTGCGACTTTAAATTCGAAGAAGTACTTTGTACATGCTGTTCAGACACGTGGCCATTAGAGGTTTGAGAGGCTTCAGCCCCGCCCCCGAAAGTTTTTGAGAAAAATAAACATTTGTGTCAGATTTGCAAACATATTAGCTTTTCAAGGACAAATAATTGTAGAGGACTATATGAATTATTCTGTATTTCTGCACTCAATTAAAAAAATCAGAATTGTAATTTTAGTTTATTCATATAACCCATACAACCCCCATAGGCTACAAACCTTTGGAATTAGCTCAAGCCCTTCAAAATTTGTCAAAAAAAATAAATAAATAAAAACGGACGTTTTTACAACCCTCCTTTAACTCATCTATGAATATAGAATATCAAGACCACAGTGGTACAATATATTACAATACAAATATTGTTAAAACCGCCAATACCACAAAAACAACATGTTACAAGTTGCATAAGATAAGTTAGTAAGGGTCAGTTTAGATTGTAAATTATTGTATTCTAGATTGTAATTTTGTAATAAGACTCTCTAATGATGATGACATGGTCATCTAATTGTATATAAGGGTTTAATCTTAGGAAACTTGTAATTTTAGTTATTTTCGGTTATTTTTGTGGTACTGGGATTTTGCCAATATTTTGACTGCACCATCTATGAATGTTATTCCTGCCCATTAAATTCATAAGCGACTAGTGTCAAATTGACTGACTACCTGGAAATGATAACAAAGATATACTCTCATAAAAATAGGTAGTATATTAGAGTAGAGGGTCATAAAAATAACCCAGAATAGAGGGTTAGCTTAGTAAATGAAACGATTGTTTCAAAACGAGTCAGTAAGAAAGTTCAAAAATATTCACTTAGTTACGCAATATTTACCGTACTTAAAGTAGTATAATATTATCATAATTATCTGAATTTAACTACCCATATAGGCCTAGTTATTTATTGTTGATACATTTATTTAGATTCTATAATATAAAAAGTTCGAGATTTTGTTCAATTGCAAAACATTTTTCCTTATGCAGTTGTACTCAAGCGTCGACGTTTACGGATCCAACTTTGTACAATAGAACACAGAGATAGCTTTATACACAACTAGTCGATATTGATGCTAACTATATCCGGCTTTGTATGATAGAAGAACACAAAGCTAGCTTTGTACACAACTAGGCGTACGATCACCACATTTACGATGTCCGACTTTGTACGATAGAAGAACACAGAACTAGTTTTCTAGTCGTACGATATAGGAGTTTACAATATCCGACTTTGTACAGTAGAATAACACAGAGCTAGCTTATACAAAACACAACTAGTCGTATGATGACCACGTTTACGATATCAGACGGTTGTGGGATAGAAGAACACAGAGATAGGCTTGTATACAATGAGTCGTATGATGTCGACGTTAACGATAACCGACTTTTCACAATGAATTAACACAAAGCTAGCCTTTCAAACAACTTGTAGTATGATCATAGTTGCCATTTCGGACTTTGCCTTATTTTTTTATTTATTTGTTTATTTATTTTATTCTTTTTGCTTAATTTTATTTGATCAATTATATATGTAAAAGGTAATAATAAAAAATGAAAGTGAGATAAGAAATCAATATCTACATGGTCGATACAATTGGTCACGGTAATTACATTTCAAAACACAAAATTCATAGACCTATTAAAAATATCTAACAATAAAAATGTTTACATTGTTTTATCACATTCACGCGTAACAATCGCGATTAGCAGATTACTGTCTTTCATGGAGATTTAATGAATCTATTTTCATTTTGAGATATACTTAAAGACACCAAGTATTTGTATCTGGTTCCAAAGTAACAATAAATGCACATCATCAACAGTACTACAGTATTAAGCCTGTGTAATTCACTGGATCAAGCCAGACATCTCAACCTCATTCAGAAAGTAAGCTGGTAGATGGAACTAGTCTTAGTTGCAGTGACAACCAAAATAGAAAACAGGATCAATTATATGACACAAATAAATTGGAAATGAAATTGGAGGAGTAGAATGTCTCCCTGAGAGATATGGGCTATCCATTTAGGATTGAAGTTGTGTAATGATGTTCAGTGGTTTAATGTCTGCCATCCAATCCCTAATATCGATGTGTTGTCTTTCCTTGGCTCAAGTGAAAGACAAAAAGATTTCAAATAGGTTTTCAGGCAGCGAATTACAAGACAGCCAGGTTCCAGGAAATTCTTTGCTACACGTCCTAACTGGTAATGAAAAGGTTGAAGTTTTAGCTAAAAAGAGAGCTTCAATTCAACAAGCTTTCTCTGTTAATCCTTCTCTTCTAGCTGCTAAACATTTGAGAAATAGAGCTTTTTATGAAGAGGTTCATTTGAAGCAGAAGCAGTGACCTTTAAATAGATGGTCCAGGGGGATGACTGAATAAAATTTACTCCCTGAGCATACTTGGACAGACAGATTTGCTCTAATGAAGCGTACTACCCTGATGGCTCACCTATATCAACTATCTATTCTTGTCTTTCCTACACATCTGTTGTATGGCGAATCGGATTCAGTTATGGTCTGAGACCATGTTACCAACTATAGTGGTTTAAAACATTTCCTGGAAAACAATACTTTTCTTGGTCCTCTATTGGAAAGTAAGAAAACAAATTTCTTTTTTTTTTAATAGAAACTGGGCATCGTAAATAAATAAACGTTCCCTTCTTATCCAATATTATTTCATTCTCTGTTATGCTGCTTTTTGTTCATCTGAGCAAACATTATTTTTGTTTTTTTTGTTTCATGTGTTAGTTCCATCATTTCATCTTCACTTCCACTATTATTTCCTTATAATACCATTATCTCTCACTCTATTTCTAAGGTTTTGGTGGGCATTTTACATAAAGCTTTTGTACTTTTTGTAGCCTAATATAAAGGTTATATGAATCTCTTCATGTCTTTTTCCTAAAAAATTTGTAAAATTAATCCTTCTTTTTGACTGCATTGTTATTATTATCTGAAACCAAGACTTTGTAAAATTCTTGTTTTGCCTTTTAATTTCTGCCAAATACATAATTTCCCTTATCACTAAAGTAAAGCAATGATAAATGAGAAGAGTCCTAAAATATTTTTTTAATTCTAGGAACATAATTTTAAAAGATAGATAAAAGACTTCTAACTTTATTCATTGCAAAAGAGATGACACAATAGAAAAGGAAGAAAATTACTGTACTCAACATTTTTAATGTAGGTCCTAGCTGAAATTGAAGAGCTAAAGTAGAGGTTCATATTTTTATTTTTGCTGAGTATAAACATAAATGAGTATTAATTTTTTGTTAAATTTCAAAACAAATTGCAGTTTGTGTGTTGTACATCTTGAGGTTTTTGTATAAATTACACTTTTTCCATTAACTTGGCAAATAACCACTATTTACTGATTTATTCAGCAGACGCGTTTCCCTCTAGGTCAGCACATTATTCAATGCTGTGAGTCACTGGCAAGACTGTTGCTCAGGTGTGTTGTGTCGGTGTGAGTCTGTGGTGTATTTCTGTTTTGTGATGTGTTATTGTTCATAGAGTAGTTGTTAATTATTATTATTGTGTTATTATAGTGTTATTGTTAACTAACAACTACTCTATGAACATACAACATATCAACACACCATAGAACACCAAAGAATCACACCAACACAACACACTTGAGCAATAGTCTTATCAGTGACCCACAGCATTGAATAATGAGCTGACCTTGTGCAAAAAGTGTCTGCTAAATAAATCAGTAAGTAGTGGTTTTTTCCCAAGTTAATAAAAAAAAGTCTAATTAAAAAAAAATTGTTTAAAAAATAAAGGACAAAATACTTGATATTCATAAAAACTTATTATAAAGACTTGTTGGATGCCTGTGTGCTTTGTACGAGTATATGAAGATTTGAAGAGGCAATCCAGATAAGAATGCATTTGATTTAAATTTTAGTAGGGTGATTCAACTCAAATCTCAAACAACTGAATCAAAATAAAGTCAATGAATCAGAGGAGAGTAAAGATAAAACCTTGAGACACTCAATACTGTTGTTGATATGCCAATGTCTGTTATATTAACACCAGTGACAGCTATCTGATAGGGATAGTGTTGCTATCATGTTATCCCAACTTGTGCTTTGATACTCTCAATTACAATCACTTTGCAACTTCCATATCATACATTCCTATCCAAGTCTACCTTGGATACCTTCTTTGGATACCTACCTTTTAAATCTTGTCGTTTCTATCTTCTTTCCCACCGATTCTTTATTTGTTCCCCACTTTTAATCATATATCCATATATTCAATATTATGTCACGCCTAATGTAATGATCAGACATTTCAATTTCATTATCAAAAATTCTGAATATTATGTCACCCCTAATGTAATGATCAGACATTTCAATTTCGTTATCCAAAATTCTAACTCAGTATTCCTCAATCAACTAAGTGATACATCTTTATTCCAGGTTAAATCTTCAGTACTTTGTAAAATAGTTGAGTTTACCTTTTTCATCCATCAATATCAATTGCACACCAACCATGGGCAGAGATAGAAGTTTTGTTCTGGGGAGGGCACAAAACTGCCCTGGGGTTATTAAATGGGGCCCGGTGGTAATCCTCTCAATAAATAGAGAACATTTAAAAGCTTCTCGACATTGTGCCAGCATCCAAAACCTTACATTATAAGGTACATGTTTTAAACTAGGTTTTTTATTGGTAAGTTAGGATATGGTATTAATCGATATGTTTCTCATAGAATGCACAATAGGGGCTTTTAGAATTATATTAATTGAAAAATTAAATATTAATATTTTTTTTATTTTGCAAAAGTCATAAGTCCAAAAATAACTCTAATTTTGTTTCAATGAGAAACACAACATTGAATACCAAACTTCGTCCAAACAATTCCTTAAATTTCATTTTGGACATCATGACTTGCAAGATTAAAATAAAGTTCATATTTTTCTTTGAACTTACAGTCATATTTAGAAAATATTTTGCATTCAATCAAAATAACAACTGATACTGCCGAGTATATTTCTTGTCAGCACTATTATTACTTTTGTACTATTGTACTTTTGTATTATTTTAATGAGTTCATTGTAAGCTTTTGATTATACAAAAATAATGCATTTGTCCAGAAAGTTGGGGGGCAATGCTCCTCCTTGTCTCCCTCTTAACTCCGCCCATGACACCAACTCATCTTTTACCATACTTTTTCTTGACTACTTGAAAATGTATTGATTTATTTTTTAGTCAGTAAAGATTCAACATATGCTTGTCTGAATTAAATTATATTTGTTTTTTTCTCTATGTATTCAACTGTTCATACTCTTCTTCACTATTGATTTTACATTAAAATGTTCAAAATGTTATTACAAATGTTAATTTTGTTATTTATATACTGCAAGAGTTTTTTTTCAATGTAATAAATGTTTCGCATTCAAATAAAAAGCACTTTTATGGTTTGACAATATTTTGAATTAAGAAACACATTTAAGCAGTCACCTCGTTCAAAAAGGCAAAACAGAAGATAAAAGGGAAATTATGGCTTGAATACTGTAAAAGTATGACCTGAAAAATAAGAGTAGTAAAAGAAATAGAAAAAAATATTCTTATGTACTAGCAGAAATAGATACATAAAGACATAAATCACTTTGGCCTTAAAGAACAGGTATCACCCTGGTCATTATTTCTCTTACTCCTAAAACTAGAGAAACATTTTCTCCTTTATTGTTCCATCTTTACAGGACAGACACTTCCATATGGATGTGATAGATAACAGGTATATTTATGACCATGCACATGTGGAGCTAAATTCTAGGAGATTTTTATGTCCTGTTGTGTCTATATTCACAATCCTTATTTACCTTCTTAGGCATACTGTACATTAGCTATATTCACTATAAAACACATGAAGATCTAACCCAAAACTATGCGATAAAAAACAATCTAAAATAAAACAATTTACTATACCAATTCTTGCAAAATGCATATGCACAACCAATCCTCTTGTGCAAAAGCATTTCTTACAAATATATTTTAAAATTATTACCTATAACCTCTCTAAGTTTATAACTACTTCCATAAAAAAATTAATGAAATCTCTAATATCTTAATAAAACACTTACATTTTCAAAAATCAGGTAATACATAATAATATTATAAACTCTAGAATTGTGTAGTCCATTACGTTCGGTGAAACTTAATTAATCACTTTTACATTAGTTTATGACTCCAAACTTTAAATTTTGTAGATTTGTAAAAATCTTACTGAGACAGACCATTTTCAATTGCTACTTGGAGTTGTTAGGTTAAGCTATGACAATTTTAAAGGTAGGTTTTCAATAGTATCAAAGAGTATGTGTAATTTGTATTGGGTTTGTTCATTTAATATGTTTGTACTTTCTGTTTTTAAACCACAAAAAACAAAGTATAAACATATAAAATGAACAAACCCAATACAAATCACACATACTCTTTGATACTATCAAAAAACCTGCCTTTAAAATCATCACCAGCTATCCTAACAACTCCAAGCAAAAGACACTGATGAAGATCACCATTGAGCAATTGAAAACGTTCTGTCTCAGTAAGTTCTTACAAATTTACAAAATTTAAAGTTCGGATAGTCATAAACTAATGTAAAAGTGATTAACTATTATAAAATTAAAAACAAGCCAATAATATTATTATCACTATCAGTTAATTCTGTGTTGGTTTTTGAGATTATCAGAACCTATACGGAAGTACTTGAATAATTATCAATTCAAGTTAAAATTAATTATGTAATGAGGAGCTTTATATAGTTTTATCACTGCTTTACTATAAACACAAAATTAACTTATAGAATGAAGTTGTAGTTATGGTTTACCCAACTGTCAAACAACAGTGAATTTCATGGGTGATTCATTATTTGTAAATTGGAAGGAAAGTCTATTCATTAACATCCTTTACACAATCGTTATATTGGAAATTTTTTTTCATTTTATTTTTTCTAAAAGAAATTTTGATCAAGAATTATTATTCACTTTCATATTTGATCCAGAGTACTTTTTACATTTAGTAATAGAGTGTGATTTTAAATTTATATACCTCGTTCCTTCTTGCATAGCTTCTTTACCTTAAGCTTTCTAGTAGTTAACTATTTTATTTCCTAATTCTCATTTATGCTAAAACACTTGTAAATATTTTATTTTACAAACTTGCTTATAGACCACTTACTTATATTTGTTACTCTGAGTTACGCTCTGAGTTGACAATGGAACACATCTCCCGAAACGGCCGTCCTCAACAAATATAATTAAGTACTATAGGCAGGCTTGTAAAATATAATATTCTCAAGTGTTTTAGTGAAAGGTAGTAGCTCACATGAAGATGGAATCAAGAAATATCTCATTTATAATTTTACTTTAATATAAGTGACCTTATTTCAAAACCATACTTTACCTGTAGAAGATTTACCTTGTTTACCAAATTTTGGAAATGCAAGATATTTTTATTTAAATTTTATCACATTTATTAATCGGTTTACTACTTATTTGAAATTATTAATTCTTCATAGATCACTCTCTCTCTCAAATCACAAAATGCCCACAGCAAAACTGGAACCCATGGAAAGAAATCAAACTAAAGGTTGCCCTAGCATTGCCAAACAATATTACAAAAGCCAACCATGAATTTCAGTTAAAGAGTGCCACAATGAAGCTAATTCGATCAAAATATCTAAACTAGAGCCTTATATACACTGATAGCTCACTTGACCTGAAGAATAACAAAGCAGGAGCTGGCTACTTTAACCCAGATGGCTAATATAGACACACTTCACATGCTAGAAGACCCGACTTCTAGTATACCTGACCCGATGCTGAATTATAGCAATAAATGTTGCTTTAGTGAGCTGCTTTTACCTTTAGGAGGAAAGCATTTGCATTCTAATGAATTCCAAGTTGGTATTGGAGGCTGTAATCAAATCTACCACAGGAGACTACTATTTCAGAACTAGTGAATTGAAGAACATCTTGAAAAAATATTAAAGAAGAATATTGGTCTCCAATGGGTACCGGGTCACTCTGCTGGGAAATTAGAGCAGATAAATAGGTATATTTTGGTCTATTATGAGACTTGTTGGAGTTTCCAAACTCTTCCTAGCCAAATGCCAAATGAGAGGTGTCAAAAGAGAGTTGAACGATGGAGATTGGAACCTACTAGTAGGTCATTATTTAACATTCAAAGGGAACCCACAAGCCCATCATTTTATTGTGGTGTCCCAAGATCCACGGCTGCATTTGTGGCATGTCTTCGATTCAGCCACATCGTTACTCAGCCCTACCTCAACATCAAGGATACCGAAATATGCCAGAGATGTCACTCTGAAGTAAAGACATTGCTTTATATATTGCTACTCTGCACAATGCCAAACCAATACAGAGAAAAGCTGTAATTGAGACTCGGAGGGGCATTAGGCATTGACAAGATCCTAAGAAACAGGGATTACTGGGCACTGGTGGCGGCTGTTTATTTCGGGCATCAGGTCGTTGGCCTCTCACTTTCAGTTGTAGTTAATTTGCTGATTCATGAGACAGTTTTATCACAATTTGTCTCTCAATCACGAAACAAATATACTGAATTCAAAATGATGTGATCTCAAAATATAATAGTCTGAGATGTAGTTAATTCACTGATTCATGAGATAGTTTTATCACAATTTGTCTGCCATCCACAACTACAAATGAACTGAGTTCAAAATTATATGATCTCAAAATATAGTTTGAGATGTAGCTAATTGATTTATAGGACAGTTTAATCACTACCGGTTTGTCATACATGATGACAAATCCACTGTGTCAAAATTATGTGATCTCAAAATGTAATGATCCAAGAGGTAGCTAATTCGCTGTCTTCTATATAGTTTTGTCACAGCCTGGATTATGATGGGCTCGTAGTGAAAACTATCTTTATTACGTAAGAGTTCCAAGATGTACCAAGAAGTAATTACATAAAGTTTGGGGTAGATCAAACAAGAGTTTCTCATAATTTTGATACTTCAGACATATATTAATTTTAATACTTCAGTGGTGAACAATACAATATAAATTAATTGTACAAAACTGGATGAAGATATACATGCACCTCTTTTCTTATTCATTAATGACAATAGAAAATATTGCAGAAAAAACATTCAACTGGTCATAATGGACATTCTCTAAACACACCACTTGAGCTTTGATGATCTCAATTTTCTCTATTCATCACTTATAACATAAAAATGTGACATTTCATTCCAATGTAATTCAGATTGATTAAAATACTGAAGGTGATTAATTATAATTTATGAAAATCTATTAGATATTATTTGATTTAATTTTCATTTAAGCTACCATACTAATTTTACACTGAAACATATATTGTTATGTTACACTTGCCTATAGCAGCACTTGCTTTTTTATAATTGAGGATGGTCGTTTCAAGAGAAACTTATTCCATTCTCAATTCAGACCGTAACTGACCTCTTGTATGTTTTAGGTTTGGGTAAGAGTAAAGGGGGTTAGGATAGGGATATTATGTGAACTTTTAGAGAGTTTTCGGGGTTATGATATCAAAACAACTAAGAGATCAGTTACGGTCTAACAAGACAATAGAATACATCTCTTGAAATAGGATACCTTCAATAATAAAAGAAGTAAATGCTACTATAGGCAAGTGTAACATAACAATATATGTTTCAGTGTAAAATTAGTATGGTAGCTTAAATGAAAATTAAATCAAATAATATCTAATAGATTTTCATAAATTATAATTAATCACCTTCAGTATTTTAATCAATCTGATTTACATCGGAATGAAATGTCACATTTTTATGTTATAAGTGATGAATAGAGAAAATTGAGATCATCAAAGCTCAAGTGGTGTGTTTAGAAAATGTCCATTATGACCAGTTGAATGTTTTTTCTGCAATATTTTCTATTGTCATTAATGAATAAGAAAAGAGGTGCATGTATATCTTCATAATTCTATAACTTAAAAGGTACATTCGGTTTCAGTGTTTCGAAATTTCAATAATTTTCCACGCTAATATGACTAGAAGTTACTATAGATACAAAATTGTATCTCAAAACAGAATATGTAACATGTTTTCCTCTTGGGAGAGTATGAGTTTAATTTTCTGCATTCAGAATTACAAGCTCATCATATTAACTTGAATAGGGTTCAAGAGGATGCTGTTATAATTCACAAAAACAAGTAATAAAAAAAAAAATTAAGTAAATACCTGCTAAAGTTAAGAGAGAAAAATTTTATTTTTGGTTACCCTAGAGCGCTATTTAGGATATTGTGTGGTAACCATAGTAACAGTTTAAGGTTGTACAATCAAGGTTTCGACAACAACCGCTTGGCAGAAAAAAATTCATATATATCTTTGAGAAATATATTTCTAGGTATTGGAAAGTATGGGCAGTGCCATGGTGCACTAGACTTTAAACATGAAGAATCTCAGTTCTAATCCAGCTGGACCCCACAAACTTTATGATTTAATTATTGAATAAATATTTTTAAAAAAAACTCTTTTAACATCAATTGTCATCCACTATAGGTTAAAAAAATGTATTTAAACTTGATTGGATGAGTAAAAAATTTTTTTTTTCAATTAATGATTGAAAATTTGTACAAGATGGATATCAGGAGAGTGTGAGCTAATAGAAGGAATTTAAAAAGAGCAGTACTAGAAGCTACTTAAAGAATGTTTTCTTTCTCATTTGATGTGAAAATAACATGTAAAGGCTTAAGAAAGGAAACAAATAACTTATTATTATGGTTACTTTGTAATAGGTACCAGTATAAAGTGGTAGATTATCTCTTCAATAATTAAGTTTTAAATGGTATTTGTTGATTTTAGTGTTAATTTTTCTCAAACCTTCAATTTTTTTTTTATTTGTTTGACTGTACAAGATAAGCTGAGTATTTCTTTAAATAACAATTAAGTATGAATGGCTAAACTCAACCTATCTAACTTTTGTTTAAAAAAACAACAACAACAAACAATTTCAAAAGGTATATTTTATTTACAAAATGTTCTTATCTCTAAATGTCCTGTTTATATCCTAATACTTAGGAGGAAGTCAAATAAAGCCTCTGAAGATGTCAACAGTTGATAAAATTCAGAAATTAGATTGTTATTGAGCACTTTGTATTTATCTTTTAAATTCACCTCTAATTTATTGTGAATTTTAAATTTGTTTATTTGTACATTTGGGCTTCCATCACCTCAATTATAAGTAACAAGATGAGACATGAGAGAAAATAATAACTACCAAATACATTAATACAACTGAAAAATAGATATTGACCAGACTGAAAATGAAACATTTGGTCATATTACAAGAAAGGAATCTGCTGGTTAAAAGGTCAAGAAAAGTATACATCTACCTTGGGTACATTTGGTTTTATTACACATTAACTAGCAATTAAAATAAGTCAATTCAAGTATATGTTTATATTTTATAACAAGAGTTCTGTATATCTAGTACCTGCATCTCTCTTTTGGTTACATTTAACTTGAGGTATATTAATGATTAAAATTTGCACATCAAGCATCGTAGAATAAATTATCTGTTATTATGGTTAAAATAACAGAATGTGCCAATAAATCTTTGATGCTGCTTTTATGATTTGAATGGATGAGCTTCTATGACTCATCGAACAAGTGGTAAGTAATTGAAACAAATACATACTAAAAATTGAATTTATTTGAACTTTCAGCTTAAGCTGAAAATTTCAAAAGTAACTCTTTTAAGAGCATGTGAAAAAAAGTTGTCAATTAAAAAGCAGTAAACAATAGTTTTAAAACCAAATTTCATGATGAAAAAGACCACAAAGAGAACTTTAAAGATAATTACTAAAACATTTTGATATTTTTCAATATTTAGTTTGAGGGTTTTCACTTGAATCTATTAAAATTTCCAAATGGTTGCATCAGGTAGATAGAGTTCACCCTACCAGTCTTATAAAAAGTAGGTCGGCCTATTTTCGATGTGTTATTTATTTACTGTGATCTTTTCTGTTATTTATTACAGAACAGTACTTACATTATGTTAGGGATCATGCCACTAACATAATCCTATGCATTATTTACATTTTAAATAATCTCACAGCATTAAACAATGTATTGATCAAGTGTGAATATCAAAAAGTTGTGGTTTTGTTAATTTTCTATTCAATCAAAATTACCCTTATACTTACTAGGATATAAAAAACTTCAAAAGGAATAACAAAATGACAATTTCAATTTAATAATGATGTATCAAAATCACCTACATTGTCTTTACCTAAATATATTTCTAAATTGATAAATACAAGTAACAAATATTATTTAATTTGCACCATTTAATTTATTTTTAAAAAAATAACCAAATGTATGTATAGGACACCTTCTCACAAAGAAGCAGAAAGAATTTTATAATTTTTTTAAAGGTAATGAAAAAAGTATCATGGTAGAGAAAAGTCTGGTCGTAAGTAATAGCAAAAGTGTAATAAGTATTATTGTGTTTTAAATATTTCAAGGTTAGGATTTCTGCTCCAATCACGAAATAAAGCTGCCTGCAACTTAATGGATTAAATTTACATTCCTGTTACTTACATCAAAAGATAAAATTAATTAAGGTTCTAGAATAAACAAACGTATATTAAGATTCCATATTTTATGGCCACAAAAATGAGTATACAGTATATTGTTTGATTTTAGAACAATGACATAATTAGTTTTTTTCGTCTCTCAACTTCTATAATCTAAAAGTTGTTGACTGAATATACCTTCTGAAATATGTCAGCCATCCTTTGTATTAAATCCAACAAATCTTTACAAAACCTAAATACCAACCCACTACATATACAAAGTAGCAACCAATTCTTTAATACTCAAAGAATACATCTATTTTTACTAAACAATAATAAATATTTATAGCGAGAAAACTAGTAGCTCGCGTGAAGATGGAATCAACAAATATATCTATTTTTAATTATAAAATTAAATCATTTTAATCATAATTGTATGACAACAAGAGTAGGAATATCCGTAAAATGAAAATAAATTTGACGATAAATTTACGTTCACCATTTAGTTAGTTTGAAAATAAAGTTAATGTTTTACCAATTGTAATGGAGAAAAAATCTACAAGTAAATTTAAAAACTATTGCAAAATAAACATTCATGATTTTAAAACTTTAAATGTTTCTGCTACAATGTCATAAATCACACACCAGAAATAACTGAGTTATATTAGAATAGTATTAAAATTACTGTATTTATAATTATAACCAACTAATTCAGATTATAGTTTCAACAAACAATTTTCCTATGCACTTCCAAAAATACAACTTATTACTTAATTGAAAGTGATAACGTTTATAGAGAATATAGTTACAACTGGTTAAATTAAACTTGAATTTGTAAAAAACCTATATTTCCAAAATGCATTTGATACATTTGTAATTGTATACACCCCTCCATTTTTTTTGTATAGAAATACAATGCTATAATGAAGTCTATAAAGATAAATACAATAATAAATACACAAAATACCACAAACTTTCTTTATTTACCCTTATTTACATTTCAGTTACAAAGTAACCATCCTCAGAGGGATAACATAAAAAGACTGGTATTTGTATGTTATCCCTCTGAGGATGGTTACTTGGTAACTGAAATGTACATAAGGGTAAAATAAAGAGGTTTTTGTGTATTTATTATTAAATTCAACCACAGTATATTCCTAATAAATAGTATAAATACAAACCTGTTGTGTCTTAGAAATATCTTTGCCAAAAGTGCAAAGTTCAAATGTTTGATGAGGCTGCCTGCCAACACCTGATGCAGTGTAAATTATAAGTGCATCATCATCATATGTTAGGGCTTTTATAAATGCAGGCTTTCAGTTGAAAAATTAAAACTGTTTGCACACAGAGAACACAGATTCACTTCTCAATTTTTTTATGATATACACTCAAAATATAGAAAGAACATGGCGAGATGTTCATTCCCTAATAGTAAACACCTCTTGAATGATATTTGGCATTTTTCATGTTTGGCTAATTTTATTTGACACAAAGAGAGAAAGTTGACACCATATTGAGTGTAATTGACAGCTCTTAATGTCCTAAATGATCTAAGTGGAAACTATTAACTTACTGTGCAGACACGTTTAGAAAGAATCATTTCATTGAAGAAGCCTACCTGCTGCAGTGAAATTAAGATGATTACTACAACAAACAAATATCTTTTCAGTAGTTTCAAATTATTTCCTTATTGTTCTTTGGTGATAGTAGACAAATTGACTGATCATCTTAAAGTACAAGAACTACCATGATGAATTGTTGTTAAACTCATTCAAACTTCATAATACAACTTAGGTGGCTTAGTAATCTAATTGGTAAGGTAGGCTACTTCACTCCTAACCTATTATCTTTGGTTCAATTCCACTTTTAAATATGGTTTTTAGTCTTCAAGTCAAACATCTTTTGAAAATGAATAGCTTAGGTAGATAGCTTAGGTTATGCGTGGTTGAAGTATGCTGACCATAGTATTGACCAAATTACTTTTTTCTTCAATGAAAAATGGCTGAAATAGTATGTTTTTCTTCTCCATGTGAAAGGCATAAATAGGATTTTACAGTTAAATTCAAATTTACTATGAAAATATATATTTATAAATACAAAATATAGTTGAATATAACCAATGAAACTAATAGTCTAAAAACCAACAATTCTTAATTCTACTAAAATTATTAATACATAATTCATTTAATCACTCCTAAAACATTTAAATGATATCAGCACATGTTTATGTCCCATAAAGGTCGTCCACGCTTGATTTAAAATCAGATTCTAAACACAAGACTCTGAGTTGAGAGTACCCTTTAAATTATATTAGAAATTTTCAATTTATAATTTGATTTTTTTTAAACCATCTACTTTTAAGTAACATCATAATACAAAATGTGTACATGTTAATACAATCTTTAATATAATCAAATTCATCATAAACTAGTATTACAATCTATTATTTGTTTGGTTTCTCTACAGATATCTTTTCATAAATACTTTCACAGCTCCAAAGCACAATTGTAAATAATGAAAGCATGCTCATTATAACGATGCAATAGTTGTAGCTATGCGTTACATCTTTAACAACACCTAAAATTTAAAAAATAATAATTATTATAAGTCAATAAATACTTTAATATTTATAAATTATTGAACTAATGATTTTTTTTCATCTTTGACATCAACATAACTAATAAAAATTCTTGGAAAATAATAAAATAGTTCTAATAATAAAATTCTTGGTAAAATTATTCCTTATATAAAATAGTTAAATTTGTGGAGGTTTTATTTTTATAGTATTAATGTTTTGTTTAAAGCCTAATATAATTTGTGAGAAAATAATAATTACCTTTTCACCCGAACCTGTTCAATGATAATTTTCTGCTTAAAATGTACTTTTCTGGGAAAAAAGTATTCTCTATATTCTTGTTAATTGATATACGTACAACAACTGTACCATAGGTAATTGATGTTGACAGTACTTACTATAACTTTCCTTTATTGCCAATTACAGGGGATCCTTAGTTATTTTGCTTCTAGCTATTTATCACAGCATTTTTTCCTACTCAATATCGGGTATTGAGTAGAGAATATGACCTCAATAGTATTACTTTAGGTAATCAATTCCGATCTCGCTCTAAATAATATTCCTTTTAGCCAATAACAGAGTATCTTTATTTCTCTTACTTACCTATTTTTATTCTAGCTATTCTTCAACTTACTGAATGTCGAGTATTGAATGGACAATATGACTTCAATAGTGGACAGAATATTTCAGGAAATCAATGCTGAAGGCACTTGATAACTGTTTTTTCTTACTCAAAATACGAGTAGTTAAAAATAGTCAAGCTGGCTAAAACTAAAAACAATTTTTTCCAACAATTTCTTTATTTCAAAGTCATATGATATGTATAATTACTAAACATCTCTTTATTGCTATTTACAAATCCTTCAAAGTACATATTCTTCTTAGATAATTTCTTTGGTAAATTGTTTTTAATCTACTACTTTTTCTATCACTTGGAAAGACTCTTGTTCGTAACTCATAGCACTGAACAACGCATTGACCTAGTGTGAAATGCGTCTGCTGAAAAATATCAGAAAGCAGTGGTTTTTTCCTAAGTGTTAACAAAAGTAGTATTTTATACAAAAACCTCAAGATGTACAACATAAAAACTCCATTTTTTTAATCTTTATGAGCACTTTCAGTATTTACCTAACTTTAAAAAAAGCTCTAAAAAGCTTTTGAAATTCAAAATAATTTTTCCCTTTTTGCCTGGTTTAACTTAGACCAGGTCTGAAGGCCTCAAGTTTCAGGCCTTCTTCAGTAATCGTTTTTAAAATTTTCTTTCTACTAAAATTTTAAAATAACAAATTTTAAATGAACTGTCCTTCTCAATTATCCATCTTCTAATAATGTATAAACTACATACAGTATCTTTTCCTGCCTTAAAATATGTGATTAGGGGTTGAAAAAAAATTGTTTAAAAGGTAGAGTTTTTCCTTAGTATTTTTCATTTGCAGATTCTAAGATCAAAACTGGGATTCTATTGCAGCTACTCGCTTTATGTCACCAAAGCATGGTTTATATTCTGATTATGGACTTAGCATATGCCTCCAATTACGATTAAATAAGCAGTCCAAGGATTAGAAAAAAGAATGACTTTAAGTTCGGAGCTTTAAAAGCTTAAAATTACTGTTATGTAAAAAAATTTGTATTATCAGAAAAATACAAGAAATCTGGAAATTAATTCATTAGTCTCAAAGTAAAATGGATAAGTTATATTATCTAAAGAAATTTACCAATGAGTGGTCCGATCAACACCAAACATATGCCGTTTGTCATAGCTTGAATTCCAGATGCAGAACCCAGTTTCTCTATAGGTACATAGTTTGGAAGTACCAGTGTCATGTATATTGTCCTCATTCCTTTAGCAAGGCCAATAAATAGTGCACAAATTACATGTGCTTCATATGAAACCACAAAGATTAATGCTGGAACAAAGTTATTTATATAGAGAGTTATAAAAAGTAGAGCTATCAAGAGATTGTTTCAAATTAAATTTCTGTTAAAATTAGTAAACTCAAGTTTGAAGAAGCTGTGGTCAAGGCACCAGTTTTCATTTGTATTTTTGTGTGTGATGTATATAAGAATTATATTGTATTAGGTAATTTAAAATGTATCAGAAATATGATCTAAAACTGATAATCTTATCAAAAAATTAAAGTGTTTAAATACTTTAATGGAGGTTTTTATTTTTAATTTGTTTTCTATTAATTTAACTGAGCCTGAACAAATGCTCCACAGCTGAAAAAACATAGAAAAATGGTGAGTAAAAAATAAGTACCAAGGAGTGTTTTATTTTTTAATGTGTGTCTAAGATTACAGACCAGACTATTATCAAGATAAGTCTGTCTCCTATCTAGTGCAAAACATCTCTTAAACGTCTCTCTCTCATACACACACACACACACACACACGTGCGCGCACACACACACACGTGCGCATACATACACACACACACACTGCAACGTCCCCCTCCCTTTTTCCGCGTGGCGCGCGTTGCATGCGTGTTTGTTGCACCGCATCGTTTTGTTTTAGAAGTTGCAGAAATTATATTTATTATATATCTACTGCTCACACTGTTTTGTGTGCCGTGTTAAGATCCCTAAATTTTGTCTAGTGTTCCTGCGTAATGTACCACGCCCAAATGCAAGTCTATTCCCGCTGACATCTACCTTAACGTTTGTATGACCTCCCCTAAGTTGGTTGGCAGGTTTGTTGGGTCTATATTTAGTCACACATGTCAGTAAAATAGTCAGCTGGAAAGAAACAACATCTCACACATGTCAGTAAAATAGTCAGCTGGAAAGAAACACACTCACTCTCTCTCTCTCTCTCTCTCTCTCTCTCTCTCTCTCTCTCACACACACACACACACACACACACAGGCACACACACAGACACACACACACACACACACACACACACACACACACACACACACACACACACACACACACACACTCACACACATGGGCACACACACACACAAAACTGTAAAAAAAGGTTCTATATTTCTCTACATGAGAGGAAAAGTAAAGACAAAAAAAAATGCTCAAAATTGTAGGCAAATCTACATGCAATTTAGAGCAATCTTTTTTATCCTCCTGAGTTGCAGAATATTTGGATTTAAACCACTAAAAGCAATAATGTCACCAAGACATATAAGGTTAATATATTCCCAAAATATTTGTTTTCGACCTTCTATTTATTTCATTAGTACTGTAGTAAATACTTTGTATTAGATAATAGCTCCAAATATAATTACACTATAAATGTAATCAATGTATTCTTATTTTTGTATAGCATTCGATTTATCTATTTAGAATTCATTTAAAAACTATATTCAAATATTTCAATTTTAATCAAGTAAATCAATTTATTAAATTCAAGATTTTTGTTAATTTTTCATTCAATTCAGAACATTTAATCATTTAAACATTTAACTGAAATTTTTTTCAAAGATTCAGATGATCTAAGAATTTGTATAAACTTGAAAATAGAATTTTGTTAAACTCTTAGATATTAGAATTTTGTGAGCGTTAGTCCACAGAAAATTTTTATTGATTAAAACAGTACACATTAGTACACGAATTTCAAAAATAGTCAAAGCTTGTTCTATATTTACAACTTAATAAAAAAACAGTTATTTAAAAACTGGTGGCTATTATTGGTTTTGAGTTTCAATGATAATACATTTAAAATTTATTTATAGTACAGATCCTGGTCATGATCTGTGTATTTCAAGTTAACAAGAAAAAATTAACTGGTTGCTTAAGCATTTCATAATCAAATTACTTTTCCTTGTAGATCCCCACAGAGTCCAAACATATTCATTTTAATATTTGTTTTGCAACTCTGATGGTAGCAATTTATGATTTAAAATACACTGATTTTTTAAACATTTTTAGCGGTTTGGGTGAACTTTTATTACTCAGAATCTGTAAATCCCAGGTCAGTGAAACAACCCATTTTATTCAGGAAATGCCACCTAAACATTATGTACAGTAAATATTTAACAATATTTGTATCTAAAATAGTCAAAAAATTACCTAAGCAATTTACCTTAGCAATTGAAGTCAGTTTTCAAAAATTATCAATTTTTGAATCCATATTATTACTAGAAGAAATAATGTAACTTTTTCTTAATTGTTTTTGAGCGTGTAGCTACCTAAATATACTAAATTTTTAGAAAGAAAGTTGACTGAATCAAAAGTTTGTGTATTTAGTATGACGTTTTGGCAAATAATTTGTTGCCTTTATCACGGCTTAAAACAATTTTGACATTACACTATAAATAAGCATAAAAATACAAGTACACTCACAACAAAAGTTTTTAAAACTTTCTGCTAAAGGTTGGATTGGAAAGTTGCGGTGAATATAAGAAAGAGTTGTGACGGATAAGACATAATATAATGACAAGTGATACTAATATTAAGGGATCAAATGCTAGGAGAAAAGAGAAGATGGTGGTGTTGAGAAATTTTTTTGTCAACGAAGAACCTGTTCAGGAACTCACCTGTTCTGCTTAACACTAGGAATATTAGTGATAGCATATATAGGCTTCTTGCTGTCCATTTTGTTCTGTTTCCTATAAAAGGTGAAACAAATCTTGAAATGATGTCTGCCATACCAATACAAGTCATTAAGTAAGCTGCTCTTTCATTATTAATTTTCCTATCCAAGAAAATAAATGGTGTTAATAAGGAGAAATTGTACTCTCCTGTTATTGCAACAGAAAGTCCGATGTTTAGGATGACATATTTACGATCAGTAAGGAGATCCAAATCAAAAAATTTAACAACTTTGTCCCACCAAGTATCCTTGACAGGTTTATTATGTGCAACGAGTGAACTAAAAAAAACAAACTTTTCATTAAAATAGTAATCAGTCAAGTTTATAAATAATATGAAGGATAATTTCAACAAAATCATAACAATTAGTAACAGTGTTATTGACAGTTTGATACTTATAAAATTTGAAGATGAAATGTCAAAATACAAACGTTGTTGTACCCAATATGTAGAAAACTGCAATTAATATATTGGCTCTTATTTCCATACACATAAAGTGTTAGTCTTTTATCCATCAATACATTGTAATATTTACAGATTTTGTTTTGCTGGGATTTTCAGACATTAATGAGGTGGTGTTTTGCAGTAAGGCAATCAACTAGTGTTTTATTTCAAGGCCAAAAAGTAAAATTATATTGCAAAGGAAAACACTTTCAGATCTCAAAACAATCAGATGTTTATTTCAAAAGATTTCTCAAAAATATTCAACTCCTAGTAAATATTTTAAGAAAGCATCTCAGCAAAATACAAAAATTTACCAAGAAACTAGGTGGTTGCAACATTACTACACATGACCTTCAGAAAATTAATGTAAACTAATTGTATTTTATTCATGCCTTTACTTATAATGTTTATATCTATTAAATTGGAAAATTGTTTATATTTTGAATTTTAAAAGAAAAAGTTTTGTTTCAATTAAATATAGTAAAATTCAAATATTTTAAATTTTGCAAAATTGAAAATAACTACTAATGATGGGTTACATGTTAACAGTGCACTAATAAATATAATATTATATATATATATATGCTGATACGTATTCCTTCACGGATAGAAAAATATGATGAAAAGTTATTATCTGGAGTACATCCATTCATTCTGAAGTGCACAAATCGCAGTTCCGATGTTTTGGTAGAATCTCATCTAGCATTGACGAGGTGAATCCAACAACAGTTGAAGAGCGAGTGAGGAGCGCAGATTAGTTATCTATATCATATATATATATATATATATATATATATATATATATATATATAGATTTTTTGGACTAGAAGACTGACAGACTTACCTTGGTAAGAGTCCACACTGTAGTCTTGAAATAGAAACACATAAAAGCACTTAAACAATGATATATTTCAACCACACAATGGTCTTTGTCAATCGAAGAGAAAACACAAAAAGAAATATGAGGGAATGAAATATTTTTAAATATTTATTTTATTTCATTCCCTCATATTTCTTTTTGTGTTTTCTCTTCGATTGACAAAGACCACTGTGTGGTTGAAATATATCATTGTTTAAGTGCTTTTATGTGTTTCTATTTCAAGACTACAGTGTGGACTCTTACCAAGGTAAGTCTGTCAGTCTCCTAGTCCAAAAAATCTAAATAATCTTTACCAACCAAAACTAACCTAAAAATTATATATATATATATATACAAAATAAAACTAAAAACACCCTCATTTTTAACATACAAAATCAATATATTTTGTGTAAAAGTGCTGAATGTAAGACATCTAGGTGCACAATACCAGTTCATTTTAATTAAAGCATAAATAACAGATACAAAATTATTATGTATGCAAAATAAATATTGTAAGATGCTAAAAAAGGGAATAATATCTGGACGAATGTTGTTAAATACAGATGATGAATAAATACTATGATTAGTTGATTATACACAATTAGTAATGGACATAAAGTCAAACTTACATCGGGATGTAGAAGATTGATAGTATAATCTGTATCAGTATATCTGATGTTACAAAACTCAAAAACCATTACGTAATTAATATGGACAAAACAAGATGTGCAATGAAAAACACAAAAATTAAGAATCAGGACTAATCACAGAAACAAAAAATAAAATAAAATTAACACATAACAAAAAAATACATAACCTCAAAAACGCACAACACCCAAAACAGGTTATTAACTCAACACACGTTTTTCACCCCAGAACTATAAATCTCACCAACACAACATTTTCAATTAATGAATTAAACCTATTAGACAAAGGCTTAAAACATAACATCACACCCAAATACAGCCAACAAAATTTCACCAAAACCCTAATATTAGATCTTGAAAATACAATCCAACACAACACACCCTTAGAACAACAAGATGCAATCAGACACCAAATAAAACTAAAAATAACCCAAATTAAACCCCCTAAAACAAACTCCCAAGAATTAAAAGCAGCCAAATCCATCAAAAACAAATTTAAAAAACAAAATTTAACCATTACAAAAGCTGACAAAGGCAACACAACGGTAATTATTAACAATAGTGATTTTAACGCAAAAGTACACAGCTTCATCCAAAATAACAACATCATTACACTAAAAGAAGATCCAACAACAAAATACAACGCTCAAATCAAAGAAGCAATTAACAAAACCAAACTTATAATCCCACAACACACCAAAAGGCACCTAAAACAAAAAAAGCCAATAGCCCCTAAACTAAACGCCCTGCCCAAACTTCACAAAACAGACATCCCAATACGTCCACTAATTAACCACACAAGCACCCCTTCTCATCTTCTAGCCAAATTCCTCGACAAAACTATCCGAAACCATACAAAAATTTAATAATCATTGTAGTATAAAAAATAGCCTAAATCTAATAGACAAAATTAAAAACGTAAATATTCCACACAATTCAACCTTAGTCTCTTTTGATATATCAAATCTATATACAAACATCCCCATTCCAGAAACCATCGACATCCTCAAAAACATGCTAATAGACACAAATACACCACATACACACATTGACAAAATCATCCACCTCACAAGATTAATCACATCTCAAAATTACTTCACCTACAATAACACATACTACAACCAGAAAGATGGACTGCCTACGGGTTCCCCCATAGCTAGCATCTTAGCAGAAATATTCATACACCATATCGAACAAAACCACATTTTACACAACAACAAATACTCAGATAACATAATTTACTGGTACAGATACGTCGATGACATCATAACATTATATAAAGGCAACACACGCAGAGCACACATATTTCTAAAACACAAAAATTCCATACACCCTAAACTAACATACACCATCGAAACAGAACAACAAAACTCCCTTAACTTCTTAGACCTCACAATTAAACGGACAGACAAACAAACACATAAATTCAACATATACCGAACCCCCCCCCCCCCCAGCACCAATACGACCATACACAGTTCCTCAAACCACCCACAACAACATAAACTAGCTGCTTACAACACCATGATATATCGCCTCCTTAAAACACCACTAGACAAAGATGAACACTACCAGGAGTTAAACACCATAAAATATATAGCACAAACAAACGGATACAACCCAACAATGATTGACAAATTATACAACCGCCTAAAAAATAAACATAATAACCCAAATACAAACACACAAGATGACAATCCCATAAAATATTTATCAATACCATACAGATCATCCAAAACCCACAATCTAACCAACACATTACGAAAATACAACTACAAAATAGCTTACTCCACACACAACACTCTCAACAAACAATTTAAACCCAACAGCAAAATCAACGACATTTACAACACCACTGGAGTTTACAAACTAACTTGCAGTTCATGCCCTAGTTTTTACATAGGCCAGACAGGGAGGTCATTCTACACCCGTTACCAAGAACATATAAAAGCACTAAAAAACAATAACTACCAATCAAACTTCGCAGATCATCTCAACTCCACTAAACACGACTACATAGACATAAAATCTAACCTACAAATTGTTCATAAACAACATAGAAATAACCAACGCTACACAACCGAACAATACGAAATATATAGGCACTTCAAACTACACCCTACACACATACTCAATACACAATTACATTACAACTCACACGCACTTTTTGACATCATAACTCCTAATACACACAAAATACACCCACACCACCAAAATATCCCACCCCCACCCTAACCTACGTAAACCTTGAGATCAGTTACGGTCTGAGTTGACAAAGGGACACATCTCCCGAAACGGCCGTCCTCAACATGCAAAGTAAGTGCTACTATAGGCAAGTTAAAGCATTTTTTAAAAAGTGTAAGTAATTACTAGTAGCTCACGCGAAGATGGAATCAACAAATGACAAAAATTAAACAAGAAAAGTAGCTTATGGTAAAAAAAATCTTCTTTGCGAGGAAGAGAAAATAACCAGTTTTAATAAGTTCTCCAATTTGTTCAATAAATATAAGAAACTAATTGTTTTATTCCAGTATTTAAAATATTTGGATTTCCCTACATTTAATTGAAACAAATAAATCTTTTTGTTTTAAAAATTCAAAATATAATATTTTCCAACTTAGTTGATATGAACATAATAAGTAAAGGCATGATTAAAACAAGATTTGTTACATTAATTCTCTTAAGATCATATGATACATCAAAATAACATTAATTAGAAGCATATTCCAAATGGGATATGAAATCAGTGATAATTAAAGTAATTAATAACATAGCAAGCCCTCATCACTGCTTTCATCATCATATCTATTCAATTAGAATATTACACAATGCATATATTGTAATTGATTTTTAAAAAAAAGTGTATGTCTAATTCCACATTTAAAATATGTCTAGTTTCTAAACGTAAATTATTTTACCTTTTAGTTTTATCTTGCTCTTCTATCCTAAGCAAGGTAAGCAGTTCACCCGCTTCTTTTACTACACTATTTGTTCTTTTAACCTCTCTATAATTTACAGGGGCATTATCACTTTCCAGTTTCATTGAATTCAATGATCCTTTAGAACTGGACCACCAGGTACTGTCAGGTTTGGTAACAACTCCAGATCCACTTTCTGATGGGTCCTTACAGCATCCAGCTTTCTAACACAAGAAGAAATTATTTATATTTGTTTTTAAAAAAATATTTAAAAAACATCAATAGTAAGCATATTATTAATTTAAAAACCATAATGATAAATCAATTTTCTACTTGATAGCTATTTGGTGAATATTTCAAGATGGTGACTGACGAGTAAGGTCTATTTATTCAGTAAGATTTTAAAATTTTAACTGAATTTTATGTTTTTCCAAGTCATATAGAATGTTTTGGTCTTGAAATATTTATCAATTAAAATTTATTATCAGTATTGTTATGTGGAAGTAACCACCCGGCCAACTACAGGGGATGTGAAGTACCAATCAAACTCCAACAAATGCGTGAAAAGCTCATCAAAAAACCAGTACACACTGAAACAGCAGGAAACGCGGCAAGGAAACAGAAACTGACAGACCCAAGACCTGCCAAAAACCTGACTTATGCCCAAGCACTGAGCAGCAACAGACAAAGTACAAATGAGCAAAACATCACTACTAATCAAAACACCAACAGCAATGAGGTGCTGAGTATGATGAAAAGCATGTTGCAGAAGTTTGAGACCTTAGAGAGATCAAACAGAACGCTATCAAACAAATTAAATGCCCTCGGGAGTAAGATTCCAGCCAATAAAAACAAATCCAAAAAATAAGTATGGATCATACAAACATACGTATTGGTACCTGGAATGCAAACGGCATTCTAAACAGCAAAGAAGAATTCTCACTCTACCTTTATGAAAATAAAATTGACATCTGTTTCATCTCAGAGACTCATCTCTCTAACCAACAATACATTAAAATAAATGGATATAATACCCACCATACCACTCACCCAGACAATCGGGCACATGGAGGAAGTGCAATCTTCATCAAAAACAACCTGAAGTACAATGAGGATCTCAACATTCGAAAAGAGGAAGCTCAGTTGACTGTGTTAAGCATTTCGTCAATGAAACAAAACTTCAAAGTGGGAGCAGTCTACTTCCCCCCGAAACATAACCTAAAAGAAGACGATTACACAATGATAATCCGACATCTAGGAGAGAGATTCGTCCTTGGAGGCGATTTTAACGCCAAACATTCCCTATGGGGTTCCCGATTGGATAATACAAAAGGGAGAGAACTTAAAAATGCAATAGAAAAAACTGGATGTAAAGTACATTCAACGGGGAAACCGACCTACTGGCCTACAGACAGAAACAAGACCCCAGACGTTCTGGATTTATTCATAACCAGAAAATTTGCGGCAAATTTCATTACCTTGGAGGACAGCTATGACTTGGACTCGGATCACTCATCGATCATCATGACATTGAGCGAAACTATCATCAAAAAGCCAGCGAAACCGACTTTATGCAATAAAACTACGGATTGGGAAAGTTTTAAATTACAACTGGATCAGGGAATTACCCTCGACATTGACCTGTCTACTGGGGATCATCTTGACGAGGCGGTGACAAAATTTACCAGTCTTATTCAACAAGCAGTGTGGGATAACACTAGAACAATTACTCATAAAACACCTGGATACAACTACCCTATGGAAGTAAGAAACCTAGTAAAGAACAAAAGAAGAACCAGGCAAAAATGGCAGCGTACAAGAGATCCCGTCGTTAAAAATCATCTCAATAGAGAATCCCAACAAATCAAAAGATTGATCCACCAACTGAGAGAAGACT
This sequence comes from Prosapia bicincta, assembly GCA_036971475.1. Taxonomy (NCBI): domain Eukaryota; kingdom Metazoa; phylum Arthropoda; class Insecta; order Hemiptera; family Cercopidae; genus Prosapia; species Prosapia bicincta. The sequence goes on from JBAIZL010000004.1 coordinate 251,383,604, forward strand.
CTGCAAACTCCTTCCTTGAGAATCTGTCTGCAGACAAAAACACTAACTATTCCCTCTGGAAAACAACGAGAAGACTGAAAAGGAAAATCCATCATGTACCACCCATCCTGAAAGAGAACAATGAATGGGCAAGATCGGACCAAGAAAAAGCTAACACGTTTGGAGATCATCTTGAAAACATCTTCAAGCCGAATGAAGCCACGAATGAAGAAGAACTTCACCTAAACACTAATAATCAGTCTAAAATTATTAAAAAAGTGACATTAAAAGAGCTTAAACGAGAACTAAAATACAACTTGAACCCGAAGAAAGCACCAGGATACGATTTAATCACAGGACTAGTGCTGAAAAAACTGACAACAAAAGGACTAAAAATGTTTTTATTATTAATTAATGCATCCCTTAGACTTATGCACGTCCCTGCAACATGGAAAGTGGCGGAGATGATCATGATCCTGAAACCCGGCAAAACAGCAACAGAGGTCAAGTCGTACAGGCCGATATCACTTCTACCCATAATGTCAAAACTCTTTGAAAAGCTGCTTCTCAACAGGCTTAAACCTATCATCGTGGAAAAGAACTTACTGCCCGACCATCAATTTGGATTCAGGCGAGGACACTCTACGGTGGAACAGGTGCATCGACTAATTGACATCATTGAAAAAGCACTGGAAGGTGAGGAGGTCTGCTCGATTGTCTTCCTGGATGTTTCACAAGCCTTCGATAAAGTTTGGCATGAAGGCTTGATTCACAAACTCAACATGTTTCTGCCAGCCCAGTTTGTGAATCTACTGAAATCGTACATATCGAACAGACTGTTTCGAGTAAACCACGAATCTACGTATTCTGACTTCAAGGAAATACAAGCTGGAGTCCCACAAGGCAGCGTATTGGGACCAATCCTGTACTTGCTGTACACCAGTGATCTTCCGCAAACAGCCAACGTCATCACGGCCACTTTCGCAGACGACACAGCAAACGCAGCGACAGCGAAAACCATTCAAGAATCGACAACACGCTTACAAAGATCAAACGATTCAGTTGAGGCTTGGACCAAGAAATGGCGCATCAAACTCAACGACCAGAAGGCAGTCCATGTGAACTTTACAAACAAGAGGATCCCAAACCCTCAGAGGCTCGAAATGAATGGAAGTGTTATCCCATATCATGATTCAGCTAAATATCTCGGCATGAATCTTGATGCAAAAGCCAAATGGGTCGAGCATGTCAAAATAAAACTCACAGAACTCCAGACTCGCTACAGGCAAATGTATTGGCTACTCGGTCGAAATTCACGGGTATCAATATACAACAAGCTATTGGTATATAACCAAATCCTCAAACCGGTTTGGACGTATGGTATACAGCTATGGGGCTGTGCCAGCAAATGTCACATACAAGGGATACAACGCTTCCAGAACATTGTACTAAGAAACATCGCCAACGCTCCTTGGTATGTGCGTAACAGTGACTTGCATTGCGATCTTGGTGTACCCATGGTCGAGGAAGTCATAAAACAGAACGCCATCAAACACGTAAATCGGCTCACTCAACACGAAAATCCTGAGGCACTGAGACTTCTCGACAACAACCACCTGACAAGACGACTCAAAAGGACAAAACCATTTGAACTCGTTGAACGACAAGAGTGACAACAATGCTCTTCCTCACGCCGGTTGGCTTCCAACATCAAACAAGATACAATAGAAATCAATGGATTCTTTGTGATAAAAGCTAAAATCTAATTATCAAATGTAAATTAATGGTTGGTCAGAAATGACCAGTTTTAATAAAAAAAAAAAAAAAAAAAGAAAAAAAAAAGAAAAAAGTATTGTTATTATGTTAAATCCATTACATTTAGTTATTTATAGTGTTAGTCTTAATACTTGTTTGAAATTTTATACTTTTTGTTGTTACACTCCAAAAAATATGAAAATTCATATTGAATTCAATAAACTAAATACATGAAGTAAAATACAAACTTTGAACAATCCACAATACTGAACTACAGGTTTTATTGCTAATCTGAGTGTTTTAAAAAATATTTATTAACTTTTAACATAAAAATATAAAGCATACTTGAGTTAAAACTTCTCTACACTTTCAGTTACCATACCATCAAAAGATGTTTGAGCTAAATGAAATTCTCCTTGTGTAGTAGAATATGTTCTTTCTGTTGCAGTAGCTAAAAGCTGCTTTTCCACTGTATCTTCAGTATCTAAAATATAAGTCCTTAAATTGTATGTTAATATTATAAGAAATATATTTTTATATTATTATTTATTATAACTGTAAATACATTACAAATGTAATAATTTTTTTTTCATGAGTAGCCTACACTCTTTTTCAGCTAGTGATTTTGATCCAGATTTCTGTTTAATTCCTCAAACAAACATATATATTGAGCTATAAACAGTGTCAATAACTGTTTAAACCTTATATTAGCCAAATAAAGTGTAAGTTATGCTTGACTTCTTTCTCGGGGGAAATTACTGATAGCGTAGAGGAAAAAAATGGGAAAGAAGATATGATTTCTGATCCCAATAACAACCCTATAATACAGGGGAACTGTTACCAAGGAGACCATTTGTTCCAATACCTGCCCATTTGTAGGTATATATATATAAAGTTAATATATTACTATTGTATGTAATTTTATGCACCATTAAGTGCAATGATTTTACCTTGTGTGATGAGGCGCCTTTCGGTCACTTGACCATTGTTGAATCACTGATTACTTTTTTTCAATTTTTCTGGTGTGGATGCTTGGTCTGTCATGTTGGTAATTGTTGATGTCATTGTTGGTAATTGTTGATATATATATATATATATAAATTAAAAATATTTCAAAAACAAGAATACTTTTAATGAATATATTTGTCGGCGTAAGCTTTGAATAAATATATTCATTAAAAGTAATGATGGATTATACATATCAAATAATAATGGTTTAAATAGTGACAAAATATTAAAATGTATAAATAATATACACGAAAATATAAAATTTACTCATGAATTTGAATTAAAAAATAAACTAAATTATTTAGACATTACAATTACTAGAAATAAAGAATCATTTGAATATAATATATGTAGAAAACCAACGCAGACAAATCAAATAATACCTAATTATTCAAATCATCCATACAACCAAAAAAATGGCAGCGCTTTATAATTTATTACATAGAATGCACAAAATACCAATGAACTTAAATGATCAAATAAAAGAGAAAAATATAATATATCAAATTGGTTTAGAAAATGGATATAAAAGAAAAACTATAGATAAATTAAATAATAATATAATAAGAAAACAGAAACTCGAAAATAACTTTGTACCTAATAAGAGAGAAAATATTTGGACAACTTTTACATTCACTGGTAACGAAATAAATAAAATTACAAGATTATTTAAAGAAACAAATTTACAAATTACATATAAAACTGATAATAAAATTAAAACTTTAATAAACAATAACAAAAATCAAAATAATATGCACGAAAGAAATGGAGTATATAATATAAAATGTCAAACTTGTAATAAATTATATGTAGCACAAACAAAAAAGAAATTAAAAGAAAGATACAAAGAACATTTAAACGCTTATATCAAACCAAACATACAAATCAAATTTAGCTACGCATTGTATTAATAATGGACATGAGTTTCCGGAAATAGAAAATATGAAATTATTAAAAGAATTAAATAAAGGATTAAAAATGAATATATTTGAAACATTGGAAATTTATAAGCATAAAATTAAAGACAAATTAATTAATGAACACATTCAAGTGAGACCAAGGCACCAAACTATTTATAAAGTCATTGATGTTATAGAAAAATTTACATAAAGTGCAATACTTATAAACATATGATTCTTTGTAGTACATATGATTTAATTTTGTAAAAATGTTTTATTAGATAATTATTTTCCTGAAGATGCTGATACTATTTTATCGGCAAAAAGCTTTGAATAAATATATTCATTAAAAGTAAAAAGAATAAATATATTCATTAAAAGTATTCTTGTTTTTGAAATATTCTTAATTTATTAACTATATTACAAGAAAACATATCTCCATATTTAATATATTTAATATATATATATATATATATATATATATATATATATATATATATATATATATATATATATATATATATATATATCTACAAATATAATTTGTGTATAATTGAATTGATATTACTTCGCAATCTTGTTGTTCGGGCTGTGCTGGTTATTAATCACTTATTACACTTTGAAATTACTTGCGATCAGACATTCTGTTAACTATAAGTTGTTAACTTACACTTGGAGGAAACGTTTTCGTCTTACAGCTTGTTCAGCTTCATATTTTTGCTGCTAGGTTTGCTACAGTTGTGCTTTTTGCTACCAATTTTTTGAAAGTTATAAGTGATGTGATCAAAGAACACAAGAACAATATGAAATATACAAACATAGCAACACACATAAAAATGACATCCTCAATGAGCAAACACGACACAGATCACACATTGTCTTGGATCAGATCACTTCTAACTTTCAAAAAATTGGTACCGAAAAGCACAACTGCAGTAATCCTAGTACCAAAAATATGAGGTTGAAGAAGTTTTAAGACAAAAACGATTCCTCCAAGTGCAAGTTAACAATTTAACAACTTACACTTAACAGAATGTCAGGTCGCAAGTAATTTCAAAGTATAATAAATATTACTTCATAATAGTTCACTGTGTTTACCATTTGTTTATTCTACTCTGGCAATCAAAATATATTTCACTGAATTTTTTTTAATTCTCTCTATTTCTGAACATCCCTGTTAGCTGGAATTTCAAATCTGTGTGATCTTCCAGGAAATCCAGTCTAATTTCTTTCTTTAGACTCTGTGGCTGCACATTACAATAATGAAAAGGTGTGTGTGTTATGATGTCTGAAAATAAGTGTGGAGTAGATTACCTGTGAATAGCGTGTTGTATTCAATACACTCCCAGAGTATGATCTAATGTGTGATGTTTGCAGTGAAGATAGTCCTCCTTTAACTATTTTCTTGGTTGAACAAATTAAGATTATGGATAGTGACATTGAAAACATTATATATGTATCTCTTTCAACTGATATGATTGAAAACACAAGAAAATATTAAATCTTCTCTATACCACTTGTAAGCAAGGGGACTGTAAGCACCTACAGGTGGCTTTTTACTTATACAAGGATAAAGTAGTACCTACCATGGGTAAAATAGTAGAAATTGCATGATGAAAGTTTTAAAAGTACATACAGAAATAAAAAAATACTAACAAGAATAATGGAATTGAAAAATCAACCAATAAAAAACTTTATAAGATGTACAAAATAAAGTATAAAAGTAATGTCATAGAATTTACAAAACCTGAATTTCACATGAGAATGAAGTATATAATTAAAATGGAGTGTGTATAACGCAATTTGTTATTGAAAAAAAATTATTTGTCTTTATGACATCTACAAGTAAAGTACGTTATTTTTTCTGTTCTCTTTTGTTCTGGTTAGAACACATTATCATTACCAAAATCTTGTGTGATAATTTAATGATGTTCTTAATAATGCAAATGCGGTTGAAACTGTCAACTGATTTATAAAGTTGTGACTTAATATAAATACAGATATTATAATAATTAATTACGTAAAGGTAGTAGAATTTCTGGTAAATAGTATATTGAGAAGATATAAAGAAAATATATTTGTAACCATATTATGAAAACATTTGACACAATAAATTAAGAAAAAGATTAATCATGTACAATTTTCTTCCAGGTATACAGTACAATCTCACTATATTGAAGGTGAGTAATTAGATTCCCTTGATACATATCATTTTCTTCAGTCCCTTAGAAGCTCTTATTACACACAATGTGTTTTACCTAAACAACTCGAATGTTTTGAAGTGAAACCCTTGAGAAACTTAAATTTTCACTGATTTGAATGATGTAATAACTTTTTATAACTCGAAGTTGTGGTTCAGAGACCTCAATAAGTCAAAGTTCTACTCAATCGAACTCTAAAACTTGAAGTTAAAAACCCACATAAATAACTCAAAGTAGTGCAAACATACTCACAACTTATAACTTTCACAATATATAACTTCCATGATTAAATGTAAGCCCTGCTTAGGTTGTGATTCATAAGAGTGAAAGTATTTTGTTGTCAATATTGCTATATTACTATAATTATAATACATAAATACTATACTTTCTCAAAGCTTTTCACCAGTACCTTCAGGTTTGAGATAGCAAGGTTGCACTGCATTTAGAAATTGGTTTTCTTTATATCGAGACCTATGAGAAAATGGATCATGTTTTATATTTGCAAAAAGACCAAGAAGTTGAAAATTCTAAATGAGTTTTTGTATTTTTTTAACAGATAACTCAATCAATAAAATATATAGATCCTAATGATATTGTAGAATTTTGATGCCCAGAGCAGTAACATATTTAATTTTAAATCATTCCATTAACAAATATAGTTCTTAAACGTACCAATTAGCGCCTTCTTATAATGCAAAGCTACTGGTTGAAGCAACATTCCTATGACAGCAATCTGCAAGGTTACTCCTGACATGAGTATACTTGTACCCAAAACTCCATACAGAGACATAAGGTGGGTAATTGCAAGAGGAAATATAATGTAGCCAAATCCCATGATCGTCATACCAATTCCAATAGCCATGTTTCTTTTTTTGACAAAGTAACTATTAACAGCTAAAAGGAATGCGTTTGTTGTTAAGTTGTAACCAATTGCTGAAATTTGCAATTAAAAATGAATAAGTTTACAATTAAAACACTAGAAAATATATTGATATACTACACTTGCCTATAGTATCACCTATATTTTTATTTACTGAGGATGGACATTTTGGGAAATGTATTCCATTGTCAACTCATGTAAAACTAGTACTTCAAGTTGGAGATGGATCAAATCATATTAAATTTATCTTGTAAAAAAACTTTATTATACAAGTAACATTTATACTTATGATGGTCAGAAGATGTGTCCCATTTTAAGGTTTAACTTGAGACAGATCTCCTGAAGCAGTCAACAAAAGTGTGTGTTACTATCAGGAAAATTTAGTTTTAGAAAGTTTTAATATTTTAAAAGTGTAAACATTTGTATCTCAAGTTTAATAGGAAAAGAAAGAAGTTTATTATAATTTATAATTTATTATAATTATATAATTTTAACAACAGAATAAAGTTAAAATATTAAATAGTGTGTATATGAAGCGGCATGATTTTTAAAATAGAATATAAATATTATAAACAGCATACTTTATAAACTGTAATGTCCAAAACCATTATGTGGGAATTAAATACAGAAAAGGTCACATTAAAATTGCAGCTAATCAAAGAAATTGTTAAAATAGTAGATGAGCCAGATAAAAAAGAAAAGAGCGACCTGGAATACAAGAGCATTTGCAAATTCTCTATAGAAATAAGGATACATCGGAAAATAACAGATTTCATTGAATACACAAATGTGAGTTGATAAACATATAAATAAAGAATAAACTATATGAAACCGTGACCAAACATTATAGTTCAATGCATAATTAAATATACAAAATAAAAATAAAGAGATAGATGATTAGTAAAACAATTTAAAAGTCACTATGTATCTACAGACACCAGTTAACTAGACTGTTGATAACCCATGAAAGAGATAAAAAAGGACTGTAAAGAATATGAAGGTTTGATGTAACGATATAAAACCCTTAGATCTTGAATATAAAGAAAGATTATAGCCCATGCTTGTGGCCCACTTGAATTCTCCAGCTTAAACAAGAAAAGATAAGTGAAAGGTACATTGGAAAAGAGGAAGGTATTTTAATCCTCCAGGATGTATCCAGGAAGTATTTTGTCCTGGTACAAGGAAATGGAAAGAATGATAAATACAGTTGATGAATAAATACTATTCATTTTAGAGATATTTACTGTACTGTATATGAAATAAAATGTACTACAAATTGAATTGCAACTAAAATTCTTTACTTTCTTCGTTACTATTGTTTGAAATGTTCAAGCCATCCATTACTTGTTTAGAAATTGTCTACATAGAAATGTGTGCAATTTCTTTGGCTTTGATACATTAGTTCTGAAATAAATGAAATGTCCATTGAACAACATTCTAAATGTTGCCATATTTAACTCTTTCGTTGTTGCTATCCTTTTTCTTTCTTCATTACAATTTTATTCCCACAACATTTTATCATTCTGCAATGTATCAAAGACAGAATATGTTTAGACACAAGTTCTGTACACAAAATATTAACAAATCTACATATCATTCCTGTACATGTACATGTTTACAAGTCTTTGTGATAAAAGTCAAAACACTTATCATAACAGTCAACTTATTATGTAGGCAAGCTGAATATCTGAATATACGTTCTCTTTAGTTTAAACTTTACTCAGTTCACATATTACTTTTATTCTGAAAATTAATGACCCTGAATACTGTCCCCCTTCAAATTTAATGTGGGTTCAGCAGCACCACTGCCCTCACTGTTCCCATAGATGGAGTTCCACCAGTTCTGAAGAGTAAATAAATAATTTATAATAAAAATTAAACAAGTTTCCAGGTAACATTATCTGAAATCTAGAACCAATCAGGGTCCAAGAACTAGTTGATGAAATATCCTGATATTTTCTTTCATGTATAGGTAATGAAACATATTTAAAACTGGATTTTTTGTTCAAAATCAAGTATAAGAAAGGTTACAAATTTATATAAATAGCTATTATGCTATTTTCTCCTCAATATGAGCTGTTTCTTACTTTCTTCCATTTTTTTTTTTTTTTATAGATATAAAGCTAAGTATTCATAACCATGTGAATTTTGGATATCTTAAATCCATCATAAATGGAACTCAGAAATATGGAATATGTAGCTATATTTGTTGGCACCGAAAATACCTGGTTTAATCAAAATAAAAAACCTCCATCTAAAATCTAAAATGAATAAATACCACTACAAAACAGGAAGGTTCATTGAACAAACCGTTCATTGAAAGAAATTTAATCCCTTAAAATTAAATTAGGAGTTTCACAATGAAAGGATTTTGTTAATCATATTAGAATGACATTAGGAACTGGGTAAATTTTGTGATAAAAATGTAATCATGATGGGGGTAGGAAAATTATAGGCATAGCGATCTACTGATTTCTTTTCCATAAATTATTGTGGTTTTGGACATTCTGAATTCAGTAGCTGAATGAATAAAGCACCATAAAATTTAACTAAAATTCAGTAAATACAAAAATTGAGTAAAAGTAACATAATAAGAAATAAAACAGAGGAAAAATAAACTCCTTTTAGGTTAATAAATGTATTAGGTGAAATTATCGTGATGCGAAGGAATAACAAGAGAAAATGAGTTCTATCATCAATGATTAATAAGAGGGAAAATAGTTACCAAATAGTCACAGTCAATGAACCAAATTAGTTATGTCAGTTTAAAATGAATTTTAAAACTAAGACATTATTTTTGTGTTATTTGAACAGAAGTTATTTACGTAAAGAATTCTTGAATAATAATTATTTAGTTGTTAAACTGGATATAAAACAAATGAAATTTTCATATTTCTAGGTCTAAGAAAAGGAGGAGAAGAAAATAGACAATACGTATGTGAATGAAATAGACCTGTGTGTAAAATGACATGTACTTATTAGAAATAATTTTAAAAAGAAAACAGCTTGCTTGTCTCTGAATTTGGTTAGTAATAAAACTCTTCATCAATTTCTAACATAAATAGAAATCTTTGAGAAATATATATATATATATATATATATATATATATATATATATATATATATAACTTATATATATTGTAACCTTATTGCGTCGAGTTAATAAAAATAAAAATGTATTATGTATGTAATAATCGAACTACGTAATAAGATGAAAGAAAATGATGAGAGATATAAGAAAATTCTTATATGTACTAATAAGGAGAATTTGAGCTTAGAAGTACTTAATAAGAGACAAGTGGACTATTACCACAAAACTAAAAGTAGCAAGAACTAAATAAAACATTTGAAAATAAGAATCTATTGGATGGATGAGTGACATGGATCCAGATTATATATGAATCCAGATTTAATGAATAATGATGTATAATTACTTGTAATGAAAGAAATGCTAGATATAAGTAAAGAAATATGTATGTAGAATAAGAAAAAGGACTTAATCACTGATAATTAATGTTGAAAAAAATTGACTTTGTTATGATAATTGTTAATTAATTTGTTATATGTGTTAGGAGAGGTGATGTAATCAAAGTTTTGTTTTTGTTTTTTGTTAATTGTATTGAATAAGACTCTATTAGTAAGTTACACACAAAAAAAAAATAATAATAATAATATATATATTCTTGATATTTTACGTTATCCATTGTTTTTCCGTTGCACTGACTTTATGAAGTTAATATATTACTATTGTAAGTAATTTTATTCACCATTAAGTGCAATGATTTTACCTTGAGTGATGAGGCGCCTTTCGGTCACTTGACCATTGTCGAATCACTGTGATTATTTGATTTATTATTCAAATGAAAAAAATAAAATATATAAACAGCGATTGACAGTTTAAGTGACTAGATTTTTTGAAGTAATTTTGTTCTTACAAAGTTTTATTTTTTCATTTTCATAATAGGGGACACTGTAACATTTTTTATATAAACCACTAAAACAATAAATAACAAACAATAATTGGGAATATATTATAAGTGAACTAGAAATGGATAAACAGAAAATGTAAACACCTAAAAAAAGTTAGGATACAATATTAAAACCACTGCATGTTCGATTTACGTAAATAACTCCACAATAAAACAAAACCACATTTAAAGAAGAAACAGCGCTCAATTTAAAAATAAAACAACACAAGATTAAATTTAATGCAACTATTTCAAGGAGAATTATGAAGAAAGAAATTTACAAGACATAAAATTATTACATATAGTATCAAAACTTGACTGTTCATGAAAGAAGATGAATAATCAAATAATCAGTGTGTTATTTAACAGATGTTTCAACAATGAAAAAAAAGTTTTATTTTTTTCTGTAGAGTCTCAAAAAAAGAAAAATTCAATTGAAAAAAAGAGAGCCTTGTTACTGGAAGCTCAACTTAGTTGGTCCAGAAATTTTATTAGAGGAAGAATTTGAATATTAAGAAAGCTAGAATAAATAAAAGTTAATAGAAGCTAATGTTAGTGAAAGTGTAAAAAAGTATAGTGGTGAAAGAAATTTGGTTATAAAATAAATTTAAAGGCTATAAATTTGAACAAGAACAATAAGTCTCAGCTAAGTACTAGATTAAGGAAAACTTGTAATTAGTATTTAAGTTAATATTGTAGAACCATTATTATAAGCAAAATTAATTAATTAAATTAATTAAAAAAACATTTTAATATTCTTTTCAAAACTAATAACTCCAGGCCTAGGAATTTCTTTTCTAAAATTTATTAAAGAGTTAGTTGCATAAACCAATTTTATTTTGTAACCAGAAGTGCTCAACAGATTTATAAAAAATTAAATACCGAATAACCTGGGAGAAAAAGTCTTGTGATATTTAATTAAATTAAGTTAATAGAAAAAGTGTATTTAAAGTTTTGTAACTAGAGTAATCAAAAACTAAATTAAAACAAAGATTAATTGAATTAAAATAAAGTGCTCATTATTTATTACTATAAATGGTAAGTAAAAAAAAATAAAAATATAAAAAAAAGAATCTAAAATTTACCGTTAGGGTTACAATCATCTTGTAATTCTAACTGGTGCCCAGCAACTTATTGTTCTCTAAAGCCGGATTTACACGATGCCAGTTGAGGAGACAATTGTCTGAGGACAACTTACTGGCATTAAATTATTTGCTACGTGTAATCAGCTCTGACCAATTGGCGTCCCAACTGCCCTGCCAGTTGTCCTGAAATTCAATTGTATCCAGGAGTAGACTGAGGACAATTGACTGGGCGCAGTGACACCCCACCACTCTATCAAGACAGTTATCTAGACAATTGGCGCCGTATGAACGTTGTAGGGTAGTAGATCTCTCGTTTTGGGCCAGTTTGCAATAGTCAGTCGATACTGCTACTTATGGGGTTTAAATTGTTTATTTTAAAATTGTCTGTTGTTTATTAGAAAAATATGGCTCCTAAATGGGGTGATGACTTAAATTTAAAATTCTTGGAGTTATATAAGGAGCATAGGTGCCTGTGGGATCAAATAGAATAATTATATAAGGAGCATAGGCGCCTGTGGGATCAAAAAGAAGAATTATATAAGGAGCATAGGTGCCTTTGGGATCAAAGAGAAGAATTATATAAGGACAGAAATGCTCGCGAGAGAGCACTTGCTGCAATGGTCGAAAATTTAAACATTGAAGGATTCGGTGTAGCAGAAGTAAAAGCAAAGATAAAGTCATTTCGCAGTACATTTAACATTGAGTTCTTAAAACAATGGAAATGTGCCAAATCTGGATGTGGACTCTTCTTATTAAACTCTTCCTCGAGAACTTCGCAAGCTTCAGCGATAAATTCCCGACAAAGATCCTCACTCATTACTTTCAATTCATCACGAGACACAACAGACGATAAGCACTCCGCCATTTTTCGTCACTAACTGGCGTGGCAATAGTTTTGCCGTGTGAACAAGTTTTCATTCAATTGGACTGGCCTCAGACATTCATGCAACTGGCGTAAGACAACTGGCCCCGACAATTGTCTCTTCGATTGGCATCGTGTAAACTCGCCTTAAGGATAATTATTAAATTTTGTTTTATTCTAAAAAAAAATTATTATTACAATTTGACTACCACAAGGTGGAGCAGTTGTATTAAAGAAATTATTTATATTTACCTTAACTATTAAGAATATATATATATATATATATATATATATATATATATATATATATATATATATATATATATATATTTTTTTTTTTTTTATTTATATATATATATATATATTTAGAGAAAGAGAGAGAGAGAGAAAGAATTTGAAGTCAGGTCGAGTTTGGAAAAAAATTCAACAAATAAAACTGGTAAAAATTGGATAGAAGAAAATACCAATATTGTGACAAAAATTAAAAACTCTAGAAAAGTTAAAAATTAGAATAATATATTTTATAATTAGTCCATAGTAAAGTATTTAAAATAATTAAATTTTAAATTTTGTTGTAACACCTTAAACATATCTTATTACTTAATTTAAACATTACTCACAGTTTATTATCCCATAAAATATAATATATTCTCCAAAAGTTTCTGCAAACCCTGTCAAGAAATTTCCACAAGACAAAATCATAGTCCCTACAATTGCAACAGTCCTGTATCCAAATATTCGAAGAGCTGGACCATTCATTAATCCTATAATATAAAAAAAATAAATCCATTACTTCGAACCAAAATATGAATTAACAAGACGGCACAAAAATTATTTGGGTTACTGAGTTCTTACCAACTCATGTTAATTTGAGTTAATATGTACTTAGGAATAGATCCTGGGTACTTCTGTTATTCACAACTTTAGCATGATATCAACATCAAGCAATACTTCAAACATGGGCGGAGTTACAAGTTTTGTTCTGAGGGGGGCACAAGATTGCTCCAAGGGTTATCAAATGGGGCCTGGGGTACTCCCTCAAAAAATTGAGAATATTTAAAAACTTGTCGATATTGAGCCAGCATCTAAAAACTTAAATTATAAGGTACATGATTTAAAATTTTTTTAAATTGGGAAGTTAAGGTATGGTTTTCAAGAAATTGTTTCTCAAAGAACACGAGGGTTTTTAGACTTATAGTTTTGCAAATTTTAAAATTTTCGAATTTTGCAAAGTTGTAAGTTTAAAAATAATAATGAATTTGTTTCTATAAGAAACATAGTGTTGAATACCAAACTTGGACTGAAACAATTCCTAACATTTCATTTTGAACATCATGACTTAAGATTAAAATAAGGTTCATATTTTTCTTTGAACTTACACATATATTTAGAAAATAATTCACATATGACCAAAATAATAAATGTTACTGCCAAGTATATTTCTTCTCAGCTTTATTATTATTATTGTAGTACTTTAATAAGTATATTGTAAGCTTTTAACTATAGAAAAATAATACACCTGTCTAGAAAATTGAGGGGCAATGCCCCTCCTTAACCCCCAAGCAGAAAACTTGCTCAGTACTTAAATAAGTATGCAACTTTTATTTTTAAAGAAGTAATATAATTTTTTTAAAAGTTGATTCCTACTTTAGTCGACAAAGAAAAATTTTATTTTAGTTTCTTTTTATTTTATAATTACAAGTAATATAAATTTGTATACAGGTATATCAGAATAACAATATTAAGTGGCAAAATAGAAAGCCAATTTCCTTGCAATTTTCCATTTTTCCTTCTATGTACAATGTTAGACTATTAATTTTTCTTTTTAATTTTGTAGTCCATTACTTTCAGTGAAACTTATTAATCACTTTTAGTTTATGACTTTCTGAACTTTAATTTTTGTAAATTTGTAAAAACTTACTGAGACAATGTTTTTGATCACTCCATCGCATAAGTGTCTGTGATGAGGATCCCCATGGAGGGATCGAAAGTGTTCTGTCTCAGTGTGTTTATTATTTTTTATTGTTACTATTTATAAACTTTCTTTTTTTGTCACTTCCATTGTGTTGTAGTTTCTTTTCGCTTTCCTCTCGCATTGTCTGTTTATGAAGCAAGGTTCGATACCGATAATCCGGTTTCTTTGTGTATTTCATTCTTTTCATTCATTCTTAACCCTTGAGCATTATTTATGATATTGTGTGGTAACTATGGCAACAATTTAAAGTTGTACAATGGCGGTTTCGACGACAACCAGATAGGAGCAAAAAAATTCATATACACCTTTGGGAAATACACTTCTAGCTATGGGAAAATTGGCTCAGTGCCAAAAGCGCTAGAATTTGAAATAAACTTAAACCCACCCGCAAATTTTTATAATTTAATTATTGAATAAATATTTGAAAAAACTGTGTTAACATCAATTATCATTCACTACAGTTTTAATAAAATGTATTTGAACATGATTGGAAGAAAAAAAGTATTTTATTAACGATTGAAAATGTGTGCAAGATATATATAAGGAGAGTGTAAGCTAATAGAAGGAATAATTTATTATTTATATAATATTATTGCCTCAAATTTAAATGGTTGCAAGAACCACGTTTCTCTTCAGCTCAAAATTATAGTAAAGTAGTGGTAAAACCTATTCTCTTCATCAAAAGCAGACTTCTCTTTGTTAATGAACTTGAGGTTGGAATTGGATAAAGTAACATGTTTACATAAATTCAACATATACCGCAAGCCAACCATGACAGACACATTGATACACAGCACATCGAACCACCCAATACAACATAAATATGCAGCATTCAAACATTTACTACACAGACTAAACAAGATACCTATGTCCACAACTAACTACACAGAGGAACTAAACACAATCAAATATTTAGCTTACAAAAACGGATATGACAATTATTTAATAGACAAACTACACAGAAAAATACTCAACAAGAACAGTAACAACAACACAAACAACAAAAACACAAACACAAACAAATTCATCACCCTCACACACATAAACAAACTAAAAAATAAAATAGCACACCAATTCAAAAAAGCAGGATACAATGTTGATTTTGAAAATTAATTAATTGAGTACAATTAATTGAAAGATTAATGAGTCTTCTTCCTGGAGGACCACCTGTTCTAGATATAACGGGAAAGGAGTTAAATGATGGCAATAACCTTGAGTAACAACGTCAATGTTTAGAATGAGTTTAGCTCTAAGTCTTATCCATATAATGATTACCCAGAGCTGCATCCACCATCTTTCAATCACTGCCCAAGGGCGGGGGACAATACTCTGTAACACTTAACGGGTATTTAATATATTAAATCACATAAGTTCTTAAGGATGAGTGCACTCATGAAATTGGATAAAGTTTGCATACACAAGAAATGTTATATAATTACACACGTGGTTAAACACAATGTTCACGTTATAACAAATAACGCTTCAGAACAATACACTGTAATATGATAGTCCAAATAGCGACAGACAACGCTTTGTTGCAATGACGCAACGGTTACACACTAAACAATGGAGGAAAGATAGCGTATTAAGGTGAGCACTTATAAGGCGACTTTCACTGAATTTAGAACTGTTATGCACTTTTCCTATTATGCG
Organism: Prosapia bicincta; assembly: GCA_036971475.1. Classification (NCBI taxonomy): domain Eukaryota; kingdom Metazoa; phylum Arthropoda; class Insecta; order Hemiptera; family Cercopidae; genus Prosapia; species Prosapia bicincta. The sequence continues at coordinate 251,399,869 of JBAIZL010000004.1, forward strand.
ACCTGATTTTGTTGAGGTTTGAAGTCCTTCTTGTAAGTAGTTTCCTGCAGAGATCCTTTCGGTCTCTGGTGTTAAAACTTACGGGTGACCCAGAAGCAGTGTAAAGCGGTCGGCCATCTTAGCTACACATACAGGCTTGTGGGAACCCAATGGTAGTCAAGAAATGGAACAGATTAAGCGCTGTCTAGTGAATAAAACTGTGAAACTGACAACAGCTGTTTTATATAGAGGCAAGCACAAGATTCAAAATGTACAGCTGCAACTATACAACTACAATGTAACATCTGCAATAAGTTCTATATTGGACAAACAGGCAGATCTTTTGCCAAAAGATATAAAGGACACAAAAGCGCACTGCACACTACTATTAAATCCACTTTCGCAAATCAACGAGTTTCGTTGTTCACCATGGCTTTTAAAATTCGTGTCAGTGATTGAAAATGAGGATTAAAAAGTTCTTCAAAAATTCAATGAAGGCAGCAAAAAGCATAGAATTAGAAGATGTCGTTTTCAAGTGGTTTTTGCAACAACGATCTATGGGAAACTCGATTTCAAGTCTGATTCCTTCTGAAAAAGCTAAGAACGGAGATTATTTGTGATAAACCTTAGAAACAATATACACTATAACTTTTAAAAAGTTGTTGTCTTCCATTTGCAATTATTTATTTGAAGAAGGTAATTATTTAAAATTCACAATCTCCACAAAAAAATCTAAATATTTGTTTATTAATAGTATTAATTGATTCTAACAAAATAATTGGAGTTCTACTGCATAAGTTTGTGTGCTCCATTTCTAGTTGCAGTCTAATATCTAAATATGGATTAAGTCTGTGAATGCCCCTATTAAAAAATGTATTATATAATTGTAACATTTAATACCTTAAATTTAAAAAGAAAATAAATGGCTAAATCCAACATTAGGACAAATATTTTATCATTATCTTATTTAACAATAAATATGGTTCATATTTGTTGATTCCATCTTCACGTGAGCTACTAGTTTTCACTAAACAATTATAAATATTTATGAACTTGTCTATAGTAGCACTTACTTATATTTTTTTGAGGAGCCGTTTCGGGAGATTTGTCCCATTGTCAACTCAGACCGTAGGTTAGGGTGTTAGGGTGGGGGTAGGACATTATGGCGGTGTGAGTGTATTTTGTGAGTATTAGGAGTTATGATGTCAAAAAGTGTGTGTGAGTTGTAATGTAATTGTGTATTGAGTATGTGAGTAGGGTGTAGTTTGAAGTGTCTATATTTCGTATTGTTCGGTTGTGTAGCGTTGGTTATTTCTGTGTTGTTTATCAAGAATTTGTAGGTTAGATGTTATGTCTATATAGTCATGTTTTGTGGAGTTGAGGTGATCGGCGAAGTTTGATTGATAGTTATTGTTTGTTAGTGCTTTTATATGTTCTTGGTAACGTGTGAAGAAGGACCCGTTTTTATTTGGGTTATTAGGTTTGTTTCTAGTCAAATTCCTCGACTAAACTATCTGAAACCATATAAAATTTAATAATCATTGTAGCATAAAAAATAGCCTAAATCTAATCAAAATAAAAAACATAAATATCCCACACAATTCCACTTTAGTCTCTTTCGATATATCAAACCTATATACAAACATCCCCATTCCAGAAACCATCAACATCCTCAAAAACATGCTTATAGACACAAACACACCACATACCCAACATTGACAAAATCATCCACCTTAAAAAATTAATCACATCTCAAAATTACTTCACTTACAATAACACATTCAATAACCAAAAAGATGGCCTACCTATGGGCTCCCCCATAGCTAACACCTTAGCAGAAACTTTCATACACCTTATTGAACAAAACCACATTTTACACAACAATAAATACTCAGATAACATAATTTACTGATACAGATACGTCGATGATATCATAACATTATATAAAGGTAACACACGCCGAGCACACATATTTCTAAAACACCTTAATTCCATACACCCAAAACTAACATACACCATCGAAACAGAACAACAAAACTCTCTCAACTTCCTAGACCTTACAATTAAACGAACAGACACATAAATTCAACGTATACCAAAGACCCACTAGTACCAATACGACCATTCACAGCTCCTCAAGCCACCCACACCAACATAATCTAGCCGCTTACAATCCCATGATATATCGCCTGCTTAAAACACTGTTAGACAAAGAAGAACACTACCAGGAGTTAAACACGATAAAACATATAGCATAAACTAATGGATACAACCCAACAACGATTGACAAATTATACAACTGCCTAAAAAACAAACCTAATAACCCAAATACAAACACACAACAGGACAATCCCATAAAATACTTATCAATACCATACAGATCATCCAAAACCCATAATCTAACCAACACACTACGAAAATACAACAACAAAATAGCTTACCCCACACACAACACTCTCAATAAACAACTTAAACCCAACAACAAAATCGACGACATTTACAACACCACTGGAGTTTACAAACTAGCTTGCAGTTTGTGGCCCAGTTTTTACATAGGCCAGACAGGGAGGTCCTTCTACATATGTACCAAGAACATTTAAAAGCGCTAACAAACAATAACTACCAATCAAACTTCACCGATCATCTCAACTCCACAAAACATGACTACATAGACATAACATCTAACATACAAATTCTTGATAAACAACACAGAAATAACCAACGCTACACAACCGAACAATACAAAATATACTGACACTTCAAACTACACCCTACTCACATACTCAATACACTATTACATTACAACTCATACACTTTTTGACATCATAACTCCTAATACTCACAAAATACACCCACACCACCATAATATCCCACCCCACCCAAACCTACATAAACCTTGAGATCAGTTACGGTCTGAGTTGACAATGAGACACATTTCCCGAAGCAGACATCCTCAACAAATATAAGTAAGTGCTACTATAAGCAAGTTCATAAATATTTATAATTGTTTAATAAATATGGTAATTCAACATATGATTAAGAATAAAAATCATAGAGATTTGTAAAACAACTTATTTCTTGGTAAAAGTTGTAAGAAATTTACCTAATAGTAATCCAAAAGCAGAATTAACATTAATAATTATACTATCATCAGTAGCTGTCATCCCTTGTTTTTCAAGGCGTTCACTGTACAAGAGACCAAAATTTTGCATTAGTGGGGTAACAATCAGCTGAAACAAACAATACAAGTTTTATGAAAAATATCACAAATAGAGATAAAAAACTTTAAGAATATATTACAAAATTAATCAACATTAAATTATTTAAAAATTTTAATTATATTACTAGTTTTTGACAAAATAATTATACCAAATCGTCCTAATTACTTGTTTGAGACTGCAAATTTAATTTTTGTGATTAGGTAAACTTGTTTTGTAATTAATTATTATCAAATTGTACATATATAATTATTTTCATTAATAATATTACATTTTATTCATCTGTGTTCAGATTAATTTGCATACTGTTGTACTCATAGTCACTATGAATTAATTGTATTAATAACAAAGACAAACAAATCCCCTTAATGAGGTGTATGTAGAACCTTAAGCTGACAAATAAAATCAAATATAAAATAAACATTAATCTTAAGTTACAAGTCAGTTAAGAGAACCATTAAAGAATTGAGAGAAAGAACAATATAATATACCCTAACTTACAAACATGGAATAGGTTACAAATAAAAACGTTTTATTGTAAAGGATTACTTAAATTAAAGTTTTAAGGAGTGAAAATGAGTTAATATAAATTTAAAAATAGATCTATTAAGTTCCTTAAAAAAATTTAATACCGTAATTACATTTTTAAATTTTATTCTCATATGATTAACTTTGATATTCATTTTAAAACAGTGACTACTATTTAACAATTGGAGGAGCAAAATTTGAATCAAACTGACAAAATATTTCTGAATCAAACTGGTTCTGCCAGACTAACCTATTTGAAAACTTAGCCATAAAACTACTTTCAAGTGTAAATAAAAAAAAAGAAAAGATGAATAAAAAGCCAAAATAAAAATTTTGAAAATTAAAAAACATCTATGTTCTATAAAATGCTGATGTGGTCCGGATTTACTTCTATACATTTCACATACAAACACATCATTCAAATGATCAGTGTGGATTGAACTGGATTTATTCTTAAAATGGAACAACAGTTTAAGCATTTGGTCAATAACAAAACTAGCCTGTAGAATATATTACATAAAATTAATTTATGGTGGTATAAAAACTACTTTTTGAATTTGGTCATCAACTTATATAAGCCTCTCAACATACACAACTTTAAATTAGAAGGTATTTCAAACTACTATACTGCATGCAATACAAAGCAAGTGCATGCAATACTAAAACTAACAAGATTATTTTTACAAGTTAAAGTTGCTTGATGTAATCATCTTGAATTCACTGATTAAACTATATTTAAAAAGTACTTAACTAAGTGAATACGTAATGGCTTACTTGCTGATGCGTTCATAAAAATAAACTTTCTAGACCTTACCATCACCAAACACAATACCAGACACAATTTCAAAATAGACAGAAAACCAACAACTACCGATATTTTCATACATAATACATCTAATCACCCCACACAACACAAACACTCTGCATTTAATCATATGTTAGACTGCCTAATCAGTATACCTATGCTACAGAAAGACTACGACAAAGAACTCAATACCATAAAATACATCGCTCAATAAAACCACTACCAACATACACTCATAGATAACATACTCAGGAAAATTAAACATAAACATCATCAAACGGCCACACAGACAAACCACACAAAAAACAACAAATACACATCTCTCACCTACCACAATAAAAACACACACAAAATAGCCTCCACATTCAAAAAACTTCAGTACCAAATATCCTAAAAAACAACAAACACTTTAAGACAGCACATACAACCTTTTCAAAAACAAACTGACAAATATAAACTATCAGGTATTTACAAACTAACATGTACCAATTGTCCCAGCTATTACATCGGCCAAACCGGTAGGTCATTCTATACACGCTTTGAAGAACAAATTACCCAAAGAAAACAAACAAACCCAATATCCAGCTATGCAAAACACCTAAAAACACACAACACACACACACTGACATCTATACCTATTTAAATGTTCTCCACACATTAAAAAAAAGTAAAAAACTAACATCCTTAGGAAAAAACATGATATACGCAACAGATAAAGAAAACATATTAAATGATCACACACATTTTGAAGCCAACAGCCTTTTCCATTACATGACACACAACCTAAACACCCCATCCCACAGTCATAAATGCATCCCGTTACAGGCTTCGACGGCCTAACCAATGTCTCCAGTAGAGGGTTAGCCTTGTAAAAGGAACAAATGTTTTAAAACACGTCAGCAAGTAAGCCATTACGTATTCACTTAGTTGAATACTTTTTAAATATAATTTTTACAAGGTCTCTATACTATCTATATATTCCATATGTTGTTTACTATGATATTGTCTATCCCCCTTGTTTATGGTTTTTTCTCTTAAAACTTCTATTTACCCCTTTTAGTTCACACCTACCTTTTTTTTTCTAACTTTTCCAACAATACTTAAACACTCTTAACAGTGTTTGCTTATCATCTGCTTAAAATTATTTTATCACAATAGCTTTATTGAAAATTAGAATTAGAAACAATACTTCCTCTTCTGCAAATTTTGTTGCTCTTCTAAAGTTATTATTTCTTTATTTAGATCTTTCTTTATCTTCTTAATTTAAATGTTTTATATGTGTTTCTACAAAATACAGAAAACCCTCTTTAAACATTGTGATTTCTCTTATATCATACTAAGTTATTTATTAAATAATTGTTTTGTATCAGTTTATTGATCAAGTCTCTTCTTGATGTCCTTACTCCATTGCTTATGTAATCCAAAGGGGTTGTCAATGCAAAAAATACATAATGCCATTTACTCATATATCAAGTCGATCTATAAAGTATTTATTTTGATATTACTGCTGTTGAAAACATCCTAAGTCACAGATGTTTCTGTGCTGGTTTCTCTAAAATACTTTTATTGTATCTCAAATATTTTTTATTTTTGACGAATAACTTATCCTTTGATATCTTCTAAATTATGAAAATACTACAGCCTAAAACTTAATGTTGTTAGAACCAAAACCCTAAAAAAACTGGTTAATTGAAATGTCTGTATTGTAACTAAAATCTAATAATCAACTCCGTTTTTATACTTGAAGGGCAGTTAATATGCAAAGAAATAATATAAAAAACGTTTGTCAATTCCTACTTAGGTCAATAAAGATAAATTTTATTTTATTTACTTTCTATTAAATAATTACAATTAATATATATATATATATATATATATATATATATATATATATATATATATATATATATATATATATATATATATATAGTAATGTTTTAATGTTTTTATATAAAAACACAAAAGTAATAAATAACAATAATTCAGAATATAATAGAAGTAAATTAAAAATGGATGACAAAAAAAATGTAAACAATGGAGCCATAACCTAAAAAAAAATTATCATAAAATATTAAAACCAAGATGGCAGCTAGTATAATTATGAAACAGCTGATGTTTTCCAAATGTAGAATTGTACAAAATCTAAAAAAATATTGCATAGAGGATAAAACTTAACTGTCCAGGTTAGGACATGAAGATCAAATACTCAGTGGGTTAAATAACAGATGTTTCAACAATTGACAAAGTTTTATTTTTTTTGTCTCTAGAAATTTTCAATTAGAAAAATTCATTGTTAGAAAAGCTTGCATTGGAACTGGAAGCAAAAACTTAGTTGGCCAAAATTTTATTTAAAGGAAGAATTCAAGCATAAAAAAACATAGTGGTGAAAGATTTGTTTATAGAAATAAATTTAAAACGCTAGAAATTTGGACAAAAACGTTAAACTTCAGATAAGTAATTAAATTTAAGAAAGATTGTAAATTCAAAATTAATAACTTTAGGCCTAGGCCTTTCTTTTATAAAATGTATTACAACATTAATTGCATAAACTAAATTTTAATTTGTCATAACACCCACCGAATAACCTGAAAGAAAGAGTCTTGTGATATTTAACTAAATTAGGAAATAGAGGAAGTGTATTAAAAAATATATATATTGTAAGAAAGTGTTTTATTTATTACTATAAATGGTAAGTAATAAAAAATAAAACTAATAGGAATCTAAATTTTACTTTTAGGGTTACAATTAATTTGTAATTCTAACTGGCGCTCAGCTATTTATTATTTTCTAAGAATTATTATTATTAAATTTTGTGTTATTATAAAGAAATTATTTAAATTATTCAAAATTATAAAAATAATATATTATAAAAAATATTACTATATATATATATATATATATATATATATATATATATATATATATATATATATATATATATATATATATGTATATATATATACACACACACAAATGACAGAATCACAATATTACGAGACATCACAATATAAAGCAAAATTACTTATCAAAACTAATTAATGAGTTTATATTTGAGAAAACGGGATTAACATCAAATGTCATCTACTACAAGTTTTAAAAAATCTCGTTGAACTTGTGTGGATAAATAAAAAGTATTTTATTAACGATTGAAAATTTGAACAAGATATATAAATATGTATAGGGAGAGTGTAAACTAATAAAAGGAATTGAAAAAGGAAAAAATTCTGAGAAAACCCCGTCAATGTTGCCAGTTTAATGACTTTTTATGGTTCATACAGTAGATAGAATGACTCATCCATATAATATTCACTCCAGCCTTTAGAGAAAGTTATTATAGTGCATTCATGACTATTTACTTTTAAATATAAATGGACTTTCTCAGTAACCGTAAAACAAAGGATTTGAAAAATTGGAAATACCAATGGGTCTAGCACACAGACTCTTCTCAGAATTTTGAAGAAAATGTATACCAAAAGCTATTTTTACTAGGCATTACTACTAGTACAAAACACCTGTTTTTAATTCGGGAGTGACCGTGCTCTTCAAAGGCAGTAAGTTCAGTTTAGTCTGGTAAACCATTAAGCAAAATAACTGGAGTTGAGTAAAAACTATTGCTCATATTGCCTTTGGAAAAATCATATTGCTTCTGTGAGTCATGGTGCTGGTGCTTTAGTGCAGGATGTAGGTGCCATCTTGCATATACACGCCATATAGGATGATATACAGGTACCATATAGTGATGTAGGTTATTTTTTTATTAACATTTTAACAGTTTTTTAATAACTCAATTGTGAATTAAAACAGATAATTTGTTTATAAGAAAAGGCAGCTGGAAATGGATCCATCAATTCCTACAGGCACCCATGGTATCAATGCTAGACTAAGTGGTGCCAACTTCTAGGTTCAAAACTTCAAATCTCTCAGTCAGAAATGTTATGGAAAAGGTAGAAAATTTCAAATTTCAAAGTTCATGGATTTAATCATTTTGCTGGGTTGAGTACAATGTAAACATTGACAAGTATTTTGTAAAACTTATAGAGAGGCAAAATCTAAAGGTTTGCAATTTTCAGTGGCAAAAGAGAGGACCAAAGAGTTTAACCCCATGAATAAACTAATCTAACTAATCTAAACTAAACTAACTATATAAAAGATAATTGCATGCTCAACACTTTTCACTACTATATTCATTACAATTACATTCCTTTGCCACCAGAGGTTAGCCATTATGGGACGTGAGCATTAACTTAAATGTTTTCAGCTTTTTTAACTTCAAAAAGAAGACTTACTTGAGTTAAAAGATAGGATGGGGTGTATAAGCTATAAATAAACTTCTCATGACAAAACACTCAAAACAAAATAATTAATCTGTTAAGGAACTATGTTTTGCAATGTGTGATAAGAGACATTTAAAAAAATATGGAAATTGTCTATTATGGTTGATAAAACAATACATCTACTAATGATCAAGTTACTTTTTCCATTTGGACAGTAAAAGACAGCATGCACTCTGTCATGTTATATAACCGATCTAATTTTCAGAGTTTGGCTTAAAATAATTGTAATTTGTATTTACATTAATCAACCATTAAGAAAAATAGATATAAAAATTTGTTTAATTAAAAAAAGTTAAAAATAAAGAGGTTTAATGATGCCTATATATTCTATTTTAAGACTTATTCATATTCCATATTTATGAAAACCTTTCGTCATTATCAAACACAATAAAACATATAGCACAAATCAATGGATAAAGAAACACAATGTTTGACAAACTATATAACTACCTATAAAATAAAGTCAATAACCCAAATAAAAATATGCAAACCCTCAAAATACTTAACAATAGCATACAGATCACCCATAACCCACAAACTAACCAACACTCTTTGTAAATACAATTACAGAAAAGCCTACTCCACACACAGCACCCTCAACAAACAACCTAAACCCAACAGCATAATCAAGGACATATACAACTCTGCTGGTGTTTACAAAATAACTTGCAGTTGACATAAGCCAGACAGGGAGATCATTTCACACATGCTACCAAAAACACATAAGCACTAACAAACAAAAACGCCCAATCAAACTTCGCCAAACACCTCATATTCCCCAAACCATAACTACGCAAATATAAAATCTAACCTACAAGTTCTCACAAACAAAACAAAAATAACCAAACAATATAAGATATACAAACATTTTAAACTATACTTTTCGACATCATAACTCCTAATACTCACCAAAATACACCTACATCCTAACCCTAATATCCCACCCCCACCCTAATTTACTAAAACCTTTAGGTCAGTTACAGTCTGAGTTGACAATTGAACTCATCTCCTGAATGGCCATCCTTAACAATTAAAAGTAAGTGGTACTATAGGCAAGTGTAACATATTTAAAAGTGTTTTTAGTTAAAAACTAAGTTGCTCAGAGGAAGATGGAATCAACTAATATAAATAACATTCTATAGTTACTTATCTCTCTACTAGATCTACTTAGAACAAAAGTTTTTTAAAAAAATTGTTGAACAAATCATCCATAGTTAAGTGTTTCTTTTAAAAAATACAATTTAAATACATTTTTAAAGCATACCAACATAACTATTATTTACCAAAAATACCTACATTACATATTCCATATCCTATGCATATAATCCAACCCCAGCCTCCATCAGGTGGTACTAGTATTTTCCTTTTACTACTTTCATCAGTTTCCATTTAAATTAGCTGCAATCATAGAAAAATATTGAATAATACTGTAAAAATCCACATATAAAATTTATACTTAAACTAACTTATTCTATGTGGAATAACTGATGGCACAACAACTGATTGTTGTCCTCCCCCCCCCCATTCGTACAAATTAATTCAAACTCTGATTCAGGTACACTATTAACCACAATAACCAGTTATATAGAGCATAACATTTTGGGGATGACTTTTTCAGAAAAGTAAATCCCTCAACTTTCACTGAATTTTTTAAGATAATAGTCTATAAATACTTATTGGCTAGAGTTATTGAGAAAATAAATTTGCAGGAGTGATGTATAAGATGATCTTATAAAATGTACTCATACAGTGATGTTATAAGATGTGTTTAATAGCTGCAGAGTGAACTTGGATTATTATGGTAAAATATTCATCAAAGATAGATGTTACTATGAATGTTGCAGGTGGTACAGTCGAGAGGTTTACAACTTGGCCCAAATGATTTCTTGGCAGGTAACAGAAGTGAGTACAGATTAAAAGGGAACGTTTTATTTGAATGGTGCTGTATAAGCTACCTGTATAGTTTTGGTAGCAAAACTAAAGAAAGAAAGTGAAAATAGGGTAGTTCAAATCATTAGCGGTTACACTAAAACGTCCGGAAGACCACCCACGCTTTGTTGGAGCAGTATGGGGTCTGCTTTATTAATAAGAAAAAACACTGAATTTAAATTTAACACTAAACGTTAATTAAAAGAAAGATAACACAAGTTTCATGAGTAGCAGTTAATTCTAAGCCATTTACCAATCGAACTGTATGAGGTTCTTGAAGAGCGGTGAGTCGTTCGACGAAACAGGCCTGTTTGGTGTCTAGCAGAGATGAAAGAAGGTTCTCGACGAGTGGCATGAACTACAACTCATTTAAGATTATTGTAAAGTAAAATCACTTCAAATAGTCACTACAGAAAAGCTTTAATCAACACTTGATAGTTCACACACGAGGTTAAAGAGTTAATTGTCTGCGGTGTAATGAAATACCACGCGGCTAACCTAACACAATGGCACTTGTACAAAGAAAGCGGTTTCAAACAGTTTTATCGCGGCTAAAATCGTTAATTCATAGTTAGAACGCATCTAAAACATTAACTGAACATAATCAGTAAGCGGGGTAATAATCAGACGCGGTTTAAACCCGATGTAATCGGCTAAAACACTTGAATAGAAACCAGGAATGCCGCACTAGAAAGCCATATTGCAAGAAGTGTGTAACTTGAGAGAAGACGGAAATGCTAGCAACAGGTGACTAAATCAGATAATTAGTCTAAAGCCATAGATGAATAGTCTAGATTCATCTGGTGACTGGAGCGTAAACCTAATTGTTTGCAGTAAAAGGATCCTAGATTCTGGTCGGCAATGAACGTCTAGTAGGCGGTGGAACTTAAACTGTGATAAACACCAGCTGATTGCTAGGTTATACGAAATAATAAGAATTGTAAACAAACGTGGTCTGTTGAAAGTGAGGTTAAGGATCCTGTACTTAACATACCGCCCACCAAAACGAATGTTTTTAATCCGCCAGGTGGGTAGGGGGCGAAGAACCACTAAAGCACCGGAAACCGAGGGTGCCGAAGAGAAAAAAGTGGCAGGGAAAACGAAGAAAACCAAAAGAAACAAAAGGGGCAAGAGCGCCGAAGAAAGAACCTGTAGGAAAGCGGTGAAGAACTAGAAAGAAACAACCAAGAGGTCAGCCTATAGCTAAGAGATGGATGGATGCCCAAGAGTTGGTGAGGTGTTGCGCAAGTAAGTAGGAGGTGGGCCAAGAATGACAGAAGCGGTTGGACATCTGCTGAAGAGGTGGCGGTTGCTAGAAGGGGTGATTTCGTGAAGGCTGATGAACTCTCCCGCCCACCATGAGCATTCCGGAGGCGTCGACTAGAGGGCGAAGAGACTCGGTGATATGGTTAAATCTTCTAACGGGGCCACTGGTGGTGGTACCCTTGGGTAAGTTCTTGTAGCGTTGAGTGTCTTTAATGGTGCGGATGACTTCTTTCCTCTCCATGGATCGACGTGCAGGGGTGTAACGAGCGTCTAATCTTGTAGTGAAGGCGTGAGGTTGACGACATAGATGGTCTGGAAGCGATCCTGAGATAATCCATCCGAAGAAAGTGTTTAGGGCAGCAGGTTGACCTTTGATTATGGTCTGTGGTTCATTAATAAGACTGCGGTTAAATACGTCAGATCCAAGAATTAAGTCAATTTGGGCAGGAGTGTCAAAGTGAGGGTCAGCAAGTTGGAGATGACTGTAACGTGCGTGTATACTGGGTGTTAGTGCGATTGATGGAAGAGGGTCAGTGATGTGAGGTAGTACTGCAGCTTCGACATCGAGTTTGAAATTTGAGGCATATCTAGAAGAGATTTGTAGGGACACATATTCTGATATATGTGTGGTTTGAGAAGCGACCCCGACAAGAGAAACATTTGATTTCCTAGTAGGTAAGCTCAACATTGCGGTTGCGGGTTTTGTTATGACAGACACTTGACTGCCTGGGTCAATGATTGCCCGAAGGATATGCGGATTTCCAAAATGATCATTTACAATGACTTGAGCGGTGCCTAATAAGGCAGAAGCGACGTTAGTTTTATCGGCGCTGGCGAGAGGTTTTCCATTGGTAGTTGAATGGTTGCAGTCATTGGCTGAGTTTGGGTGTCGATGCGTGCACGGTCGCTGGGGCGAATCTGAGTTAGAGTCATGTAACAAGGAGTGATGATTACCGTTGCAATGTTTACAAGTCTTGAGTGACCTGCATTTGTTTTGGTAGTGGGTGCCGAAACAATTGAAACAGCGCTGCATATGTCGTATAGACTCGCGACGTTCCTGAGTTTTTAGGTTGAGAAAGTCTGGACAACAAAAGATATTGTGAATGGCTGAACAATGGAAACACTGTGCTGCGGACGGATCGTTACGAGGCGGGTTGGTAGGTCGGATAGGCAAGCGCGGTCTGGGTAAATTTTGTCTAACAAGCGGTGATGGTTGTGGTGCGGGTGCTCTTCGGTTGAACTGGATGCGTTGGCTTATCACTGGTGGTCGCAAAGCCGGCGGTTGAGTCCTGGCGGTGTGGTGCATAGTACTGCGGTGATGACCTTCATTCAGCTGTGCGGCTTCATCTGCGTAGTCGGCGGGGTTACTTGTAGTGGCTGCGGTAGTCGAGATCAGCGTCATGAGTTTAGTGGGGCATTCGAGCGGCGGTGTTGGACTCTCAGGAGGTGTATTACTTAAGTCAGGTTCGTGTAAAGAAGACACCAATACTCGAGGTTGTTGGCTTGTGTTAGCTGCGGTTGAGGTCGAAGGCTGGTTGAGCAATTCCATTGCCCTAGCTTGTTCAGTTACAAAATCATTCAAACTGCGGTAAGTAGGCATAGTGTTGGTGCCTAGCCTGGTTTCAAAATTAAGACGAGTCTTCGGATCTAAATTATTAACTGCCATTTGAAACAACAGAAAATCTGCCAAGTCCGGTAAGTTAATGGCCTTCAAGGCACATACTGCGTTAGAGTGTGCGGTTAGAAAGCGGTTGAGTTCTGAGTGCGAAGCGGTTTGCATTGATTTGAACTCTTGAATCTGTTTGAAGTAATGATCGGCTAGCCTGCGTGGGTTGGCATAGCGGTTTCTTAGAGCGTTGTAAGCTATTGCATAATTATTGTCTGAAATTGTCAAGCCGGTAATGATTGCTAAGGCATCGCCTTTTAAAGTTGATTTTAAGTACTGAAATTTTTGTACTGCGGTCAGATTTGCATTAGAGTGGATCATAGAGTCAAACATAGTGATAAAGTCTGACCATTCACTGTTATTGCCTGAGAAAGTGGGTACTTGTAGGCTTGGCAGACTGATGCAATTATTTGTGAGGTTAGCCGGTGAAATTTCCTTTTCTTCAGATTTTATAATGCCTGGACATTTAGCCAGGATGGGCAAATACAAAAGTTGAAATTTGGCTTTCAATTGAAAAGCCTTTTCTGCGGTTTCAGCGACTTCATGCTCAAAACTTTTTTCCATATATTCGTATGTGTCAATAAAGTTGCCGTGGATGCGTCGGATTTCGCTAATGAGACCTGTAGGGATATCATTTTCAGCGATTATGTCAATGACCTGTTCTAGGTCCTGAATGATGTTGCTTAATTTGGAGAAATAATATTCGGTATTAATTGCCATTTTTAACAACAGAAAATAAAATTAGTTAAGGAAATTTTTAAAGATGAATTTTGCAGTGAACTGTATCCTATGGTTTATTTGATTCAAATTATCCGGCCCGTGTTGACCATGTATAGTTTTGGTAGCAAAACTAAAGAAAGAAAGTGAAAATAGGGTAGTTCAAATCATTAGCGGTTACACTAAAACGTCCGGAAGACCACCCACGCTTTGTTGGAGCAGTATGGGGTCTGCTTTATTAATAAGAAAAAACACTGAATTTAAATTTAACACTAAACGTTAATTAAAAGAAAGATAACACAAGTTTCATGAGTAGCAGTTAATTCTAAGCCATTTACCAATCGAACTGTATGAGGTTCTTGAAGAGCGGTGAGTCGTTCGACGAAACAGGCCTGTTTGGTGTCTAGCAGAGATGAAAGAAGGTTCTCGACGAGTGGCATGAACTACAACTCATTTAAGATTATTGTAAAGTAAAATCACTTCAAATAGTCACTACAGAAAAGCTTTAATCAACACTTGATAGTTCACACACGAGGTTAAAGAGTTAATTGTCTGCGGTGTAATGAAATACCACGCGGCTAACCTAACACAATGGCACTTGTACAAAGAAAGCGGTTTCAAACAGTTTTATCGCGGCTAAAATCGTTAATTCATAGTTAGAACGCATCTAAAACATTAACTGAACATAATCAGTAAGCGGGGTAATAATCAGACGCGGTTTAAACCCGATGTAATCGGCTAAAACACTTGAATAGAAACCAGGAATGCCGCACTAGAAAGCCATATTGCAAGAAGTGTGTAACTTGAGAGAAGACGGAAATGCTAGCAACAGGTGACTAAATCAGATAATTAGTCTAAAGCCATAGATGAATAGTCTAGATTCATCTGGTGACTGGAGCGTAAACCTAATTGTTTGCAGTAAAAGGATCCTAGATTCTGGTCGGCAATGAAAGTCTAGTAGGCGGTGGAACTTAAACTGTGATAAACACCAGCTGATTGCTAGGTTATACGAAATAATAAGAATTGTAAACAAACGTGGTCTGTTGAAAGTGAGGTTAAGGATCCTGTACTTAACACTACCCATGCTACAGTTTTGGGCCTGCAGGACTCAGCTCCTAATAGACAGCAGCAGTAAATATGAGTGAAGAAGGATGATAATATTTTAATTAATCACTTAAACAATAGTTTATGACAGTTCAAACTTTAAATTTTGTAAATTTGTTAAAACTTACTGAGACAAAACATTTTCGATCACTATGTGGCAATCTTCATCAGTATCTTCTGCTTGGAGATGTCGGGTCAAACGGTGACGGTTTTAAAGGCAGGTTTTCGATAGTATCAAAGAGTATGTGTGATTTGTATTGTGTTTGTTCGTTTAATATGTTTGTACTTTGTGTTTTTGTGTGTCTGTAAATTTCATATTGTTTTAGTGTGTTGAGATGTGGTACTTTTTTGTTGATGTGTAGGATTTCTAGGGGACCACATCTCAACACACTAGAACAAAATGAAATTTTCAGACACACAAAAACACAAAGTACAAACATATTAAACAAACAAACACAATACAAATCACACATACTCTTTGATACTATCGAAAACCTGCCTTTAAAACCGTCACCGCTTGACCCGATGAAGATCGCCACATAGCGATCGAAAACGTTCTGTCTCAGTAAGTTTTCACAAATTTACAAAATTTAAAGTTTGGATAGTCATAAACTATTGTTTAAGTGATTAATAAGATTCACCGAACGTAATGGACTACAAAATTCGAGAATATTTTAATGTTGTTATGGAGTGTGCCACATATCAGAGCTACAGCCCTGCTCCACTTCAAACTTGACCAGCAAGAGAGATGAGTACTAAGGAATACATTAGTATAAATGTTGCTAGAGGTTCACTTATGCCAGAGATTCACAACTCAGCATTTGATCGGAAACAAGAATTAATACATGTGAAGAAGCAAAACATTATTTGAATGTTACTGTGGCAGGACATTAGTTTTAGCCCAGGGCAGAACTCAGCAATCAATGAGCAAGATGAATGAGTTCTGGGAAAAGTAGAAGGTGTTAGTATGAATGTTGTTATGATGGATGCTGCATGCAGAGTTTTGTCCCAGGGCCTAACTCATATTACAACAACCAAAGGAGTAAGTGTGGGTGAAAGAGGCAGATGTTATTATGATTGTTTATGTGGGAGCCATAGACTCCAGGATTGATCTGGAGCCTGTATAAGCTCTCAATGGGCAAGAAAAACAGTACAGGGGTAGTAGGAAAATTATAGTCATATTGCTGTGTTGATGCCACAGATCAGAGTTTTCTCCATGGCCCGACTGAACTTTCAACAAGCAAGATGAATGAGTAAGAGTAAATGAGGAGGAAGTTATTATAAATGTTGATGTAGAGGTTGCCGCTGCCCAGAACATGTTCCCTTGACCCGTCTCAGGTTTCGATGGACAAGGGTTATTTGTAATGGTGAAGGGGGCTGATGTTATGTTGATTTAGAGGCTGCTGCAGTCCAGATCCAGAGAGGATCGATTCAACATTGATGGCCAAGGAGAATGGGTACAGGTTACATAGGCAGATATTATTATGAATATTGAAGTAAGAGTTGCTGCAGACCAGTGCTTTTCCCTGTGGCTCGACTCAGCTCTAAGAGGAATGATTAATAGTGAAGGGGGAGACATTAGTATTAATGATGATGATGAGCCTGACTTAGCTAACTACAAGCAAAATTATTGTGTACGGGTGAGGGAGGAAGACATTAGTATTAATTTTGATCTGATTTCTGAGCATAACAGAGTTTTCAAAGGTCATATCAGCTTTCGACGGGTAAGATGAAGAGTAGTATGAAGTAAGCAGGCTTTAGTATGAAATGTTGATGTAGAAGCTGCCACAGACCAGAGCATTTCTTCTTGGCCTGGCTCAGCTCTCAACGGGCAAGAGGATTGAGTGTGAGTGAAGCAAATAGCCCTTAGTACAGACCATGAACAGACTATAGTAAAAACCATGTTACAATGCTGTGCGTCTTGTGTATGTAAGTGGCCAAGCCCCTTTCACTACCAGCAGACAAGGTACAGTCTAGGCTTGAATGCAGTATTTACAGTTCAGTCTGTTGTACTGGGGATAACAGTGACTTTCAAGTTGAGTTGACTGTACAGGTGTACGTAGAGGAAGGGTAGTGTGAGCAAATCAAGCTACCGTTCTCCTATACACCAAACACTGCAAGTGCACTACAGGAATGTTGTGGAGAGTGACACATGCTACCATATTGCCACGGAACCCGACATCTCTCGACAGAAACGAGGTAAAAAATTATTTTAAAACAAAAATACTGGAAATTCCATGAAATTCTTGCCAAACGTCATTAGATAACGTTTACTTTCAGTAAAGTGTATTTCTACATGACTTGTCTCCATCTTCAACTTGAGGTACCATACTAGGCTACATAAAGACGTTGAATAACTCAAGAAAATTGTTTCACGCACTATGCTAACAACTCATTAATGTTCTCATCGAACTTTGCTGAACACCTCTTTACAACAATCTATACCTATAGAAACGGATCAGTAAACTTACACTTTGCAATATTACAAAGACAGACGAATTTACCTTCTGGCCTAACAAGAAAATCGGTTCCCGCACTATACTAACAACTCATTAATGTTCTTATCGAACTCTGCTGAACAACTCTTTACAACAAACCATAACTATAGAAATATATCAGTAAACTTACACTATGCATAGGCCTACACTAAATAAGAATTATAGGCTCTCCATAATTGAAAGGTATGGAATATAAAGCACATTTCAAATCATATTCAACACATAAACTCAACTGTCAATTATAGGCCTACTACAATTCCCATGCTATTTTACATAATTATCCTTCACGGACGCTAGTAACCGTGATTATCCTTAATATCTAAGAGATTCGTTGCGATTCCTGATGACTAAGGAAAATGTTGTTTACGTTTCTTATTTAAAAACAAATGCTACTTAGTGTAACTTCTTATGGGGCAACATATAAAAGAAACATCATATATAGTGAATAATGGTAGATCGTTACGTCATACTTACGAATTCTTACGAACATTTGTAACAATTCAAATATCAAGGAATTTTTTAATGAAGATTTTCGGCATTTGAAAAAATTACTGTTAATCTTGCAGCTGTTTCGTCCTCACTTAGATGTTTGGAAGCTCTTTACATTATTTACAAATGAATAATTTAGTACCCTACATCATTCTGAAATAGGTACATTCCATTAGATTACCTGATTAATTATTTCAACAGCTGTTTTTTACTCACAGGCTAAGTTACTTTCTTTGTATGTTTATTACCGAGTTAAAATGAGCTAGGCCTACATGTCAAAGGAAAATTATTCGTTTTGAATAATAATACCCGTTTTCCCACTTATAATAAAGGGAAATATGTTAGTTTAATACGGCTTATGTAATAATATTTAAATGTAAATTTAAAAAATATTATAAAATGTAAAATATAAACTTAAAAATAAAGAAGTTATAAGTTTATGCTACATTCTACAATGTATGAATTGTATGCTTTTTCTGCAGGTTATTAGAACATACAACGAGTTTCTAAATTAAATAGTTATTAAAGACGATATATGTTACATTCATATAACGTAACACTTGTACAGTATACAAGGGTTTTTTTTAAAATAAAATTATTTTAAGCTACAATAATTGTAGGCCTACAGTGTAGTAGGCCTAAGTCGACGCTGCCATGGTTTTGTGTGGGCCTACTGTTAGCGTGTAATTCTAAGTATCTTCTTTCTTCTTATTGAGCAATGTAGTTGTAGACTAACTACTTTAAAATAACTAAAAATCACTTGTAAATATGTTATACTTGCCTATACTAGCACTACTTTTATAATTGTTGAGGACGGGCGTTTCGGGAGATGTATCCTATTGTCAACTCAGGCCGTGACATGAGTTGAGTTACTGAGTTACTGAGTATCTGAGTTGAAAATGGGACACATCTCCTGAAACAGCCGTCTTCAACAATTATAAAAGTCAATGCTACTATAGGCAAGTATAACATATTTACAAGTGTTTTTAGTTTAAAATTAGTAGATCACATGAAGATGGATTCAATAATATAAATATATACAGTAAACTCCCGATTATCCGTGGAATAGGGTGACCCGGTAAAGCCGGATAATCCGGTATGAACAAAGAATACACAAAACGATCGATACTGGATTATTACACTATAGGTTACACAAATAATGACCCCGGTTAATGCAATTCACAAATAATCTTCAGAGGACAAAATAAATACAGAAAATAATTTTAAATGTCGATGTATTAGACGGATTGTAACATGTACACTTATATGTCTTAACTATTTACAATATGCACATAAGTATGTGTCAAAAGTAAGTATGTATGTACGTATGTAATTTCCTTTACCCATAATACTTTCACTTTTTAACAAAAAAATCTGTCACTTTCGTCTGTTTTTTTGTGAGCATTGATTTAGCTTTAATGTGCGATCTAAGTTTCTTGAAAACCATTTTGTCGCACAGTGTCTACTTGTGTCACAAAGAAATAAAGATCGATAATGTATATGACAGACATGGATAATGCATATGTCACGTCCTAGACTATTTATAGCCGAGATTAGCTGACATTTGTTTACAATCTTATGATACACATTAGGTTTTCGGGCGTTCAAGCATTTTGCCATTGTCTCTTATATACAGTAGTCTGCTCCCCCTTATATTTCGCTGGCCCGCGTCGAGATGCTTCCCTTTCAATGTCAAAATTAGTACGTACATATTTACATATCTATTCCCTTCATCTTAACTTCTATTAAGCCTTATATGTATTTACGTCGTAATTCACCGTTTGGAAATTTAAACACATGAATCTGATTGGAATAAAAATTAGATATTTGTAAAATAATGGTAGACCCCGGATAATCCGCAAACCGGTTAATCCGCCCACGGATAATCGGGAGTTTACTGTACTTTAAAATAATGTTGATTGTATTGTAGCTTTAGCAGAAGAAAAGTCTAGGCAACTATAGCATATAGCCTATATGAAAAGTATAAAGAGAAGACACGACCAGCCAGTTTCAACCTACACTTTCTCTGTTATCGAACCTAACAGACTTTTTTAAAATGGTTTCAGGTAAAAAAAATTATCGCTTACAGACTGAATTTTAAACCTAGTTTCAGTTCATTTTGTAACCTAAGAGTAGAATTTGATTGTAATGGAAATTTTGAAGAAGCAAAACATTATTCGTGTATAATTTTTGTTTGCTTTAACGTGGAAGCTGTGACGATGGGACAAAAAGTAAGTTTATGCCTTTGATGTAGTTACCTTTCATGGAATCTTTATAAACATTTCTTAAATCTGTTTGTTTTACATTATTTTAGTGTAGCGTTATCAATAGTTACGTCAAGGCCGTCCATTATCATACATCCGCAGTTGATTGTATCACTTTCATAATTAGCTGTACATTAATGTTACAAAGCCTTATTAACACTTGTTGCTATAGATAACGCGTTCACTACCGTTGTATATTCAGTTTGCAGGCAAAAGGTAGATCTCTACACGAGGCCTAAATGACAAACAGGTCCAATTTACACCTTATTGAGCTTCGATTCGCTCTTACAAAGACCTTTGAGTGGGGACAACTCTTTTGGAGGTATCCCTGGTTTTATAGGGTGTTTAACAGGTGGGAGATATCCCTTTTTCAAGGGGAATGCCGAAAGAAACTGCTCTGTTAACGCCATAGGTAATGAAAGCTATCCAATGCCATTAACATTAATTTAGTATGAATTTTAATTAAGTGGGATGTGAGCTATCATGTAAACCCATCAATTTAATTGGCTCTAATTGCAAGTAATACACCACCCACCTTAGGCGAGGTGTTACATGGAAATGTTCTATAATCAGTAAACCGAAAAATAGTGTTAAGAAAATGAGGTAGGCTATTACAAAAAAGAGTGACTTATCAGCGTTATTCCTATAGTTCACAAGTTCCTAAAGCAGTTAAGTTAGTATAATGTGTTAAAAAATATATACATACAACTTTACACCAAAACTTGAAATAGACACAAAAATCCAACATTCATTACGCACTTGATATTACAATCTGAATAAGGCCGAAATTAAGTGAAAATGTGTTACTGGTGAAAGATGCGCAACCAATAGCTTTGCAGCCGTTTTTAGTGGGTCATGTCAAACTGATAAACTCTCTCACTCGAAATAGTTTTGTTTTTTATACGATGTTAGTGAAGACACAAAGAAACTACACCAGTTTTGTAGTAAAGAGGGGGGGGGAGTGGAGCGTAATCATATGTGTTAATGTGGTAAAGCCGCACATACTTCCTACCAGGAACATCTATTATTTGCCAGATAATACGTTGTATATTAAGGCGATGAGTTCTATTTACTTTTATGTTTTTTCTGGGTAGTGGTGCACCTACTTCCTACCAGGAACATCTCATATTGCCAGATAATACGTTGTATATTAAGGCGATGGGCGTAATTTGCTTGCATGTTTTTAATGTTCAGGGACGCACCTCCCAGCCACATCTCCTATTGCCAGATAATAAATTGTATATAAGGGCGATTTGCGTAAATTGCTTGTATAATTTTATTGGGTAGTGGCGCACCAACTTCCTGCCAGCCACATCCCATATTGCCAGTAAATACGCTGTATATTAAGGCGATGAGCGTAATTTGCTTGCATGTTTTTAATGGGCAGGGACGCACCTACTTCCTGCCAGCCACATCTCCTATTGCCAGATAATAAATTGTATTTAAGGACGATTTACGTAAATTGTTTGTATAATTTTATTGGGTAGTGGCGCACCAACTTCCTACCAGCCACATCTCCTATAACCAGATAATACCTCGTTTATTAAGGCGATGAGCGTTATTTGCAATTATGTTTTTTCTGGGTGGAGGCCTACTTCCTACCAGTAACATATCCTATTCCGAGATAATACCTTTTATATTAAGATGATGAGCGTAAATTGCTTGTATGTTTTTATTTTGTGGTGGCGCACCTACTTCCTACCAGCAAAATCTCCTATTACCAGAAATTACCTTGCATATTAAATCGATGAGCGTTATTTCCCTCTATGTTTTTATTGGGTAGTGGTGCACCTACTTCCTACCAGCAACATCTCCAATAGCCAGATAATACCTTGTATATTAAGGCGATGAGCGTTATTTCCCTCTATATTTTTATTGGGTAGTGGTGCACCTACTTCCTACCAGCAACATCTCCTATAACCAGATAGTTACTTGTATATTAAATCAATGAGCGTTATTTCCCTCTAGATTTTTATTGGGTAGTGGCGCACCTACTTCCTACCAGCCACATCTCCTATTGCCAGATAATACCTTGTTTATTAAGGCGATGAGCTTTTTTCCCCTCTATGTTTTTATTGGGTAGTGGCTCACCTACTTCCTACCAGCAACATCTTCTATAGCCAGATAATACCTTGTATATTAAGGCGATGAGCGTTATTTCCCTCTATATTTTTATTGGGTAGTGGCGCACCTACATCCTGCCAGCCACATCTCCTATTGCCAGATAATACCTTGTTTATTAAGGCGATGAGCGTTATTTCCCTCTATATTTTTATTGGGTAGTGGCGCACCTACATCCTGCCAGCCACATCTCCTATTGCCAGATAATACCTTGTTTATTAAGGCGATGAGCGTTATTTCCCTATATATTTTTATTGGGTAGTGGCGCACCTACTTCCTACCAGCAACATCTTCTATAGCCAGATAATACCTTGTATATTAAGGCGATGAGCGTTATTTCCCTATATGTTTTTATTGGGTAGTGGCGCACCTACTTCCTGCCATCCACATCTCCTATAGCCAGATAATACCTTGTACGAGTATATTAAGGCGATGAGCGTTATTTCCCTATATGTTTTTATTGGGTAGTGGCGCACCTACTTCCTGCCAGCCACATCTCCTATTGCCAGATAATACCTTGTATATTAAGGCGATGGGCGTTATTTCCCTCTATGTTTTTTCTGGGTGCTGGCGTACGTACTTCCTACCAGAAACATCAGCTATTCCCAGATAATAACAGGTACATTAATGCGATGAGCATTATTTTCTTGTATGTTTTTATTGGGTAGTGCCGTACATATTTCCTAGCAGCCACGCCCCCCTATTAGCAGTTAATAGCTTTGACACTAAGGGAATTATCGTAACGCGCTTAAATGTTTTTATTGGGTAGTGCCGCACCAACTTCCTACTAACGACATCTCCCATTGCCAGATAATAACTTGAATATTAAGGCGATGGGCATAATTTGCTTGTATGTTTTTTTTTGGTAGTGAAGCTTGTATTTCCTAGCAGCCACATCTCCTCTTCTCAGGTAATAACTTGTACATTAAGCGGTGAGCATAATTTGCTTGGATGTTTTACTGGGTAGTGCTGTACATATTTCCTAGACGCTACATCTCCTATTCTCAGGTAATAACTTGTACATTAAGCGATGGGCATTATTTGCTTGGATGTTTTATTCGGTAGTGCTGTACATATTTCCTAGCAGCTACATCTCCTATTCTCAGGCAATAACTGTACATTAAGCGATGGGCATAATTTGCTTGGATGTTTTATTCGGTAGTGCTGTACATATTTCCTAGCAGCTACATCTCCTATTCTCAGGTAATAACTGTACATTAAGCGTTGGGCATAATTTGCTTGGATGTTTTATTCGGTAGTGCTGTACATATTTCCTACCATTTACGTCTCCTATTCTCAGGTAATAACTGTACATTAAGCGATGGGCATAATTTGCTTGGATGTTTTATTCGGTAGTGCTGTACATATTTCCTAGCAGCTACATCTCCTATACTCAGGTAATAACTTGTACATTAAGCGATGGGCATAATTTGCTTTAATGTTTTATTCGGTAGTGCTGTACATATTTCCTAGCAGCTACATCTCCTATTCTCAGGTAATAACTTGTACATTAAGCGATGGGCATAATTTGCTTGGATGTTTTATTCGGTAGTGCTGTACATATTTCCTAGCAGCTACATCTCCTATTCTCAGGTAATAACTGTACATTAAGCGATGGGCATAATTTGCATGGATTTTTTTTCGGTATTGCTGTGCATATTTCCTAGCAGCTACATCTCCTATTCTCAGGTAATAACTTGTACATTAAGCGATGGGCATAATTTGCTTGGATGTTTTATTTGGTAGTGCTGTACATATTTCCTAACAGCTACATCTCCTATTCTCAGGTAATAACTTGTACATTAAGCGATGGGCATAATTTGCTTGGATGTTTTATTCGGTAGTGCTGTACATATTTCCTAGCAGCTACATCTCCTATTCTCAGGTAATAACTGTACATTAAGCGATGGGCATAATTTGTTTGGATGTTTTATTCGGTAGTGCTGTACATATTTCCTAGCAGCTACATCTCCTACTCTCAGGTAATAACTGTACATTAAGCGATGGGCATAATTTGCTTGGATGTTTTATTCGGTAGTGCTTTACATATTTCCTAGCAGCTACATCTCCTATTCTCAGGTAATAACTGTACATTAAGCGATGGGCATAATTTGCTTGGATGTTTTATTCGGTAGTGCTGTACATATTTCCTAGCAGCTACATCTCCTATTATCAGGTAATAACTGTACATTAAGCGATGGGCATAATTTGCTTGGATATTTTATTCGGTAGTGCTGTACATATTTCCTAGCAGCCACATCTAAAATTCTCAGGTAATAACTGTATATTAAGCGATGGGCATAATTTTCTTGGATGTTTTTTTCGGTAGTGCTGTACGTATTTCCTAGCAGCCACATCTCCTATTCTCAGGTAATAACTGTACATTAAGCGATGGGCATAATTGGCTTGGTTGTTTTATTCGGTAGTGCTGTACATATTTCCTAGCAGCTACATCTCCTATTCTCAGGTAATAACTGTACATTAAGCGATTGGCATAATTTGCTTGGATGTTTTATTCGGTAGTGCTGTACATATTTCCTAGCAGCTACATCTCCTATTCTCAGGTAATAACTGTACATTAAGCGATGGGCATAATTTGCTTGGATGTTTTATTCGGTAGTGCTGTACATATTTCCTAGCAGCTACATCTCCAATTCTCAGGTAATAACTGTACATTAATGATTGGCATAATTTTCTTGGATGTTTTATTCGGTAGTGCTGTACATATTTCCTAGCAGCCACATCTCCTCTTCTCAGGTAATAACTTGTACATCAAGGCGATGAGCATAATTTGCTTGGATGTTTTATTCGGTAGTGCTGTACATATTTCTTAGCAGTCACATCTCCAATTCTCAGATAATATCTGTACATTAAGGGAATGAGTGTAATTTGTTTGTATGTTTTTTTTTGTATTGATGCTTGTATTTCCTAGCAGCCACATCTCCTCTTCTCAGGTAATAACTTGTACATTAAGCGATGAGCATAATTTGCTTGGATGTTTTATTCGGTAGTGCTGTACATATTTCCTAGCAGCCACATCTCCTCTTCTCAGGTAATAACTTGTACATTAAGCGATGAGCATAATTTGCTTGGATGTTTTATTCGGTAGTGCTGTACATATTTCCTAGCAGCTACATCTCCAATTCTCAGATAATAACTGTACATTAAGGGAATGAGTGTAATTTGTTTGTATGTTTTTTTTTGTATTGATGCTTGTATTTCCTAGCAGCCACATCTCCTCTTCTCAGGTAATAACTTGTACATTAAGCGATGAGCATAATTTGCTTGGATGTTTTATTCGGTAGTGCTGTACATATTTCCTAGCAGCTACATCTCCAATTCTCAGATAATAACTTGTACATTAAGCGATGAGCATAATTTGCTTGGATGTTTTATTCGGTAGTGCTGTACATATTTCCTAGCAGCTACATCTCCAATTCTCAGGTAATAACTTGTACATTAAGCGATGAGCATAATTTGCTTGGATGTTTTATTCGGTAGTGCTGTACATATTTCCTAGCAGTCACATCTCCAATTCTCAGATAATAACTGTACATTAAGGGAATGAGCGTAATTTGTTTGTATGTTTTTATTGGGTAGTGTCGCACATTTTTCCTACTAGCCACATCTCCAATTCCCAGATAAGAGATACATTAAGGGAATGAGTGTAATTCGCTTGTTTGTGTTTATTGGGTAGTGCCGCACATACTTCCTACCATCTACATCTCTTATTCCCAGATAAATACTTGTATATTATTGGTATGAGCATAATTTGCTTATTCGTTTATTTATTATTATACAGAAAATTATTTTTCTACAGACTTCTTTTGTTAATTTAAAAACTAAATATTTTTGAAAGTATTAATCATAATTTGTAGAAATTATAAATCCAAGAATAGGTAATAACAGATTTGCACATATGATTTAAATTCGACAAGAATAAGCATTAAAACCTTTGAAATGATATATAATGTTGTAAGTAGAATAAGTTTTTCCTAAGCCTACTATTATCTTTATAAAAAACAACATTATTGGTTGACACCTCCTTGTATGAAGCTTTTATTAACTACATTAGTTTAAAGCAGTAAAATTACCAGCAGGCTACACTCTAATAAGTTGGATATTATTGCAGCAGGAAATAATTTGTTAGCATTTCAGTCCTATAATCATTAGTTTTTAAGGACAAAAGCAGGGACTCTATTTTCAGGATTTCGTTTGAGTTTTAGTGATTTAGTTTTTGCTGATAGCATGTTTTACTGGATTTTTAAAGTTCGTTCTATTACTATAAAGATTTTCGCTTTGTTATTATTTTGAAGCTTGTTAAGTTTTTGCAAAAATTAAAAGAACCCCCAGTACGTTTCTACAAGTTTGTAAAACTACGCACGTTTGTGTGTGTTCACTTTATAGGAAGCCCATTAAATTTGAAATTTAACTTTAGGACGCGCGACTTGAAGCTGTACCCGTTTATTCATCCAGATTAACTAAACCTCACAGATTGTTCTCAAAATTCGTGATAGTGAATTCTAATGGATATGACATAATTCTAAAATAATTAACACAACGTTCATTTAAATAATTGTAAAATTCAGAAATAAATAATTAATCACTTTAACAATAGTTTATGACTATCCGAAATTTAAATTTCGTGAATTTGTTAAAACTTACTGAGATAGAACGTTTTCGATCGCAATGTGGCGATCTTCATCCACATAATAAATAATTGGTCTATGAATATTCATAAATAATTTCATGCTGCTGGAAAAGATTATGAGGGTAACTTATTCAAAGAGTCCTTGAGTCAACTTGCAGTTCTGCAAGATTCTTATTTTTAATTTTAAAATTACATAAATCTACTAAAATTCACTTTAAAATTTTAAAAACATTGTACAATTAATAGAATTGGATTTAAGAAAAATTAATTTTTAAGTTTACACAGTTTTAAAAACGTAATTTTAAGAAATCGTTGGTTCTTGATTTCACTGATTAAAGCATAAGTTATTTAAAGAAACAGGTGAACATTGTCAACTTTCGATGCTGACGCGTTTCGTAACCGTCGTTTCCTTGACGAAACCTAACCTGCTACTGGTGGCGTTTGCTCGAGGTTGCAAGGGTATGATTTATGGATGTGGAGGGTGTATGTTAAACGGGTATTACATTAGAAGTGTGTGGAGTTGTTTAAAAAAAGCTGGATTTCGGTTAATCTACCGATTTGGCTAATGTAGAAGCTGGGGCAGTCGTTACATTGTATTTGACTGCTTGGTGTTGAAAGGGATGTATGTGTGTTTTTAAGAGTGTTTCGCATGATTTTGGTAATTGGGTTTTCCAACGGGGGAGCTATTGTGTGTATGTCTGTTTGTGGTGAGTGATGGAGATGTATTTATTGTTTGTTTTTTGCCTAGTGTCTGTTTGATGGTGTTATTTATGTTTAGTTTTCT
The DNA here is from genome assembly GCA_036971475.1 of Prosapia bicincta. Classification (NCBI taxonomy): domain Eukaryota; kingdom Metazoa; phylum Arthropoda; class Insecta; order Hemiptera; family Cercopidae; genus Prosapia; species Prosapia bicincta. The sequence continues at coordinate 251,428,222 of JBAIZL010000004.1, forward strand.
TGTATACAGCCTATATTGTTTTATGTTTAGTATATTATCTAGCCTATAGGTGTATGTTCATAGCACTTTTGTTGGGCGATGTATTTTATTGTATCAAGCTCTTTGTCATAGTCTTTTTGTTCCACGGGTATATTATTAATTAGGCTGTGTAACGTGTGATTAAATGTAGCTTGTTTGTGTTGTGCGGGATAATTAGATGTGTTGTGTGTGACGATATCAGTGGTTGTTGGTTTCCTGGCTATTTTTGAAATTGATTAGTGTTGCGTTTGGCGATTGTGAGGTTTAGATCATTTATTTTTTATTAGGTTTTTGTTGAAGTAATTGTGTAGGCCTAGTTGTTTGTGTTGTCGTTTTTTGCCATTGCAAAATATTAAAATGTCTACGTATCTATAATATTATACTATTTTTTCTTATTACACTTTTGCTATTACTTGCGACCAGATTTTTTTTCAACTAAATTTTGTTAAATTGTTAACTTACACTTGGAGGAAACGTTTTCGTCTTACGACTTCTTCAGCTTCGTCTGAAGTCGTAAGACGAAAAAGTTTCCTCCAAGTGTAAGTTAACAATTTAACAACCTTTAGTTAACAAAAGGTCTGATCGCAAGTAATATCAAAAGTGTAATAAGTAATTAACAACCAGCTCGTCATGAACAGCAACAAGATTTCACTATTTTTTCTATATGTTTTACGTTCTGTAGGATGTATTGTTGATTGATGTGGTGGAGGAATATTTTGGCTAGGATAGCTTACTGGCAAACCATTGTTCGTGTAGAAATTTTGTTTATATGTAAAGTAATTTTGTGTTGTGACGACATTGGTGAGTATGATGATTTCTTGGGCGAGTTATTGGGGTATTGTGCTTATTTCGAGCATGTTTCGAAGTATGTGAAGGTTTGTTCAATTGTAACGTTGGTGTAAAGGTTTTTATGTCAAATTATGCTATGGTTGTAGATGAATGTGTAAAATTTTATTGATCAGGTTAATGTCATTACGTAGGACTATGTGGTTATTAAAGGCTTTGTTGTCTCTAATAATTTGTCTAGCTTATGTGAAGGTGTGTGGTTGATTAGTAGGCGAATGGGTAAGGCATCGTGTATGGGTGCTTGAGGTTTTATTTGTTGGTACTATTTCTGTTAGTGTAAGATCTAGTTAAAGTTCGTTTGTTGTTTTCTGTAATGAATTAGGTTTATTGTCAATGTCTTGTATTGTTTAAAATGTGTTTTTATTTAGATAATTATAGGTCTATTAACTAATTTGATTTTAAAACGTTAAACAAAAAATATTTCTAAATAACAAAATAGCATTTATATTTTCAAAATATATTCTATTTAAGCAAAGAAATAGTAAATATTTTCACTTACAAGAGACTACAAGGTATAAACGCAGTGCAGCAAATGGAGGGGGTTCCCTAGGAACTCGTACTATACTTGCATAATTTTAACGAGCCTGCTATTATCTCATTTATTTACAAGTGTAGATAATTCCCAAGAAGCAAATTGCCTGGTTATAAAGTGAGACAGGTTGTCTAGTCCCATATACAGACAGTGAC
>JBAIZL010000004.1:252032272-252322272 GCA_036971475.1 Prosapia bicincta
ACGGCTGTAGGTTACCCTTTATGCTCTATGTGCTCTACAACTATTAGTTATTTCTGGAAGTGCCATACATAGACTCAAGAATGATTCCTATGTAAATTGGAAATATTCCTAATTAACATTTAAATACTTACATTGTAGTTCCCGTTACTGTAGAAGTTACGTAGGCCCTACGCTAGGATGGAACAGCAAGCACAGTCTTTATGCTGAATATGATTTTAAAATATTACTACTGCCAGAAGTACCATACTCAGTCTCAAGTAAGGTTCTAACGTTAACTAACAAAATTCGTTAACATTTAAATATTTACATTGTAGTTCCCGTTACTGTAGAAGTTACGTAGGCCCTACGTTAGGATGGAACAGCAAGCACAGTCTTTATGCTGAATATGATTTTAAAATATTACCTACTGCCAGAAGTACCATACTCAGTCTCAAGTAAGGTTCTAACGTTAACTAACAAAATTCGTTATTAACATTTAAATATTTACATTGTAGTTCCCGTTACTGTAGAGGTTATGTACGCCTACGTTAAAATCAAAACAGTTGTAGCCTGCATATTACACAAAAAATGTTTTTAACTATTAACTATCAGAAGTACCCAACTCTGTCTAAAGAAACCCTCTTGTGTTAATTAAAAACGTTCGTTATTTACATTTAAATATGTGGATCAATTCCTGTTACTGAAGAGGTTACAAACGTTAGATATAAACCAGAAAACAGCTGTAGCCTAAGACATTATGCTGTAAGCTTATATTCTTTAAAATTATTAACTATTACCTGAAGTGTAATACCAAGTCTCAAGAAAGTATCCTATGTTAATCAAAATAATTCGTTAATAATATTTAAATATTCACATCGAAATTCCTGTTGCTGTAGAAGGTATAGGCCTATACGTTATTGTTAAAATAGTGATCATATCTTTCATTAATTAAGCAAAATCTTTGTTCCCTATGACCACAGCATGACACTCGAAATGAAACCTCATCAAATACATGGCTCATATCTTTGTAATAAGCAAAATATTTGTTCCCTCCAAGCACTGCCAGATACTGAATCTTAAACTAAACAAACACATGGTTCATATCTTTTAAAAAAGCAAAACCAATGTTCTCTTCGGCCACTGACGATTACTCGAAACTCAACCTACACATATACATGGATCATATCTTTGTTATAAACAAAACCATTGTATCCTTTAACCACTACCAGATACTTTACACAAAACTTTACCATATAGTCATTTATCACCCGATGGACACTAAACACTCATGCAAAAGTATGGAAAATAACATGAGCATCTTCCACACATGCAACTAAGGCCATCATTAAACACACTAGAACAGTATGAAATATATAAACATAGCAACACACATTAAAATGACATCCTAAATGAACAAACATGGCACAGATCACACATACTCTTCGATCAAATCACTTCTAACTTTCAAAATAATGGTACCGAGGAAGCACAACTGCAGCATTCCTAGCGGCAAAAATACTAGGCTGAAGAAGTCATAAGACGAAAACATTTCCTTCAAGTGTAAGTTAACAATTTAACAACTTTTAGTTAACAAAAAGTCTGGTCGCAAGTAATAGCAAAAGTGTAATAAGAATTAACAACCAGTTCGTCATGAATAGCAACAAGATATCGATATTTACCATATACATGAGACATCTTTTTGTAAGTGAAGTCTCTGTTCCCTCAGACCACTGATAGATAGGCATACTCGAGACTAACCCTAACATATACATGGCTCATATCTTTATAATGAGCAAAATCTCTGACCACTCCAACCACTGCTAGATACTTGAACCTCAACTTAAACATATACATGGCTCATATCTTTGTAATAAGCAAAATCTCTGACTACTCCAACCACTGCTAGATACTTGAACCTCAACTTAAACATATAAATGGGTTATATCTTTGTAATGAGCAAAATCTCTGACTACTCCAACCACTGCTAGATACTTGAACCTCAACTTAAACATATACGTGGCTCATATCTTAGTAATAAGCAAAATCTCTGACTACTCCAACCACTGCTAGATACTTGAACCTCAACTTAAACATATAAATGGGTTATATCTTTGTAATGAGCAAAATCTCTGACTACTCCAACCACTGCTAGATACTTGAACCTCAACTTAAACATATACGTGGCTCATATCTTTGTAATAAGCAAAATCTCTGACCACTCCAACCACTGCTAGATACTTGAACCTCAACTTAAACATATACATGGGTTATGTCTTTGTGGTAGGCAAAACTGTTGTTCCCTCCAAATACTTGTAGACAAAACAAATAAAAGTTGTACATAAAACTCACAAATTAATGATTTATTTACTCATATACCTTTCAATGACAAAGTCATCATCATCCGTGAGTGTTACTACTACAAATTCTAACTTACAACTAAACTTATAATTGGATCATTACTTTGTAATAAGAAAAACCATTGTTCCTTCTGACTGCTACTAGACACCCTAAACACAACCATACATGTAAATGGATCATATCTTTATAATAAGAAAATTGTCTTTTCCCTCCAACCACTGATATATATTAAATCTCAACCTAAACATTTAAATTGATTATATATTTGCAATATGCAAAATCTCTGTCTCCTCTGACCACTGCAAAATAATTGAAATTAGTGATCCTCAGACTACTGCTTGATACTCTAAACACAACCGAAACATGCGAATAGATCATACCATAGTAATAAGCAAAATATCTATACCCTCTAACTATTCCTAGACACTTGGTACTGAGCCTAAACATATAAATGCATCATTACATTGTAATGAGCAAAACCATTGTTCCATCCAATTAATTCTAGATACTCTAATCATAACCTATACATATAAAAAGATCATATCTTTGCAATATGCAAAATTTCTGTTCCCTCTGACTAGTGCTAGATAATCGTAGCTCAACCAAAACATATGGATGGTTCATACCTTTGTAATAAAGAAAATCCCTGTTCCCCCGATCACTTCTAGATACTCGAAACTCAACCAAAACGTATGCATGGTTCATACCTTTGTAATAAGGAAAATCCCTGTTCCCTCGATCACTTCCAGATACTCGAAACTCAACCAAAACATATGCTTGGTTATACCTTTGTAATAAGGAAAATCCCTGTTCCCCCGATCACTTCTAGATACTCGAAACTCAACCAAAACATATGCATGGTTCATACCTTTGTAATAAGGAAAATCCCTGTTCCCCCGATCACTTCTAGATACTCGAAACTCAACCAAAACATATGCATGGTTCATACCTTTGTAATAAGGAAAATCCCTGTTCCCCCGATCACTTCTAGATACTCGAAACTCAACCGAAACATATGCATGGTTCATACCTTTGTAATAAGGAAAATCCCTGTCCCCCCGATCACTTCTAGATACTCGAAACTCAACCAAAACATATTGTAGGATCATTATTTTGTAATAAGCAAAACCATTGTTCCTTTCGACCAACGCTACATATTTGAAACTCAACCTAAACATATAAATAGTTGGTATTTTTGTAATAAACAAAATTTCTGTCCCATCTAACCACTACTTTAAACACAACCTATACATATAAAAAAATTATGCCATTGTAATAAGTAAAATCTCTGTACAGCTGCTATATACTTGAAACACTACCTGCACATATAAATGGATCATTCCTCTGTAATAAGTAAAAGCGTTGATCCCTACAACTACTAATTGATACTCGAAATACAATCTAAACTAATTAATCACTTTTACTTTAGTTTATGACTAACCGAACTTTAATTTATTTTGTAAATTTGTAAAAACTTATCTAAACACATCTAGACATATTTACAAACAATCTGAATATATGAATGGATCATAATTTTTTTATAAGTGGAATCATTGTTCCCTCGGACAATTGCTAGATATTGGAAACTTAACCTAAACATATAATGGTTGCTATGACTGTAGTACGCAAAATCTGTCGTCTCCAACCACTCCTACATACTTAAAAATGTATCTGATCATATAAATGGATCACTACTTTGTAATTAGCAAAGGTATTGTCCCTTCAACTACGGTTAGATAGTCTAAACACATCCTAAACATGTAAATGGATTATGACGTTGTAATAAGCAAACTCTCTTCACCATCCGACCATTTCTAGATATTTGAAACTCAACCTAAACATATAATAGGTTTGAATATCTTTGAACTCAACAAAATCCTTGTCCCCTCCGACCACTGCTAGATATTTAAAAGTCAGCCTAAACATATAAATGGATCATATCTTTGAAATGAGCAAAATCTTTCTCCCTTCCGGCCACTGCTAGATACTTGAAACTCAACCTTAACATATAAATAGATCACATCTTTGAAGTGAGCAAAATCTTTGTCCCTTCCGACTACTGCTAGATACTTGAAACTCAACCTTAACATATAAATGGATCATATCTTTGAAGTGAGCAAAATCTTTCTCCCTTCCGACCACTACTAGATACTTGAAACTAAACCTAAACATATCAATGGATTATATCTTTGAAATGAGCTAAATCTTTGTCCCCTTTCAACCACTACCAAATACAGTACTTAAAACTAAACCTAAACATATAAATGGATTATATCTTTGAAGTGAGCAAAATCCTTGTCCCCTCCGACCACTGCTAGATACTTGAAACTCAACCTAAACATATAAATGGATCATATCTTTGAAGTGAGCAAAATCTTTCTCCCTTCCGACCACTACTAGATACTTGAAGCTAAACCTAAACATATCAATGGATTATATCTTTGAAATGAGCTAAATCTATGTCCCCTTTCAACCACTACCAAATACAGTACTTAAAACTAAACCTAAACATATAAATGGATCATATCTTTGAAGTGAGCAAAATCTTTCTCCCTTCCGACCACTACTAGATACTTGAAACTAAACCTAAACATATCAATGGATTATATCTTTGAAGTGAGCAAAATCCTTGTCCCCTCCGACCACTGCTGGATACTTTTTTTTTTTTTTAACTTGGGAGCGGGTTTGAATTGCCCGAAGCACTGCTACCTTAAGGTATATTGTACTTATGCTGGATACTTAAAACTAAACCTAAACATATAAATGGATCATATCTTTGAATTGAGCTAGATTTTTGAAACTCAACCTAAACATATAAATCCATCATATCTTTGTACTGACAGAATCTTTGTCCTCTTCAACCCCTGTTAGATACTTGAAACTCAACCTAACCATATAAATGGATCATATCTTTGAATTGAGCTAGATATTTGAAACTCAACCTAAACATATAAATCCATCATATCTTTGTACTGAGCAGAATCTTTGTCCTCTTCGACCACTATTAAATACTTGACACTCAATGTTAACATGTAAATCGATTATATCTTTGTACTTAGCAGAATCTTTGTCCCTTTCGGCCAATACTAGATACTTATAACTCAACCTAATATATAAATGGATTATATCTTTGTATTGATCATAATCTTTGTTCCCTTCAACCCGAGTTAGATACTTGAAACTCAACCTAAACATATAAATGGATCATATCTTTGTACTGCCAAAATCTTCGTTCTACCCGACAAATGTTAGATTATTGGAATACAACCTAAACATATAAATCCATCATATCTTTGTACTGAGCAGAATCTTTGTCCTCTTCGACCACTATTAAATACTTGACACTCAATGTTAACATGTAAATCGATTATATCTTTGTACTTAGCAGAATCTTTGTCCCTTTCGGCCAATACTAGATACTTATAACTCAACCTAATATATAAATGGATTATATCTTTGTATTGATCATAATCTTTGTTCCCTTCAACCCGAGTTAGATACTTGAAACTCGACCTAAACATATAAATGGATCATATCTTTGAACTGCCAAAATCTTCGTTCTACCCGACAAATGTTAGATTATTGGAATACAACCTAAACATATAAAGAAATCCTATCTTTGTAGTGTGCAATATCTCTGTCTTCTCCTACCACTACTAGATACCTAAAACTCAACCTAAAAATGTAAATAAATCCTATCTTTTTACCGTGCAATATCTTTGTCCCCTCCAGCCACTACTAGATACCTAAAACTCAACCTAAAAATGTAAATAAATCCTATCTTTTTACTGTGCAATATCTTTGTCCCCTCCGGCCACTACTAGATACCTAAAACTCAACCTAAAAATGTAAATAAATCATATCATTGTACTGAGAGAAATCTTTGTTCCCTCCGGCCACTGCTAGATCCTTTTGACTCCACCTAAGTATATAAATAGATCATATCTTTGTAATGAGCAAAATCTTCCTCCCTCCTGAATACTGATAGATTTTTAAACTCAACCCTAACACGTAAAAGGATTGTATGTTCGTAATGACCAAAATCTTTCTCCCCTCCAACTACTGCTTTATTTTTGAATCTAAAATATAGTAACAGCAAAATTCTAGTGTCCCTAAATGCCTAGTAGGCTCGCTCATACAAAGGCAGAGGATTTATATGGGTAGTATTGCTTTCGGAGTTCTGTTTATTTGTCACCTAGTGGTGCTTCCTTGATCAAACTCTCATTTTTTAAATTTGATAATACACCTCAGAAAGTTTAGCATAAATTAAATTTTCGCATCATTACGACAAAATTGATACGAAACAGTGTACAATTAATTGTCACTGTTCATGAAGGAATAACACCAAATAAAAACACTGTAAAAATGGTAAAGGAAAACATTGTGACTAATAATGACTAGGGTAAATCATGGGTAGTTCTGGTATCATTTTTCTTGTAATTTCAAGTAGAATAAATTTATATCAACTATTTTTAGGTAAAATTACAACCTAAATAATTAGAGTGTTAGAAGATACTACTAAATGACCAATGTAGCAAAAATACAGCCGGTCTCGGGTCTGTTTTAATTTTCTGCGCTTGTAAGAGTGAGTAAGCATGCGTTGCGAGAGAAATTGACCTGGAGTGTAAGAGTATTCTCCTTTTGCTATTGGTATGCTCATATAAATGGATCATATATTTGTAACGAGCAATCCAGACTACTATTAAATACTCTAAACCTATACTGGAATAAACAAAACATTTGCTCTTTGACCTCTGTCATATATCCTTAAAAACATGAAATTTACTCTTGTAATATTCAAAATATCTGTTCTCTCTGACCTCTCCCTGGTATTTCAAAAATACGCTATTCTTATGCAGTTCTTGGATTATAACTGTTTATAAAAAAAAAAAATATTGCACAATAATATTGCACCCAGTTTCTTACTATTGTAACAATATATTCTGTGGTATGTATGTTCTTATAATTATGGATATTTGTTGCTATACATATAAATATTGTTTTATTATTTAAAATGGAATGGTTTTTCTTAAGGTATAGAAAAATTGCTTATAAAATGTACATCATTCTTCCAATACAGTGGTAAATTATCAAATCCTCATGAATATGACTTACTTTGAGAAATCAAGAAAAAATTGCTAACATCTGCTACTGTCATAACTTTAATTAATTAGATACCAATATTTTATTACAATTAGTTGCCATAAAAAAAATTATTTATTTATTTCTCTTGTTGAAATAAATATTTCCTGTCTAAACTGTCACATTTCTTTCCTTACCTACAGTTAGTTAGCACGTTTACTACTTCGTAGCAGCACTCGTCTGCATTGAGAATATAGTTCACTGAATATCCGGTAGGTAGCCGTGAAAACTAGGAAAATACATTAAAATTTTATAATTTGGACCTATACATCTTTAAAAACAGTCATAAGTTTTAACACTCTGTATATGTCTCAAATCAATAAATAATTAATTCATACATTTTTTCTAATCAATACTTGTTCTGTCAACTCGTAGGCTTATAAAGGTGTAGAAACAGTCTGTAAACTTGCTGCTCAGTAATATAATTTTATTAAATATTTAAATCAGTGTGTTTTGTGAAAGTGAAAAAAGAAATAAAACAGTTGTTTGAAATCAATAACTTCCGTAGATTCCTTCAAATATAATTTTAATTTAAATAACTATAGTGTATTATTTCTTTCAGAAACTAACGCTGAACTGCGTTTATACGTTGACATTTTTTTTCAATTTTATAGCGAAAGGTGTGAAGCGAAAAAACAAAGTAAAAAATGTAAAATGAGGAAAAGACAACTATGTTTGTTCCTTTTTGGTAGGTTCGAATCCACGACTTTATAGTTACATTTTCTACACTGGTATTCTTGAATGTGGGATGAAAACAGAGGTTTTGTTTACTCTTAGTTAGTCTTACTGTGAATTTTTTTAATCGAGGGAAATATTTTCAAATATTTGTTTAAGGACAAGACTTTTAAAATATTTGAAAGCGAAAAGATTCTAACGGAAGGAAGTCCAAAGTAAGTACTTTGTATAATGGAGCCTTCTTATTTGGCAATCTAAAGACATGTAAATTATTATGGCCTATATAATTCAGATTTACATAGGCCTACTAATTTGATTATCCGCGATTGCAAAAAACAAAATTTTGAAATAATGACAACATCGGCTTTGCGCAAAATTAACAAATCGAAATCAAAACGAAAACCACGTTTGTGGTTATTTTAAAAATTAGAAAAAGATTTCAAAAACTTTGATAAACTTGTTTTGGTGCACAACTTTGTTGATTTTTTCCATTTTATATTGTTCTGGTCATTGTTTCATAATACTCATCATTTAAACCGGAAGTGACTAATTATTCCAAGAAATCATACACATTGTACCAGGTTAAATATCATACTATAATTTGTTTTCATTGAAATTTAAGTCGTCTAAATAACGGTCATTGTTTATACCGAGTCTGACGAATGTGTCGTGAGATATCTGATCAACTGTATCAGAATAAACATTATATTAAAATGGATTTTCATTGAAATTTTACACGCTTCAATAACGGCCACTGTTTATAGCGGAAGTTAGGAATGTTTGTGGAGATACCTGATCATCTGTACCAGGCTAGACACTATACTAATATTGGTTACCATTAAAATTTTTCTTGCCTTCTTCCAGGAATCTGTTACAAATGCTTATTAAAATTGCTGATCACTGTATCAGGCTAGACACAATACTAAAATGGGTTACCATTGAAACTTTACTGACCTTAATCATGGTCTATGTTTAACCGGGACGATACGAATGCTGTTGAGAATGCTGATCAGCTATGCCAGACTAGACATTATACAAAAATAGGTTGTCATAGAAATTTTACCGCTTTAATCCCGGTCTCTGTTACAAATGCTTGTTGAGAATGCTGATCAGCTATGCCAGACTAGACATTATACAAAAATAGGTTGTCATTTAAATTTTACCGCTTTAATCCCGCTCTCTGTTACAAATGCTTGTAGATATTGCTGATCAACTACGCCAGACTAGACATTATACAAAAATAGGTTGTCATTTAAATTTTACCGCTTTAATCCCGCTCTCTGTTACAAATGCTTGTAGAGATTGCTGATCAACTACGCCAGACTAGACATTTTACAAAAATAGGTTGTCATTGAAATTATCTCGCTTTAATCCCAGTCTCTGTTACAAATACTTGTTGAGATTGCTGTTCAGCTGTACCAGGCTAGACATTATACAAAAATAGGTTGTCATTGAAATTATATCGCTTTAATCCCAGTCTCTGTTACAAATACTTGTTGAGATTGCTGTTCAGCTGTACCAGGCTAGACATTATACAAAAATAGGTTGTCATTGAAATTATCTCGCTTTAATCCCAGTCGCTGTTACAAATACTTGTTGAGATTGCTGTTCAGCTGTACCAGGCTAGACATTTTACAAAAATAGGTTGTCATTGAAATTCTCTGGCTTTAATTCCAGTCGCTGTTAAAAATGCTGGTTCAGATTGCTGTTCAGCTGTACCAGGCTAGACATTATACAAAAATAGGTTTTCATTGAAATTATCTCGCTTTAATCCCAGTCGCTGTTACAAATGCTTGTTGAGATTGCTGTTCAGCTGTACCAGGCTAGACATTATACAAAAATAGGTTGTCATTGAAATTATATCGCTTTAATCCCAGTCTCTGTTACAAATGCTTGTTGAGATTGCTGTTCAGCTGTACCAGGCTAGACATTATACAAAAATAGGTTGTCATTGAAATTATCTCGCTTTAATCCCAGTCGCTGTTACAAATACTTGTTGAGATTGCTGTTCAGCTGTACCAGGCTAGACATTATACAAAAATAGGTTGTCATTGAAATTATATCGCTTTAATCCCAGTCTCTGTTACAAATACTTGTTGAGATTGCTGTTCAGCTGTACCAGGCTAGACATTATACAAAAATAGGTTGTCATTGAAATTATCTCGCTTTAATCCCAGTCGCTGTTACAAATACTTGTTGAGATTGCTGTTCAGCTGTACCAGGCTAGACATTTTACAAAAATAGGTTGTCATTGAAATTCTCTGGCTTTAAACCCAGTCGCTGTTACAAATGCTGGTTCAGATTGCTGTTCAGCTGTACCAGGCTAGACATTATACAAAAATAGGTTTTCATTGAAATTATCTCGCTTTAATCCCAGTCGCTGTTACAAATGCTTGTTGAGATTGCTGTTCAGCTGTACCAGGCTAGACATTATACAAAAATAGGTTTTCATTGAAATTATCTCGCTTTAATCCCAGTCTCTGTTACAAATGCTTGTTGAGATTGTTGTTCAGCTGTACCAGGCTAGACATTATACAAAAATAGGTTATCATTGAAATTATCTCGCTTTAATCCCAGTCGCTGTTACAAATGCTTGTTAAGATTGCTGATCAGCTATGCCAGGCTAGACATTATACAAAAATAGGTTATCATTGAAATTTTACCGCTTTAATCCCGCTCTCTGTTACAAATGCTTGTTGAGATTGCTGATCAACTACGCCAGACTAGACATTATACAAAAATAGGTTATCATTGAAATTATCTCACTTTAATCCCAGTCTCTGTTACAAATGCTTGTTGAGATTGCTGTTCAGCTGTACCAGGCTAGACATTATACAAAAATAGGTTATCATTGAAATTATCTCGCTTTAATCCCGGTCTTTGTTACAAATGTTTGTTGAGATTGCTGTTCAGCTGTACCATGCTAGACATTATACAAAAATAGGTTTTCATTGAAATTATCTCGCTTTAATCCCAGTCTCTGTTACAAATGCTTGTTGAGATTGTTGTTCAGCTGTACCAGGCTAGACATTATACAAAAATAGGTTTTCATTGAAATTATCTCGCTTTAATCCCAGTCTCTGTTACAAATGTTTGTTGAGATTGCTGTTCAGCTGTACCATGCTAGACATTATACAAAAATAGGTTTTCATTGAAATTATCTCGCTTTAATCCCAGTCTCTGTTACAAATGCTTGTTGAGATTGTTGTTCAGCTGTACCAGGCTAGACATTATACAAAAATAGGTTATCACTGAAATTATCTGCTCTAATCCCAGTCTCTGTTACAAATGCTTGTTGAGATTGCGGTTCAGCTGTACCAGGCTAGACATTATACAAAAATATATCATCATTGAAATTATCTGCTCTAATCCCAGTCTCCGTTACAAATGCTTGTTGAGATTGCGGTTCAGCTGTACCAGGTTAGACATTATACCAAAATATGTCATCATTGAAATTATCTCGCTTTAATCCCAGTCTCTGTTACAAATGCTTGTTGAGATTGTTGTTCAGCTGTACCATGCTAGACATTATACAAAAATAGGTTATCATTGAAATTATCTGCTCTAATCCCAGTCTCTGTTACAAATGCTTGTTGAGATTGCGGTTCAGCTGTACCAGGTTAGACATTATACCAAAATATGTCATCATTGAAATTATCTCGCTTTAATCCCAGTCTCTGTTACAAATGCTTGTTGAGATTGTTGTTCAGCTGTACCATGCTAGACATTATACAAAAATATATCACCATTGAAATTATCTGCTCTAATCCCAGTCTCCGTTACAAATGCTTGTTGAGATTGCGGTTCAGCTGTACCAGGTTAGACATTATACCAAAATATGTCATCATTGAAATTATCTCGCTTTAATCCCAGTCTCTGTTACAAATGCTTGTTGAGATTGCGGTTCAGCTGTACCAGGTTAGACATTATACCAAAATATGTCATCATTGAAATTATCTCGCTTTAATCCCAGTCTCTGTTACAAATGCTTGTTCAGATTGCTGTTCAGCTGTACCAAGCTAGACATTATACAAAAATAGGTTTTCATTGAAATTATCTGCTCTAATCCCAGTCTCTGTTACAAATGCTTGTTGAGATTGTTGTTCAGCTGTACCAGGCTAGATATTATACAAAAATAGGTTTTCATTGAAATTATCTCGCTTTAATCCCAGTCTCTGTTACAAATGTTTGTTGAGATTGCTGTTCAGCTGTACCATGCTAGACATTATACAAAAATAGGTTTTCATTGAAATTATCTCGCTTTAATCCCAGTCTCTGTTACAAATGCTTGTTGAGATTGTTGTTCAGCTGTACCAGGCTAGACATTATACAAAAATATATCATCATTGAAATTATCTGCTCTAATCCCAGTCTCTGTTACAAATGCTTGTTGAGATTGCGGTTCAGCTGTACCAGGCTAGACATTATACAAAAATATATCATCATTGAAATTATCTGCTCTAATCCCAGTCTCCGTTACAAATGCTTGTTGAGATTGCGGTTCAGCTGTACCAGGTTAGACATTATACCAAAATATGTCATCATTGAAATTATCTCGCTTTAATCCCAGTCTCTGTTACAAATGCTTGTTGAGATTGCGGTTCAGCTGTACCAGGTTAGACATTATACCAAAATATGTCATCATTGAAATTATCTCGCTTTAATCCCAGTCTCTGTTACAAATGCTTGTTGAGATTGCGGTTCAGCTGTACCAGGCTAGACATTATACCAAAATATGTCATCATTGAAATTATCTCGCTTTAATCCCAGTCTCTGTTACAAATGCTTGTTGAGATTGCGGTTCAGCTGTACCAGGCTAGACATTATACCAAAATATGTCATCATTGAAATTATCTCGCTTTAATCCCAGTCTCTGTTACAAATACTTGTTGAGATTGCTGATCAGTTGTACAATGCTTAGACATTGTATTAAATCGTGTTGTCATTGAACATTTACTCGCCTGAAACACTAAAATGGGTTTATATTGAAATTTTACTAGCCTCAATAACTTTTATTATTTAACCCGGACGTTACGAATGCTTGTTTAAAAAACATTCCCAAGACCGGAAGTGACGACATTGGATATTCTTCCGTTCAGGTTTGCTGCTAACTTGGTAGGTTTCTTACTACTTCCTCTAATGCCACCATGTAATATTATTAAATGATTTTAATCTATTATTAATTCCATTGTTTTTTTCTAATTCTTTTTAATACGGGGTGATCGCAATTTATCCTATTCAGACACAATAATATTTACTGTGAAAAATTAATTCTTCTCTTTTCGAAAAATCACAGTTGTATTGATTTTTATATTCTAGTTTCATATCACCTAACTGTTTGTAACAAAACTCCAATGAAAATTAATTCAAATGGAGCATTTTACGAACTAGTATTTATCCATTTTTATTAAATAAACGCACTCACACACACACACACACACACATTTTGCTAAATGTTAATCTTTATAGATCTCATAACATTTATAATCATAGAACATAGAGCTTCATGAAATCGACATTTCCAGATGGTAACCCCCCTGCCTAATATAGCCTACTATCTGTATTGCACCCATCCTTTCTTATCCACAACGCTACACAGATATAGGCTATACTTTATAGAGAGGTAAACCCACCGTAGCAAACCTACCGTACCCCGTCGTATTGTGTTCTTTACTCTAAACTATTTTTATAAATGTCAATTAAAATTAACACTTTTAAGCACCTGTGGTGTACTTTTTAAATTTAAATAAATAGAACTTTTTCATCACAAATAAACTTTTTGGTTTAAACCCTTACGTACATTTCAATTGCACATAAGTTATTTCCAGAGGAAATTGTTACAAAAAGAAGTTCTATTTATTCAAGTTAATACAAATTGCTTAAACATTTTGCGTCCACATATAAGAAAACGTTGTCACTGTTTAAATGTCAGAATTGCGCGAGGAATATAGCCTACTTGAAAGTTTTCGCACCCAAATGCTTCCGAAGGGTTATTACAAAGGTTAATATATTTGTTTTCCCTTACAGGATGTCATAGCCCACATGACGCCAATGTTACGTGACGGCGTGAGGGGATTTCTCTCAATTAGGAAGCCTACAGTGTAAATAATCCCATTCTACACTATTCTACACTTCAAGTGCTGCCCTCGGCGTTATGTAAGAACGCGATCCAGTATCCTGTTAGTACCGCCATGTCCTGGATGTAAGGGGAAAATAATAATGGCAACTTTTTTTTATTACAATAAAACAAACCCAATACCACAAAAATTGGAAACAACCCCTATACCACAAAAATAATAAAAAATAACTGATATTACAAGTTACCCAAGATTAAACCCTTATGTACATTTTAATGTCCTTGTCATCATCAATCAGAAAACAATAAGTTACAAACCAGACAAAAAGGACACCACTCTATCACTTAATTATTAATCTATTACTATTGTGAATACAATCTATTGTTTTCTAGATTGTAATTTGGTAATAAGACCCTTTGATGATGATGATGACATTGTTATCGAAATGTACATAAGGGTTTAATCTTAGGTAACTTGTATCATCAGTTTATTTTTATTATTTTTGTATTGGGGTTGTTTCCAATACTTTTTATTATAATGTATTGCACCACTGTGCTCTTGATATTGTATATAATTTTTTAATTACTTTACGTTTCAGTGTAAAACTCAGCATGGTTTTAGAAGAACTTTAGTCTATATAAAATTTTATATTAGTATATATAAAAATCAAGAGCAAAATTTCTCAAACATAAATCTTTTCAAGATATCTAAAAAATAGAATAAAGGAATGAAAAAGGAAAATATTCAATGGATTAGAAACACTTAGAATAAAACTTAATGTCAACTTATTGAAGAACAAGAACTTCAAAGCAAGAATAATTAAATCCGTCCAATGACAACAATCTGTCTATTACAATTAATATGTATTTTGCCTACTTCTGCCTTATTCCACCCTTTGTAAGAGTCTTCCCCACTGGAAAACAAATCTTTATGAGCTCCATACAGGATAGTTGAGGTACGAGGTCCTGCACAACGTTAATTACCTCATTTTTTACTCGGACGGATTAGAGGTATTTTTGTCTAAAATCTGTTCCTTAGCGACCGAGGTATCTTACGTTCAGAGATTCTACATATATAACGCTGTATCTATGATACAAATTTGAGCCTTTTTCTTCTTAATGATTCCAATGTTAGGGAATTATTGGTGACATCATTACTTCAATTACCCTTTGTATCCGTGATAACCTCAACTCTTCTTGCCCAATTGCCGATTGTCTTTGATCCCGGCAATAAATTTAGTTTATTCAAGAGAATTGTTTCACACATTCATTTTTAACACTTTGGTTACTATGTGTACAAAATTTGGACACATCGGTTTTCCCCTCGGACCCATGTGTACAACTCCTGGACACAGAACATAGCAACGTTATCAATAGCTGTGTACAAATATGGACACACTCTAATGGTATATTTATGGCTCTGGCTATAGTAGTGGGTCCAGGCAGTAGAAATATCATCTTGGGTTGGGATTAAGTTACTATTGTCTTATTACTGGGAATATTATATTAAATTATTACTTGTTTAGGAAATATTAGAACAGGTATTAGCTTAAAATAATAAACTAGCCGGGTGTATGAGTTTTTTTTTTTTGAACAATGTCTACATCCTTAATAAAAGACAGTAAAATTAACTACCCTCTTGAGTGTGTTAGTAATGAAACAGATAACGTTTTCACTGATAATAATAGGATCCACATTATGAAGATGATGAGCCTGGGCCTAAGAGAAGGAAGACAACATTCACCTCAGATTCATCCAGTGATGAATCAGATAATCCTGATCATCATAAGATTGTAAGACTATCACAGTCTGAGCAACTGATCTTGAGTGACCTAACTGGCAATTTGAATGATTTAGTGTCTGTTAGGCAGCCAGGAATAAATTATAATTTAATTTCTAAGAGATCAGAGGATACTCCCCTTAACTTTGTTGAATTATTCATTGATAATGAAGTTTAAAAAGCAATACAAACAACATGATTGTAAGTAATTGGAAAGACAAAAGAGATGTTCTCTTCTTCACCACTAAAGCAGTTCCACAAATTGTTACCGTTACAACCAAACGAGGTAAAGATATACAAATTTCATCAACTGTTGGGGATTATAATGCCAGTAAAACATTTATCGATTTGTCGGATCAGATAATCATACAATACTCCACTTAGACGTGGTTTAAAATGGTACAGAACACTGACAATAGAATGATTGCTCAATGCGTGTGTAGTAAACGCACACATAATATTAAAAAATGTTACAAAATCTCAAATGGACATAACAACATTTAGGGAAAGGTTTGTAGTTGGTTTTTGCTTGAATAAAATAGGTATGGATGTGATTCCCATATTGTGCACAATATGCTACAACAAAATGATGACACGATTTGGTCGCAATTATGCATCACAAAATGCTAAAAGAGTTACAATTTCATCTCCTGCTTGTAATGATGTGATGTAATCTACATGTGTTCTTTATGTTTTTTCAAGACACAATATAACTAGGAAATAGGTAAGAAGATAAATCGTATTCAGTTCATTTTAACTTTCAGTTTTAGTAATTAGGTTTGCTTTTAGTAGTTAGAGTACTCAGTAACTTCTTTGCCATTCATTTTTAGTAATTAGAGTTGATTTTATTAGTTAGGATTTGTAGTAATTGGGTTGTCTTTCTATTTTACAAGTTTTTGTGATAATGAAACGTACCAAGTGATGTAAGATAAAACATTAAGAAACACAAGAAGAATCAACTCTACTGGCAAAAGTATCAACCTAATAACAAGTACGGAAAAATAACAATAATAATTATTTTTATAAATACTAACATTTCCATTGAATTATACTAGTCTCCCTATGTTATGATACTAATTACTAATAACATTGTAACAATGATTGACTATTATGTGATAATAATATCAAACTGTTGAATTACAAGTGTGTTCAGCTATGGTACACATGGGCCTGAAATGTACTGAATTCAGTTATAACCTTGTCCACCCCGCGTGTACAACAGATGGACACGCAAAAATGTATGTAAATTAAACATTTTCCAGTACATAAAGTATATGATTATGACTCTACTACAGGAATAGAAATGAAATATATAAAAAAGTAGGGTAAAACTGGTCCGGTGGCCAAAGTGTTAAGTAGGTTTGCTGACAAACCTTCACTGAAAAAAGTTGAAATTTGGACTTATGACTTGTATATTGTGTTGTGCGGTGACTGAACATTTATGCTTAAGCCATTTTAACATTTAAACTGAGCCAGTTTATTTAAGTTTTCCGAAACGTGTTATCTGTAAAAATATAATGAGCAAGCGATTTGAGTTGAAAGGTGGTTCCTATCAACTTTATTGATAATATTTTTCCATAAAAGTTCTTAGACAACCTCATCTTAATCTGTTACAAAAGTTAGTACAAAGATTTGTGAACAAAAACTACTGTATTCAATTTTCGTCAAGGAAGAAGTCCCACAACTGTGAGAGATTTTCCCTCCGCACATGTGCCAAATACCGTATTAGTTTTACGAATCGAACTCATTCAGTTTGACGTTTTCGGTATTGCGTAATCATGTTGCCTTCTTTTGAATTTTTCAAAAACTCCTAACGCCCAACGCGTTATCAGATCGATACCCGCTTCTCTGGTGTCTGGTCGACCTATCGATTGTAGACATCGTACAAGTCAAATGAAACCTTAATATGTGCCGGAGAAGGGGTAGTACTTGAACCAATGGCGTTTGACCGGCAACCAGCTGGTATCAACTGTCAACCGGACAGGTAGTCGTCTGGCCGATACAGTCGGAAGTGGCGGCTCACCAGGTAACGCAGTTTCGCCAAGGTAACTTTGTACATAACTCTTACCTTATATATTGTGTAATATTGTATAGTAGACTAAAATTTTTAATACAAAGAATATGCATTTATTTATTTTAACAAATAACCTAGAACAATTAATTTCAGTTAAATATATTTTTGTGAATTATATTGTTAATGAAGATCTGGATAATAGGTAACTAAAAACCAAGTTTGTACGGCTGAAATGTCTTGCATCAAGAAGTCGTCAATGTAAATATTTAATAATTTATAGCGTATTAAAGTATAAATTGTTGTAATAGTGATTGTTCTCTTAGTTTTATGAATGAGTCCACTGCTAACTGTAAGGCTGTTCTCCACGGGTTTACTTTACTTTAGGTACTGAGCTTTTTCTCGCCACCCCAGCCATCTATATTCAAAAACCCTTTTAGTTTGTTTGTAAAATGAAACATTGTTTAAAAATTCGAAAGCTACTACAACCTACAAAATTTCCCCTTTCTTAGTTTTTCATTGGTAATACTGTAATAATTTTAATGTGAATTCCTTTTGTTGGTTATTTTTTAATGTTTTAAAATAATTACATTTTACGGAATTCTTTTTTTAAAACAGTTCGAAAAAAATTTATACTGCGTCATTCATATCAAAAGTGAAAATCTCTGTAAGTTATTATCATAGGTTGTTGTTTATTATAGAATTAATTATTAAAAATAACACTATTAAAAAAAACTTGAACTTTCAATACTAAACGAAAGTTAGTAAATAAACTATTCCAAAACGATTTTTAACTAACCAGGGTTTGTTAAAAAGAATAAAATTACCTTGTTGTAAATTTACTCCAAAACTTCGATGAAAACACTTAGTACTAGTTCCTATCTAATAAGCCACATATTACTGTAGAATCTACATATTTAGTAGGCCACAGCATCATACAGGGAAGTAGGCCCGATTATCTTCTCTCAGAATCACTATCCACGTATTTAAATCAAAGAATGTCGGGAACGAACTATTTTCAGCGTGCGTGGTGGTTACACTTTAACTCCATGTTTTAAAATAAAACAACAAAAATTGTAATAACAAATAAAAGATATAAACAAAACTCACAAATTAATCATTTCTTTACTCATACACGTTTCAGTGACAAAGTCATCATCATCAGTGAATGTTGCTACTACAAACTCTAACATACAACTCACATTGTAAGTCACTGAAACGCGTATGAGTAAATAAATGATTAATTTGTGAGTTTTGTGCAAGTCTTTTATTTGTTTTAACATATCCTCACAAGCTAAGCTCAAAAAATAGTTATATAAAAATTGTAATGCTGCAAAAATCTACCTTTTTAATAGCTTAAATTCTCTAAGCGCACTGCTATTTAAGCCAGTTTATTAAAGCTTTAAAAAATGGCTTATTAAAGCCAATTTAATAAAATTGTAAGAGCTACAAATTTATAAGTACGAAAATCATAAAATTGAAATTTTAAAACGTAAGTTTACAATAATAAATAATGCCATATTTTATTCTGTAGTATACAATTAATAACTCAGAAAAATTCAACAATTTAAGATTTGCAAAAGATTATGCCTACATTTATTAATATCACTTAGCAAGAAACCACTAAACCTACTTACCGATATTTTTCAACAGATGAGTTTCACACTAGATCAGTTTATTGTTCCATGCTGTGTGTCACAGACAGGTCACGGAGTTTTTTTATTAACTTTACTTTAGGCGAGCAACCGGAATTTAACAATAACACTCACACGACAAAACAAGTTTTTACAAAAAAAATGTAGTTCGGATAGTCATAAACTAATGTAAAAGTGATTAAGTTTCACCGAACGTAATGAACTACAAAATTCAAGAGTAAAACAATTCCATTAATGTTTGTTTTTGTACCACTTTAGCGCTAAATAATTGTAAAAAAAAATAAGTGAGCTCACTTAGAGATCCAATCAGCAGTGAGGTTACTTTATATTTATATGATATTATACATTTCCGGTTAAACAACCGCTCCTTTATAGTTTTACATACACAGGAGAAAACTGCCTTTTTAATATTATTTCCTTTCAGTTACTGGTTTACACATATCATTTATTAATATACGACTAAGTTGAAGATGACATATTGGTTTTTCTTTTAAGAGGACTAGCTGATATTTTATCCTCTAACGAGACTTGCCAGACACTAAATTTATAACTACACCTGACATCATAATTTACATATAAAACAAAATATGAGTATATACTTATTAGAAATAGTTTTGACCCTAATATTTCTTAACGTCCTTTATTAGAACCTCCAAATAAACATAAAATTGTATTAGTAATGTTTTCCTTTTTGCAAGGTTGAGTAGTCCAGCGGATAGAACAATCGACTAACCTGGGTTCGATATAGAAAGGCGCTAGCTTTCAAGGTGCTCTACTATCCTGGCTCAGCCTAGGTGAGCATCTCACCTTCCATGTATTCTCCTCAGATTTGCTCTCTTCTTTACCGTCACATTTACTAATTAACTTTACACACTGTAGAATTAAGACGATTCGGTATGACTACTATCCCTGACGAAGGTAGGGAGGAACTGTGATTAAAGAGGGAGAAAGTTGGTTGCAAACTGCCTGGAAGAGGATATAGGTAATCATGACACCAACTGTACAAAGCCTCGTACCTGAAATAGACCTACTCTCTCACGGGCTCAATGGACTTAAGTTAGGCTATAATTATATTACTAGGGAGACGAGAAAATTTAGGGCATCTCTAAGCTAAGGCTTTTCAGGCCCCATAGGACTGCGACAGAATACGATGCACAAAAGCAAAACCGGCGGCGAATATGGATGAGCAATACAATAAAGCACTGGAAAGAGAAAGAGATAAATAAGTCATTGAATGATTTGTAAAATATAGGTAGAAGAGAGCGGGTAAAAAGATGAAACACAACCGAGGTCGATTAAAACTAAAGAAAAGAAATAAATAAAATAAACCGATTATTTTAGGGTACACAGTTTCAAACAGGACATTCTATACAAAATGCGAAATAAACACTTTCGCCGTGAATAACAAGGTTAGTAGACGTGTAAACTACTCGGATAAACACCACTGAAAGTGGTTTGTTATTCATTCAATCGGAAGAAACTACCTAAGGGAAAAACTCAAAGACGATTGTAATCATTAAAAAGCTAAAATCTTAGGCGATAAACTCCTAAAAGGTAAAGGCGTTTTCCCTAAATAAAATAACGGGATAGTGTTCCAAATAATAAAATTTTTAACAGTGTAAAAATAGCGGGGACAAAAAGCAGGTACCTGAAGTACTTTAATATAGCACTACAGTTGAAGGAATGAGAAAGTAGAAGGGAAGAGATTAAGGCCTTCTTAAGAATGATGTTTTAAGATAATGATAGCGTTATTTCATTTTTTCTAGTTTAAAATATTAAATGAAAACTGTAGCAGTTACAATTTATAGAAATATTCAAGATTTGAAATAGGGCTATTTTGGGTTAAGATTTAACAAATTCAAAGTACCTAATGAAAATAATAATAAATTAAAATATTTTCTACATATTTTTCAAGGGCCTTGTACTTTTTAATTTTTTAAAATTTATTTTTGTCTTTTCACAGTATTTTCATGTTTTACATAGGTAACTTAAAATTAAAGTTTACCTATCAAAAAAATATAAGATCTTCAGACTTTTCAAACATTATTATTTGGTAAAATATAATCTTTCCATTTAAACAAATCTAAAAAAGTAGTACATTTTTCTGAATAAGAAAAGAAAACCTAGTCTTAAGACTAAAACCCTTTAGTTAGGCTATTTCTAAACCTTTATCAGTACAGGATCTTAGAGTCACTGTTAACGGCCTGTTAACTTTCCTTTATTAGTAATAACAAGTTCGGAAATATAGATAGAAAAATTATGCCTCAAAATACACCTTATTTTCGATCTGGAGCAAAATTTTAGGCTAGTTTAACTTTTAGCTTATGTATATATTGTCGATTTTTCTGGTGTACCGTAAATTGATAATTTAGGTTTCGACAAAGTAGTAATGCTATTTGGCAAATTAAGGATAGCATTCAACCAAAGAAAAACGTTTTTGAGGTACCTATTCTATTTTAAAAAATCTGGTCAAAATACTTTTTCATCCTATTGGATATGGCTCACTTATTTTTAAAAGGTCACAACTTGTATTGAAATACTAAAGTAGGCCTATTTTAAAATTTCCTACTAGATCCACAATCATTACAATTCTTATACATAACTTTTAAATGAACAACTAATAGCTTTTTAAATAGTTACCCAATCACAGTTTACTTGAAATTAATTAGGAAATTAACCAAAACTCAATATATTAAAGTAATTTTTTTAAATGAATGACACTTTGAACCAAGAAAACTACAAACATTATAGCCAACTGTAAACAAAAAATGCTGTAAACTAGCACCAAATTACAGGGATTTCATTAAGAAAAAATTATTTATGTTTAGGTAGGCTTCGGATTTTATTTGCTTGCATTTTCTTTGTTTTTATACTGAAATAATAAATTAGTATCCCAGTTTTTAAATTTAAATCTCTTTCATAAAATTTTTACATCAATGATATATTAAAAATTTAAATAAACATTAATCTTATCTCAAAAAAAAAAAAATTGTAGGTTACCCCATATTAAATTTAATTCACAAGTAATACCATTTGAAACAGGCATGATCAATATTGAAATTCATAATAGTTTAAAAAATAACTTTGTTCAGCTTCTGTTATAGAATCATAAAAAATATTTATTTTTCATTTTTATTGACAATTTTAATGCATTAATGATATACCAGAATCATCTTAATTTGTATATTGTTTTAACAAAATATTAATAAATAAAACATAATCTCTCCAAAATACTATAAATTTAACAGTATAAACTAAAATTAGATAAAGTAGAGAGAAAATATCCTAATCAACTATAGGCTATTTGACTAATACCCTTTGCAAATTTTATGAATATAATAAATATTTTAAAGATTATATAGATCGTCTAATAAACTTTTGAAAATGGATTGAGTCCCAAATTGTTGTATTCTTTAACTTAATAAATTTTCTTATTTAAAACGTAAAAATGAACTATTAGAAATTAAACTAAAACGTGATCAAAAGTTTCTTTACTATACAATTCATCTAAATGTGTAAACTTGTAAGTTATGAAAATGACACAAAGGGACAGAAAGTAATTGGTTCTTGTTCTCATTTATTCATCACGTTTTCCAAATTATATGACATTAACATCAGTTTATTGATCGCAGTAGTATAGGCGACATTATCTCTGACAAAAAACTAATTTTGAGTTCAGAGCGTAAAATGTTTAAAAATCTATAGATTAAATTTTAAAAATGTACACTTCTTGATAATTAATAAAAACACCTATTCTTATATAAGGTTTTATGTGTTTGCAGAGTTTATACTCTGCTTATACAAGAATCTTTGGCAATGTTGTTTTAATAGTTTTTGTTTTATTTATAGCTAAGCTGTATTTATTATTTTTAAAAATTAAGTTAATAATATTTTATACTTTTTTTATAACAGGTACTTTTAATTGTTTTGTTCAGTAAATAAAATAAAAAGTATAAGAAATATTTGACAGATTAATGAAAGTAAATGTTATAGCTTCCATTTGAACAACTATAGCTATATTCACAACATTTTTTGTTGGTTAACATATTCTAAAATTAAATAATACTTCAAAACAAAATTATACATCTTTTCAGTATTTAAGATATTTGTAATAAGGGCCATTATTTTTTATTTGAAAAAACTAACTCGTTTTTATAAATATTTGTTTTTCTATTTCAAAGATATTTGTACAAATATTTCTATAAATTAATGTTTACAAGTGTTTTTAGTATAAATTCAGGTTTGATCTATAATATTTTGTAAGTAGTATTTAAGATTCAACTGTCATCAGTTTACTCTGAGATCCTACTAAAAAAACTACTGTCAAATATAGGACTCCATAGCAGCTGCTGGACACTGCACAAGATTAGACAATTAAAGACTCTTGTGCGTGTGACAGCGGCTATCGTGGAAGTTCCTAAACATCAGCTTGAGTTCACCGATTTCCAAAGATAATATTATAATTGATATAAATTAATTAATTACAAACTCTTTCATTTAATCTGTAATTTATTGGTATAGTCAAATTTATTTGAACAAATAATATTAGTTTCTTTTATAATTTTCAAGAATGTTCTTTGAAATTTTTTAAACTGTAACATTTAAGTTAGATAAAATTTTACTTACCTCATAATTTATCTCTTGTTCTGTTTATTTCTGAGTAAGAAGTTTTCCAAAGGTACCTTAACTAGTCTTGCTCCTAACCTTTTTAAAAATAAAATACCTCCTTTCAATACATACCTTTCTCTCTTGCACTATTATGTTCCTAAACTAATCGAATGTCTTTACCATCAGTAATTACACATACAGTTCTCTCTCTCTACTCTCCTCCAAAATATTCAACACAAACTGAATTAATTTTGTTCAATTTTATCATATTTAAAATTGGGAGATTATTGTAGTGATCTTGATTCATTGCAACCTCAGTTGCATGATTGTATGAGTAGAATTTCAAAGTATGAATGTTATTTTTATTTTATGGCAATTAGTATTTTTATTATTATTGCCTATAAAGTATAGAGATAGAAGTAGGGTATAAAAATAAAACCCCCGGTCACAGGATGAAGAGATAAAAGATTATGGGATGACTGCATAAAAGGTCATATCAATAACTCTGATCTGTATCAAGGTTCACATGGAAGGTCTATTAGATATAGTATATATTGGAAGAAGAAAAAGTGAGGTTAGGTGACATAATGCTCCTATAGTATTGGGAGTACAAGAGAAACCTGCATAGGTAAGATCATTTACTTTACCTGAATTGTATTGGAGTCCTAGACAAGTATCTAGTCATTACTCAGTTGAAACAAAAGCATCCTACAAAATATTTGTAGGATATATTTATATGTTAAAAATACTCCTTAACATTTTGTTGTACGAGTTTTACCATTCCGCTTATATTTTTGCTACAATCTACACATATTTTCAACATGCACATTTTAGTGAATAAATTACTTCTTAAAAATGGAGGTGGTAAAGTTAAGCATGTAGTGCCCTCCTGTATAATCTGAACTATAACTAAAATATGTTGCTAAAAAGCCCTTGTTAAAATAAAACTAGAAAAACATTTCTACTAAACCAAAAAGCAACCTCTATTAAGATCTAACAATCCAGTACCAAACAAAGCTTCACGGGATATTTGTTGTCGTCCCTAAAAGGGCATGACAAACTGCATGAATAGAGATTAGAATGAAAATTTATAAGCCTAAAACTTAAATATAATACATGAAATAACTGTTGATGACAGGCATATTGGTGTAAAAATGGATATATGGATTGCTAAAGATATATAGTCATTCTTTGTACTGTAAAATTCACTAACCAACACATGTAAACTAACTTTTTGGCTGGAAAATATTTGGGGCTGTATATCTGTTCTTTTAAGGGATTTCAATGCCCATTGTTCCAAGAGTCAATAGAGTTTATTGAAAACTCCAACTTTTTATCTTATCTAATAGGTCATAAATCTTACCATGATATGTATTATAAACCTAACAGATGTGATAAATCACAAATTGGTGGTAAAAGTTATAGTATTCTCCTTGTAAAAATACTTATAGAAAAGACTGAAAGTAAGTTAGAAATACCCCAATCTCTAGAGGCCAAGCTAAAAGTTATACCCCTCCTAGAAAAAAAATTACAAAATCAAATAGAGCAAAGATCTCTATAACAAGACTGTACAGATCTGAGACAAAAAAATGCAACATTTAAGAAAACATGATTTTGGT
Source organism: Prosapia bicincta (assembly GCA_036971475.1). Classification (NCBI taxonomy): domain Eukaryota; kingdom Metazoa; phylum Arthropoda; class Insecta; order Hemiptera; family Cercopidae; genus Prosapia; species Prosapia bicincta. Next base: position 252,058,176 of record JBAIZL010000004.1, read on the forward strand.
CAAAAGGCAGACATAAAGAACATTCTCAAATCAAATGGATTTTAGAGGTTCATAAATTCAAAGGGAAGGCTACTGATGGCTTTGGACCAATGATCAAAGGAGAAAGCTATTAGCAACAGAGAAAGATATTGTCAATAAGTTTTGCAATGGGTTTGCTAAGGTCAGTAATTTTAAGCCAAAATACAAATGAAGACCTGGATTGATCATTTTAGAGATGGAACTTGATAAAGCTATAGGAGACTCCCAAAACGTAACAAGGCTGCAGGTATTGATGGTATTCACATTGAATTTCTTAACACTCGAAACCACACACAAAGTATACCATATTAGATTTTATTAATAAAACATGGGAAGCAGAAAACATCACAGTCCCTTGGAGAGAAATCAAAGTGACATAAATCATAAAAACAAAAAAAACTCAAGATCAGTTCAATAACTATCAACCTAAATAGGTAGCTCTATGACAAGTTATCATGTAAACTTGCAGAAGGAATGATCCTAGAAAAATTAAATAAGACTTTTATTTAACAAAATTTGAGATTTTTATAATAAAAAATTTGTCTCAAATTGGCAAGATGAATTCACAAAAAAGTAGAAGTACGTTCAATAAGGTAACACATCTTCCACAGAGTATAAAAGACGGGTTCCCCAGAAATCAACACACACTAGCTATCTATATGATTTCAAATTTACTTTCGATAGAGTATGGAAAGAAAAGCTTTTACAAATACTTACACTATTGGAATTACAAAAAAAAAAAAAATTATATATATTTTAAAGGTGAAATGTAGGATGGAGATATCTGGCTATAAACATATAAGCCAAGGTCTCTGATAAGGATGTGTGCTGATATCATACAAGCTAACCCTAGAGATTCCTGGCACTCAGGTTTTACTATATACTAAGTAAACCTTGTAATATGGAGTACTAACCATGATATAGAAGGCCTAGAGAAATGGGCGAAGAAAGCGCTAAGTGAATTAACAGAGTAGGTAGAGGAAACCAATGTTAATGAATCTAAAAAAACATTTTTTTGTATTAACTTGGCAAAAACCCACTACTTACTGATTTATTCAGCAGACACGTTTCACACTAGGTCAGTGCATTATTCAATGCTGTGAATCACTGAAAAGACTGTTGCTCAGGTGTGTTGTGTCAGTGTGAGTCTGTAGTATATTTCTGTTTCGTGGTGTGTTATTGTTCATTGAGTAGTTGTTAATTATATGCTCAAATATAGTATTTGATTGTGATGGTATTTTATCATTTAGGATGTGTTGTGGATAGTATTTATGGTGTTTATATATCTCTTAGTTTACTACTATGTTGAAACACCATAAAAATCATAAATACTATCCACAACACATTCTAAATGACAAAACACACTCACAATCAAATACTATATTTGAGCACATAATTAACAACTACTCTATGAACAATAACACACCACAGACTCACACCTGAGCAACAGTCTTGTCAGTGATTCACAGCATTGAATAATGCGCTGACATAGTGCGAAACATGTCTGCAGAATAAATCAGTAAGTAGTGTTTTTTTGCCAAGTTAATACAAAAAAGTGTAATATAAAAACCTCAAGATTTAAAACACAAAAATTGCAAGTTCTTAAAAAAACATTTTTTTAACTACACTCTCTCTAAAAAAAATATGAATTAGGATAAACAGTATGTCAGTCCTGAGGACTAATGATGGGATATATTAAGGAGTGTTACTCAACAACCAAATTAATGTGGTCTCAGTAAGTTCAAAACATGTTTCGAAAAGTGAATAGTGATTTGGGTAACGAAATGGCTTACTGCTATTAGGTGTGGAGCAACTGCTGATGCTTTTAGTAGTGTTTACAAATCATACGTTAGACCAAGTGTGGAGGTTAGCCTGAAGCTCTTATTATTTGTTATTATGCAAACTAAATATTGTACAAAACAAAAGCATTGCAGCACTCCGACTTCAAACAGATGTAGAACTGCTGCAGCTAAGGAGATCAAGCAATGCACTTATAGTGCACAAAAGAGTTCTGCGGTATAGTCAGTTTCAGGAAACACTATAAGATGCCGACACAGAAGCTGAAGACACAAAGTTTCTCCTCAATAGTTGCCAATATAAGTTCTGAAGTGGGACTTACATTAGAACAACAGAAGGTTCAGAGTACTCATTTTTACCTTGACATGCAAGCAATTCCCATAAATGTTAATACTGAACTCATAATGCTAGTTAGAAAAAGAATAACTACTCAGTATTAGTTGTACAAGAGTGTACATTGAACTCTTCAAGAATGGCATTAACACACACAGACAGGACCTTCTCAAGATCAATGGGAATTTATTTACTGATCCCAGATAAAAACATCTATACCTGTGGGAATGCAGGCCAGTAGCAATAAGTTTAGTCATAGATAAATAGTGGATAATGAATTTAAGCAAGCAGTACTTCTTCTGGATTCTAGGACTGTCCTTCACAATACAGGATTAACAACTGCTCTAAACAGGAGCACTAGAGAGGCCCTCAGGAAAATTGAAAAGTTGATGACTGTTAGTAAGAATTTGGCATTACAGTAAATCATTGCCCAATGCAGGATTAATAAAAACAAGAAGGCTCATTTACTTCTATGATAGGGAACATTTTACCTCAAACACATACGACAATAGCTTAAACAATGAAAAAAAAAGTTATTTAAACAACTCATAAGGCAAAGTACTTACAGAAAATGGCAACCCATAGAGACGGAAAATACTGAAAACGTTTGCATGACCAACCCTACCACTGGAATTGTCCAGAACCTTTGATTTGCCAATTTATAACTTGCGATTAGGCGCAACTACCTACATTCACGCTTTCAGAAAACACGTGTTAAGGACACCTCACACTGTCCACTGTACGACAGCCAGGACATCTTGTCTGCAAATCACAAATTTCAATGTACTGCACTAGAACAGGTTGAAAATAAAAGTGAAAATTTCTACTTAAGGGCAACTCTATATTGGGCTACACATAAGAAAATGGCAGAATTGCTGACAATGATGTAGTTGAAAAAAAAAACACTATCCTAAAAAGTTGCTTGATGTAATCATCTTGAATTCACTGATTAAAATTTTAAAAATACTTAACTAAGTGAATTTGTAATTGCTTACTTGCTGACGCGTTTCAAAACATTCGTTCCTTTTACAAAGCTAACCCTCTACCAATCCTGAGCAGAGGGTTAGCTTCGTAAAAGGAACGAATGTTTTTAAACGGGTCAGCAAGTAAGCAATTACATATTCACTTAGTTAAGTATTTTTAAAATTAGACTATCCTAAAAAGTTTCCTTGTATAGTCATTTAGTAACATTCACGGTACTCATAAAAATGATTTACTTATTGCAATTTAATCATTTTTGAAAGCAATTTCCTTCATATTCAGAAATATGCATTTGATGAAGTTATTAAGTTAAATAACATTCAATTGTACACTGTTTTTATTACTCAAGAGTAATAAGTAACTACAGACAATAATTAATAGTTTACTTTCTCTATTGTACATTAGTAATAAATTAAAATGTATGATTTCATTTGTTAAATAAAACATTACTGTCATAGAAGTTTATATAACAACTGTGTGGTCAAAGTACACCCATTTCTTTTTCATACGTGTATAGAAAGTTCTTGTAGTAGTTTTGTTCATTATATTTTTTCCTTTGTTTATTGAGATTGAAAACTGTTATAATTATGATATTTTAAAATAATAATTCGATTTTGATCTACTTGAAGTTTAAAGGGTTGATAAACTGTTGCCAGTTCTAGGTAATAGGGTAATCAAAGGATTGAAAATTTTAATTGAAGCCAAATTTACATTTTTTAGTGTCTAGAAATACAAGTATTGGAGATAATATTACTTAAACCTCTGCCGGTCGCGTGGCGGTGCAGTGTGCTGCCTTTTCACCTATTCGTTATCAGTTTTTACAATCTTGAAAGGAGGCACTTGCCATTCCTAGTATTTGTTGTTGACTATATTGATAATAGAATGAATCATCTATTTTGGTTAGTTTTATCTCAATTCAGTTTCCAACAGGCTTTGATCACGGACACATCTTCGTTTTAGCACAGAATACTCTACGCAACCAGTCATGCAAGTATATTGTTTAAATTGCTTAAAATTATATGCTTTATGTGACAGTCGCACCTATTACACATACAACTTTGAAATATATTGTGGGAAACAAGAGTTGGGCCATTTTTCAAGTCAAATTCTCCATTTGATATTGTAGATAGGCTTGTTGAACCTATAAAACGCTCAAATCGGAATGTTACAACCGACAACTTTCATACCAGCATTCCATTGACAGAACATCTTTTTAGAAATGATCTAACCATTCTCGGGACTCTAAAAAAAAATAAACGGGAAATCCCACCACTGTTTATTCAGGCTGGTAAATCAAGAGAAATAGGTAGTTCCATCTTCGGATTTGAGGATGAGTTAGTGCTTATTTCATTTCATCAAAAAAAAAAAAAAAATTGTTTTATTACTTTCGTCTATGCACAAAGACGCAGCCATAAATGAAATCACGGGAAAACCAGAAGTCATAATGGATTACAACTAGACAAAGGGCAGAGCCGATACAGTTGACCAGCTATCCTCCCTGTACTCAACCTCTCGAATAACAAGACGGAGGCCAATGTCACTTTTTTTTAGACACTTGGATATCGCTGAAATAAATTCTTTTGTAATTTACAAATTTAACAACCCGGAAAGTAATGACAGGAGGAAAAAATTTGTGAAAGACCTTTCTCATGCACTCATGGAAGATCACCTGAAAGAAAGGGCACAAATTAAAAAACTCCCCAAAGACATAGCGCTGTTCCTTAGTCCATACAGAGATGTAGTACCAAATATTCCTGTCGCTACTGGATCTGGAAGATGTGTTTGCAGCTCAAGAAAACGAAATACAAAATCCACAGTGCGTTGTTCAGAATGCACCAGATTTATTAGTAAAAACCATTATAAAAAAATAATCAAATGTGATGACTGTTCAAATCAAGAAAGTGAAACTGAAGAAATGTAAAATTTTTTATCCTTTTTTTAACAAAATAAAATAAATTATTGTAAGTAAATGTTCTTCTTGTATATTAAAACAGGGTTCTTTAAAAAAAGTTGTAAAATTTAATCACTACCAAATACCCACTTGAAATAGGCGAAAAATGATGGGTGGCACTTCATGCTCCACGCGGACCAGTAATGTAAAAGTGTAAGACTGGCGGAGGGTTATTTATATTATTTTAATAATAATAATAATGGCATAATACTAGGAAAATTATTAGTTATTTTAAAACTGTATTTTCAAAACTAATTTACTGATATGGACTGGCAGTAGTTTCAACAAATATTTCTAATCAAAGAGTTATGGAGTGAATGAAATGCCTTAGAGTTAACAAAATATATGAGTCAAAAATGATTAGGTTAACAATTCAGTTATTACTCGTACATTATCTATGAAGATAATACAAATATTTGTATTTATAAAAATCAGTACAAAATTCAAATTAGAAAAAAAATTACAAACAATAAACTATTTTTAAAACATCCTAATTATAAACAAAAATCAGTATATGCACAGTTAAGATAATTCTTATTCTTTGTAATTTAAAAGTAATATATATGGTAAAAATATTCAACAAATTCTTTTGCTAAAAATACAATTTTCTAAATTTTTAGTAAAGTTTTTACTTTACTAAGTACTACATAAAAAATTACTTTTTAAAAGTTGAGAGTCAAACTGAATTTTACTGATTTCTGAAAAATGTTAACAAATAGAAAAATATGTCAATTACAAGAATTTGTGAATGTAGAACAATACTCAGATAGAATTGATACTTGGATATAATTGTAATTACTCTGAACATGTAAATAAATGAGTGTTTAATTATACTAAAAACAATTAAAATGCTAAAAACAATTTTAAAAAGCCTGATTTGCTGCTACAGTACAGGTTTTCTTTTTTAATGAAAATAAAAGAAAGGAAATGTAGAGTATATTGGTATATATATGTACTGGTGTCACATGAAACCTTTATTTAAATGTAATGTTTTTATTTTTAAAGAAATCTTTGTTTACCCCATAGTTTTAAATAAGATGTAATCAACTAGAATTTAAATTGTAATTTTGTAATAAAAACATGTAAAAAGACCTGTGTAGTGTAGTCTACAAGCCTATAGTCCAACAAAGTTAGCCTAGTGAAAAGATTTTTTTTTTAATACCGACCAGTTTCACCACATTACCACTTAACCATTACCACCATTTAACTAAACCAAGTATGTAAAAACAGGTTACAGAATATTGAAATTTCATATACCCACGCATACACAATAACAGATGTGACCGAATTTTTAATCAACATATTTTATATAAATATATATATATATATATATATATGTGTGTGTGTGTGTGTGTGTGTGTGTGTGTGAAATTTCATGTTGTTCATTATTTTTCCGTTGCACTGACTTTATAAAGTTATTATTGTTAATTGTAATTACAATTAACAATACTAACTTTATATATATATATATACACCAAATGTAATATCATACTGAGTAAATAAAGCAGTTGAATACTTCTGTAGCAGCCAAACATATGGGTTTGTAAACTAGAATAAGTGTTGTTATTTCAGTGTTGTTTATTTTGTTTTTCCCATATTATCCACGCTTTTTTAACAGGTTACTTCTAGTCTCAGTTAGTCTAGATTACTAATGTTGAACCATATGAGTTCAGTTTATGATGAAGAATCCCTGAAATGTACCAAGAAATAGTAATTACTTGCTAAATGTTACAAGAAGGCAATGCTCCCAACAACTAAAGTAACATTTAGATTAAATACATTTTAAGAAAATTTAAAAAAAATAAAGTTTTGAATAACATATCACGTCAATCACCATTTTTGGAAAAGTTTTACTATGCAAGCTGAATAAAAATGAACAGCAATAATAGAAGTAAACACATTAATTGTAATATTACAAAAAAAGTACAGTAATACCTCGACTTACGCTACCCCGTCTTACTCAATTTCCAAGTTACGCGGATTTAAATCATCCTGTCTGAGTTAGGCAGAAGCTGGCCTGTTCTGGAAAAAACCCCTAAAAGAACTTTTATAGTGCATGAAGAGAAAATATTTCCAGGTTTCAAGGCCTCCAAAGAGCGATTGACAGTGATGGTTGGCGCAAATACAGCTGGTGACTGTAAATTGCAACCTCTCATAGTTTATCACTCAGAATTTTAAAAAGCATTAAAAAATATTTCTAAAGCTATCTTTCCCATGATTTAAAAAGTCAAATCGGAAGGCTTGGGTGACAGCTTCCCTTCTTGAGGACTGCTTTGGTCATCATTTCATACCTTAAGTCGAACGTTATTGTCAGTTTAAACAAAAGCCTTTAAAAGTAATTCCTATTAATTGACAATGCACCTGGCCATCCTCCTACTACTCTAACTAATTTCGACACACATGCAAAAGTGATATTATTGCCACCAAACACAACTAGTTTGCTTCAACCAATGGATCAGCAAATTATCAAAATATTTAGAGCTTATTATACAAGAAAATCATTTGTGCATGGTGATGTGATTGGAACCGGTGTCGGTTTTGCCAAAGAACTCAATTCAGAAGTGGATAGTGATGACATTCAAGAACTGCTGGATTTACACAACCAGGAGCTGACAATTAATAGATGAGCTCATAAAAATGCACAAGCAAGAGCAAGATCTTAAAAACGAAGATTCTTTAGACCTAGATGACGTAGAAGATGAAATGACGGTTAGAAACAACAAAATCCTTTAGTTTAATTGAGTAAAACTTACAAATTTTGGTAAACATAGACTTCAACAATGAGCGTATTTCTGCCACAAAACAAAAAAAATTGACGAGTTACAAGGAAATTCTAAGTGAGAAGAAAAAATCTTCTGTTTGTCAAACACATTTATTAGATTTTATGAAGCCTTCTATGTCAAAATAACTTCTTTTTACTTACTTCCTTGCAATATGTCTGTATATAATAAAATTTTTTTGTTGTATCAAGTATTCAAGATTGTAATAGATATACATGTTTCTAAATTATTAGTTTATTTAATCTTTGGTCCTAATTAAACATGATTCCTATGTGATTGTATGTAAAAATGTACCCCCACTTACGCAAATTCGACTTACATGGCTATCGCTCGGTCTCACCTATCGCGTAAGTACGGGGTATTACTGTATATTTAATATTTTGAAAAATAATTTAATGAAAGTGCAAGAAAAGGTTTAATAGAAATCCATTAGTTTCTACACTGACAAATTAATATCTTTAAAAGTTCAAAATATACGCTTTAAAATTTTATGACCAAGTGAAATCAGCCTTCAAGGATATGAATTTGAAAATATTTTACAGAAAAGCAGTTTTCAAACATTTTTTACTTACTTAAATAATAAGAACAATATGTATTGCTTCTAACATACCTTGTATAAATCACAATAAATTACATTAACAGATATGGTAGTCTGTTGAGTACACAAAACTAAATACAGATGTATACATGCAATAGTTGTAAATTTAATCATTCGATAACATAGATTGCTAATAAATTTAGTCACAGATGGTTCTAAAAATAGGTAATTACCTGATATTCCACCCTGGATACCTTGATTATCAGTTTTATACATGGATATTAAAAATGTATTTTATATGTTTAGTTACATTTGCCAGGACTATATAAACCTAATGTACAAGATATGTTGAAAAAATTTACATTTTTTCTGTTGAGGTTCATAAGAAAATTCTGCTTTGTTGAATTATAGATAGATTAAATATAGAGGCGTTAGGATCTTTCATTGTTAGATATTGAAGAGAACATATTTAATTTATTTAGGACCTTTCTCCAAGTTGGACCTCCATCTATCAAGATCATACTAAAATATTTATGTACTATGTCCATGTTCCCATGTACTACATGTTTATAGTTACATGAAATAAAATCTAACTAATATTCCTTTTTATTTGATTTATAGTTTGTACAGATAATTCTTTTCAGTTAAGTGTGTTGCAATGGGTGGCCGACACAGAAATGTTATCAACTAACACTTAGAGATCCTTTCTTTAAAAATAGTGGTATATGTTTTCTTTATAACACAAAACTAAATAAATAAATGTAAATATGTCTTACATATTATCTGTATATGTAAATGTGTATCTATTGTGGAAAATCTTATCTTAAACATTTTAAATCTAAATAATTAGTTTAACGATCTGAAAGATGGTAGAAGAACCTGGGATTATAGTTCATGTGTCTTGAAAAACAAAAACAAAAAAATTAGTAACTAGACGTTGGATATATATAATTTTTTTTGCACCAAACCAATTAAAATTGCTTGATACAAGAAAATATACTGTTCTGAAATCAGTTGTGGAAAATTTATGGTGGAATTGTGTTTCCTCCTTTAATAAATATTTGGAAAAATAATTTACACCTATCTAAATACTTTACAGCAACCTTTCCAGATGAACACATATGGTTTTAAAATAGACAAGTTTTCCACTATTCACTGATGTGTATCACAAAATATATTTTAAGATTAAAACAAGCACAAGTATTTTGAATATACCTGGTGAAATCTAAACTCTTAAAATTTACTATATTTGTTTCTATGAATATAAAAAGTACACAATATTTCTGTTCATTTAGAACCTTCTGAAGTATTTAAATTTAAAACAATGTTAAAATTACTCTAAATAGCAAATTTTTGTACTACTAACAAAGTTAATATATTTACCATCAAAAGTTAATTATGCAAAATATCCAATAATAAATATATAACATTAATTATAATAAAAAAACATACTTAAAATTTGTTTTTCTAATCAGTTGGATTCAAATTCGTTAACACAGATACAACAAAACTATTCAATAATACAACTCCAGTTCAGATTCTAAATGCAACAAAGGTTTTGTATCCACTGTTTTTACTTTCTTTGTAAAAAGTGTTGTTCTTGTTTCTATTATAATTTGTGTCTCTTTATTCACTATTGCAAAAATATATTTACTGTAAATATTATATGTATATTTCTACAGCAAAAAATTGACAAACCTCGGAAAATATCTATGAGATATCAAGATATAATGTTCTATAGTGTTGAAACTGATTTTTCTAAACAATTTTTTTATAATTATTGAATTTTTTCAATACTTTTAAATGTAACAATTTTCACATCAAAATATCAATATATTTTTAACTCTTTTTAATCCTTTTTATCTATTTTATCCATCAAATAATTGAAATTTTTATAAGCTGTATTTTAATATAGAACTGACAGCAGAAAACCAGAATCTATATCAAGATTAAGGAATTACATTTTAAACTAATGGTTTACGAAACAAAACAAGTGCTGGCTAACAAAAAACTCTAATTTTTCACAAAAATTCATACAAATTTTCCGGTTTTTAGAAAAGCTATGCCCACTGAGTTATCTCAATATGTATTTAATTTTGTCTTTATGTTCAGTTAAAACATCATAATTCATATTTTTAACTCTGAAAGTTTTTAATAGAGGAAGGAAATGAGAGAAAGAGATAAGGAAACCCAAATCCTAGGAATGTCGTTAGTTCCTGTTTATATTTTTTCTCACCATTATGTCAGTTAAATGTTATATGTTGTTGTTGTGAATGCAATAATATAATACTCTATGACAATCCTCTATGGAAAAAAAAAAGAAAAAGAACATTATATAAATTAACAGATGATTTGTAATTGTTTTAGTTTTTTCTCAGTTCTTTGTTTAGAGTTTTGTTTTAAGAAAGATGTGAAGTAATAAATAGTGTTTAAATATGAAATAAGTTTTATTACCAGCATAATTATATAAATATGACGAGTGTTCCGCCTGTAGCGGCAGTGTCAAAAGTTTATAGAAATAACAACTGAAACATAAATATAAATATGACGAGTGTTCCGCCTGTAGCGGCAGTGTCAAAAGTTTATAGAAATAACAACTGTAACATAAATATAAATATGACGAGTGTTCCGCCTGTAGCGGCAGTGTCAAAAGTTTATAGAAATAACATATGGCGACCGTGACAGGATAATAATTTGGTTACAGTTAAAATCTATGATCCATTAGTAAGTATTTTATAATGGATGCTCTGAAAAAGAAAAGAAAATTGTTTAGAACTGGATTTTCACGTTTACACAATACATTATTAGAATCCATAAAAAATGAAGATGATGTGATTTTGTTAAAAGCTAATTTAGAGCTATTACGTGAAAAACATAATCAATTGGAGGTCTTAGACCGAGAAATTATTGAAGTTTTACTAAATGAAAATGCATCTACTGAAGTTTTAGAAAATGAGGTAGAATCTGCCGATGAATACTCAGGCAAGTTTAAAATAGTTGAGTATTTAGTTGAACAGGCTATTGACAAGGCTAGGCCTAAGACAGATACTAGTGTGAATGTAGAAAAACGTAAATTTAAGTTACCCACACTTGAGTTTAAAAAGTTTGGTGGTGATATTAGTGATTGGTTGCCGTTTTGGGGCCAATTTAAGAAAATCCATGAAGACCCCTGTATTGATTCTGATGACAAGTATCAGTATCTCCTGCAAGCGACTATCCCTAATACTAAGGCTAGGGAAATTGTCGAGAGTTTTCCCCCATGTGGACGTAGTTATGAACAGGCTATTGAACATTTAAAATCTCGCTTTGCCAAAGATGACCTGTTAGTAGAGTTTTACATAAGAGAAATCTTGAAAATTGTAATAACATTAAATAGCAGTGAAAGTAAAATTACTATTTCCTCACTTTATGATCAAATTGAGTCAAAACTAAGGTGTTTAGAAACTTTAGGTGTAACAAAGGAGAAGTACGCTGCTATGCTCTTCCCATTAGTAGAATCTTGTCTCAGGGAGGATTTATTAATAGCTTGGCAGAGAAGTAGGCCTAACTCTCAACAGGACGAGACCGCGTCAGAAAGTAAAAGTAGGCTAGATAGCCTAATGAATTTTTTGAAAATTGAAGTGGAGGGAGAAGAAAGAATAAACTTAGCTAAACAGGGATTTGGTTTACAAAAAACAAAAGTATCAACAGGTGATAATACTACGAGTTCATATAAAAGAGACTTTGCAAGTAAAGATAAGCATATTAAAAATACAAGAAGGCCTACCAGCAATGTTACAGCAGCTGGCCTTGTAAATGTAAAATCAAATACGTCTACAGTAAGCACAGATAAGACGAAGTTATCGATGTGTGTGTTTTGTGACGGTGGTCATTTAAGTGAAAACTGTTTTAAAGCTAGGGACATGTCTTTAGAAGAAAGGCAGAATATTCTTACTAGCAAAAGGTGTTGCTTTTCTTGTACAAAAGTAGGACATTTAAGTAAACATTGCAGAGCTATTATTAAATGTATTATTTGTAATGGAAAACATGTACCACTTATGTGTTCAAAGTTGCAGAATAATTTTAATAGGTCTAACATTAAACCTAAATGCGAGGAAAAAGAAGCTGAGCCCAATTTTGAGAATTCCTTGTCCAATGTGAATGGCAATCAGGTTTACATGCAAACTCTTGTTGTCAAGGCTGTTAGTGACACAAAAGAACTCCATGTGCGTTTACTTTTTGACAGTGGATCCCAGAGGTCATACATAAGGAAATCGACTGTTGAAAAAATGAAATATGACACTTGTGGTGAAGAAACATTATTACATGGCCTGTTTGGAGGAGAGGTCACTAAGCCTCGCAATCATGCATGCTACAAAGTCAGACTACAAAGTATAGATAAAACATATTCTTGTAATTTCAAGGCACTTAGTGAAATAAATATTTGTACTTATGTTCCTGCCTTGAAACCAGGAAGATGGACTGATGAACTGATGGAAAGAGGTATTAAATTGTTTCAGGATGCAGACAGTCCAATTGAGATATTAATTGGGGCTGACATATATGGGAAACTTCTAACTGGAAGAAAAGAGGTTCTAGATTGTGGTATTATAGCCCTTGAAACTCATTTAGGATGGGTTTTGACAGGAAAATTTCAAGAAAGTAAAGAATTTAGTTCTATGACAGCACTTTCTATGTTTGTACAAAGTAATTCAATATGCAAGCTGTGGGAAATGGATGTTTTAGGTATAAAAGACCCACTACAGACCAGAAGCAAACAAGAAATTGAACATTCTGTTCAAACACAATTTTTGGAAACTGTGAGAGTAAATGAAGAAGGACGCTATGAAGTCAAATTACCTTGGTCCGAAGACCACCCAGAAGTTCCAAGAAATTTCAATCTTGCAAAAAAAAGGCTTGAAAACTCAGTGAAAAGGCTAACAAATGAAAGTTTATATAATGTATATAACAATGTGTTTTCAGATTGGCTGGAAGATGGTGTTATTGAGGAAATCCCAATAAGCAAATGGGATGAAGGTCACTATTTACCTCATAGACCAGTGATAAAAGAAAACAGCACCACTGCAGTAAGACCGGTTTTTGATGCCTCGTCTAAAGAAAAGGGTTACTATTCCCTTAATCAGTGTTTGGAAATAGGTATTAACTTAATTGAAATAATACCAGCTTTGCTTTTACGTTTTCGACTTTATAAAATAGGAGTTATCGCTGACATAAAAAAGGCGTTTTTGCAAATAAGTTTGTATGAAGAGGACAGAGATTTCCTAAGATTTCTGTGGCAAAACACAGATGGATCACTCAAGATTTTCCGACATAGAAGAGTTGTTTTTGGAGTCTCAAGTAGTCCATTTTTGCTCAATGCCGTCATCAACTACCACCTGCAGAAGTATTTAGTACAGTGTGCTGAAGACAATCAATTTTCTAAATGTACAATAGAAAAGTTGTTTAAAAGTTTCTATGTTGATAACTGTGTTACAGGTGTAAATAATGAAAGGGATTTGAAACAGTTCATTTCAGAAGCAATACAAATATTTTCTTTGGGAAAGTTTGAGCTGCGAGGATGGGAATATACTGAACCTGGTCTGGAAGACAAGACAGAGGCTTCAGTCCTAGGTCTCACATGGGACAAGAAAGAAGACACAATTTCTGTGAGTTTTCATAAAATAGTAAATTTAGAAGAGAACTTGGTAACACAACGTGTTATATTGTCCACTGCACACAGATTGTTCGATCCTATTGGATTCACTTGTCCTATTTCCATATGCCCTAAGTTATTATTGCAGGAATGCTGGAAAGATAATTGTGGGTGGGACAAAGAAGTACCAGAAGAAATCAAACAACGATTCAATATATGGTTTCAGGAACTCGATCAATTAAAAGAGATGAAGATTCCACGATGGCTACAAGGTGTGGATGACGTAATCATTTCTGTATCAGTTCACATATTTTGTGATGCCAGCAAATTTGCGTACTCAACAGCAGTATTTATGCGTTTTGAACTTAGTACATGTATTCAATTACAGCTAATCCAGGCAAAGTCACGTGTAGCACCTGTAAAGAAGATGACAATACCCAGACTTGAACTAATGGCTGCTACTATAGGTGCTAGATTAGGTTCTTCAGTAGTGCAAGAATTAAGAGATGAAAACAAATTTGAATGTAATATTAAATTTTTTTATTGGAGTGACTCTTCTACAGTAATAGCTTGGATATTGAGAGGAAGAAAAACAATAAGTAATACTTTGAAAAAATGTATTCCTTGTCAGAGACATAATTCAAAAAATGTAGAAACAATCACTCCACCCTTACCTGAAAGTAGAGTACGAGATGCCGCAGTATTTGAAGTGGTTGGAATTGATTTTGCGGGACCTTTGTTTCTACGAGATGGCAGTAAAGTTTGGATCTGCATATTCACTTGTGCAGTATACCGTGCTGTTCATTTGGAGTTAGTAAAGTTTCTTTCTGTCGAAGCATTTATAGATACACTTAGAAGATTTATTGCAAGGCGAGGAAGACCATCAATAATATATAGTGACAATGGTACCAATTTCACAGGTACAGAAAAGGCATTTAAAATTCTAGATTGGAATGCTATCTTAAAATATAGCTCATGCCAACAAATTGACTGGAGGTTTAACCCTCCCTCTGCTGCATGGTGGGGCGGATGGTGGGAGCGACTCATCCGACTCATGAAACAGTTGCTACGCAAAACCTTGGGCAAAACGTCATTGGATTATGAGGAAATGGAGACAATCTTATGTGATTGTGAAAGTATCATGAATTCTAGACCTTTGACATATTTATCTGAAACTTCTTCAGACCTAACTGCTATTTCTCCAAATATGTTTTTACATGACTTAAAAGAAATTGGAGTTCCAGATTGTGACCATGTAAATACAAAAAGTCTTAACAAGAGAGTACGTTATCGACAACACCTGAGAGAAGCATTGCGAAAAAGATTTAGGATTGAGTATTTAGGACAATTAGCTTTAAAAAGTAAGAAAAACGGCAGACAGTTGAAAGTTGGAGAATTAGTACTGATTGAAGTTGAAAATAAAAAAAGAATTGATTGGCCAATAGGACTGATAGAAAAGACTATCATTAGTAGAGATGGAGTGTGTAGATTAGTGCAATTGAAGACTGCTTTTGGAAGTTTATTGAGACCAATACAAAGACTATATCCTCTTGAAATGCAAGAAGAAACCATCCAAGAACAATTAAAAGAAAAGATTAAACCAAAAGTGACAAAAACCAATGAACATGAACTACACCTGGAAGAAGATAATGTGACAAAAGAAAATAAAATTGTGACATATTTAAGAAGTGGCAGACAAATTAAGCTTCCACAAAAATTTGTTGATTAATCTTTTAACAATATACTATTTTTTAATGTTTTGAGTTAAACCATAACTCAAAAGGTGGGAGTATGTTGTGAATGCAATAATATAATACTCTATGACAATCCTCTATGGAAAAAAAAAAGAAAAAGAACATTATATAAATTAACAGATGATTTGTAATTGTTTTAGTTTTTTCTCAGTTCTTTGTTTAGAGTTTTGTTTTAAGAAAGATGTGAAGTAATAAATAGTGTTTAAATATGAAATAAGTTTTATTACCAGCATAATTATATAAATATGACGAGTGTTCCGCCTGTAGCGGCAGTGTCAAAAGTTTATAGAAATAACAACTGAAACATAAATATAAATATGACGAGTGTTCCGCCTGTAGCGGCAGTGTCAAAAGTTTATAGAAATAACAACTGTAACATAAATATAAATATGACGAGTGTTCCGCCTGTAGCGGCAGTGTCAAAAGTTTATAGAAATAACAGTTGTGTTAGTTTCTACCATGTCTCTGAAAAGAGCCATTAGGTCTTTTCATTAAAATTGTCCATGCGTTTAAGAAAAAAACTGCCCCCATGGAAAAATAATAAAAATGTGCAAGCACATTTTTTGCACCTAATACTGAGGAGATCCGAAGAATTAGAGCCTGTTTCCAAGGTTTCCACCAAAAGCAATAAGTTTTGTAATACATATTTTTATGCAATAAAAACTTCTTAAGGGTAGAAGGTTAGAGTAACCTCGTTATGTTGAACTTTTTATACTTCATCCATGATTATCTTTTTACTCCTAAAATTTGAACATTCTTAATCATTTATTTACAGCGTCTAGATTGTTAACAATACAAAATATCCAAATTCTATTATTGTACTTAAAATAGAATTAAAAGTTCTTAAATATTTAAATAATTTTCTAGTGTACAAAAATAATTTACTGAATCTTAATTTTGAAGACCCCAATAATCTCTTTTCATGTTAAAGCAGCTATAAGCCATATTACATACCTTTAACTATGGACTTTAAGAAAGTAATGAACTTCTACTGGTTTTTACTTCAGTGTATTCACTAACAGATATTTGTTTCAGAGAATTATTGCCACTTCTCAAAAATAAAAGGCAACTCAGACTTTATCTTGAGCCAGAATAAATCTGTTCTAAATGATAACAATACTAATAAATACTTTTAACTCCTATCAGGAAGTACAATAAATAATAACATTTAATTAAAATGTATTCACCTTGGTATTCATTCCCAAAAGTTTTGTATATTTTAAGAATAAAAATCCATTCACGCGTAATGACTATGCATTATGCACAAAAAGAAAACAGTAAAATAAAGCAGATCTGCAAGAGTAAAACAAGCACGACCAGTCATTAAGAAGTATCTGTATAATTTACTCTGTAGAGAGTGAAGGACTTGATTGTTCAGCTTCTTTGTAATGATTTAAAGGACAGGATTTTTAGACAAGAAGGGAAAACCTATTAGGAAACCCATTACTTTGAAATATGGATCTTAGGCCATAATATCAGCACCCAACTTGTAATCAAGAAAATAAACAACAAAAAATTACACCTTGTGATACTAAAAATGGTACAAAAATACTATCATATTACATATGAAACTGACTTCAAAGAATAAAGTACAAATATATAGTCCGCAATTGATGAATTATGGTTTTGAATTAATTTTGTTTTTTATAGTATCTGATTATATTGCAGTAGTTGTATATTTTTGGGCAAATGAGTTACTGAAAGGGAAATGAGAAGATAAAACAGTCATTAACAATATTACTTCAAAACTTATTTAATTTGAAATAGAACGTAGGGATGTGTTATTTTGTTTATACACCTTGTGATTTGCTTTATATTTTTAGCTTGCGTAACATTTATTTGGGATCACTTCAATTATAGTAGATGAGAAATAAAAACAAAATAGGGATTGCCAGAGGTGTGTATATGCGTATGTGCAAGTAAAATTTGTCATATAAATTTTATCAAGTGGATCAAAACTCTACAATTGTCAATTAACAGAAAGGGGTCTGCTTTTTATAAACTATTAAGATCATGTTTAGTTATCTTTGCTAACATTGTAGAAATTAGGAATCTATCAATCGGACATAAAATGAACATTTATCAAAGATATTCTAAGGTCAAATTTTTAAAAAAATAATGTAATAGAAGGATATGTACAACTGTTAAATGCAGTAAATAAATGTACTATTAAACATCAGACTTGAAAATATCACAAATTGATAAACACTAATAATTAAGTACAAAAATGACTACGGCTCCAACTACTGCTTCTTCAAAAGCTTCACTTGGTCTTGAAGAGAAACAGCTAATCTCCCAAACTTCACAGCTTTCACTTTGTCACCCTGAAATATTTATTGTATTAAAGCACTTTCTAGTTAAATTCACAAAACTTGTTATGACTTTATGATTTTTTTAATTTTTCTGCAATTTCAGCAAATTCCGAAAGCATAAATCAAATTTTGTTATAAATATTTTGAATTTAAACACATAATTCATGGTATGACGTTTGTAGTTTATTACGGTAAAAGTTAACCTGGGATATATTTTAAAATTAAATTAAAAATTACGAGCAAAATTTAAAGTAATTCAAAGAAATTTTTGTATTTTATCCAAATAAAAAAAATGTTGGCCAACAGATGTGAAATCCTAAATAAAAAATTAAGGTAACAGATTTAGATTTTAAAAAAATATTTTATAAAAATGAATAAATAGGAGTTTCTTGATGTAATCATCTTGAATTCACTGATTAAACTAATTTTAAACTACTTAACTAAGTGAATACGTAATTGCTTACTTACTGACGAGTTTCAAAACGATCGTTCCTTTTACGAAGCTAACCCTCCACTGGCGGCATTTTGGCAGTTTACAAACGGTAAGACGGGGATAGATTTATGACAGTGGCTTGGGGTGAGGTGTCGGCGTCTTGTGTCATGTACTGGAAAAGGCTATTGGTTTCAAAGTGTGTGTGATCGTTTAATACATTTTCCCTGCCTGTTGCGTAGTGTTTGTAGATTTCATATTTTTCTAAGGTTGTTAGGTTTTTACTCTGTTTCAATGAGTGTAGAACATTTAAATTAGTGAGTATGTCGGTACGTGTGTGTTGAATGTTTTTTAGGTGTTTTGCATAGCTATATTTAGGGTTTGTTTGTTTTGTTTGGGTAATGTGTTCATCGAAGCGTGTATAGAATGACCTGCCGGTTTGGCCGATGTAATAGTTGAGACAATCATTACAAGTTAATTTGTAAAAACCTGAGAGTTTGTATTTGTCAGTTTCTTTTTGAAAAGGTTGTATATGTTTTCTTAGAGTGTTTGTTGTTTTGTAGGATATTTGGTAATGGAGTTTTTTGAATGCGGAGGCTATTTTGTGTGTGCTTTTGTTGTGGTAGGTGAGGGATATGTATTTGTTGTTTTTGTGTGGTGTGTTTGTGTGGCCGTTTGATGGTGTTTATGTTTGATTTTCCTGAGTATGTTGTCTATGAGTATGTGTTGGTAGCCATTTTCTTGAGCGATATATTTTATGGTATTAAGTTCTTCATCGTAGTCTTTCTGTAGCATTGGTATGTTTATTAGGCGGTGTAACATATGATTAAATGCAGCGTGTTTGTGCTGTGTGGGGTGATTAGATGTATTATGTATGATCCTATCTGTAGTTGTTGGTTTTCTGTATATTTTGAAATTATGTCTAGTGTTGTGTTTGGTGATAGTAAGATCTAGAAAGTTTATTTTATTGTTTTCTTCTAATCGAGGGTAAATGTGAGGTTATGGTGTATAGTATTAATGTAATTATGTAGTTGTTTGATACTAAGTCGAGTGATTCGACAATGGTCAAGTGACCGAAAGGTGCCTCATCACAACAAGGTAAAATTATTGCACTTAGTGGTGGATAAAAGTATTTACAATAGTAATTTATCAACTTCATATATATATATATATATTTTTTTTTTTTTTAATTTCATTCTCTCATATTTCTTTTTGTGTTTTCTCTTTGATTGACAAAGACCACTGTGTGGTTGAAATATATCATTGTTTAAGTGCTTTTATGTGTTTCTATTTCAAGACTACAGAGTGGACTTTTACCAAGGTAAGTCTATCAGTCTCCTAGTCCAAAAAATCTATCTACCTATCTATATATATATATATATATATATATATATATATATATATATATATATATATATATATATATATATATATATATATATATATAGAGAGAGAGAGAGAGAGAGAGGCATTTTTTCCACATTTACTACAAGCCAGTAGATAGTCCAGTTGACTGGCACCAGCTGCTGGCATTGTGTTAACACCACTGGTCTACAGTGACATTCCTGTCCATTGAAAAAATTCATTCACTGGCTTGAAGAGTAGGTTTCAGGTCAATCCAATTCTCTTACCATAAAAAAAACCAAGGTGACGAAACCTACTGGAAGCATGTGAACAACACTGAATGCTCCACACCAGTTGGCTACAGACTTCAGTTCGATTATAGCTCTACAGCAGTCTACTCCTTTTTTAATTGGAGGGTAATGAAACTAGAAACAGGTCCTGTAGAACCGTGTAGCTTAACCCCAAATTTTCCTTGGGAGAGAATGCTTCTCATGACAATGTCTTGTTTGGTAATTAAGGGTCTTAAAAGGACTAAAAGTATGAAAGGAAGAGACTGGCAGTTGAGTATTATACAAAGAAGAAAGAAAAAAGAAACAAGTCTGCACAGTGACTGTAAAAAACAATTTAAGATGGTCTACTGAAGGAAGGAATTTCAAAACTCCTTAAATTAATATTACAAACGATCCAGAGTGTAGTGCCGAATCTTTAACATACTGATTATACAGCCCATGGTGAATCGAAACTTGAGATAAATCGACATAAAATCAATAAATTGACGCATGTGCAAGCTTGTATCAATGAGTATGGAATAATACAGCTGATTGTCCTTGAATGACAGCTGTGTAAAAACAGTATCAGAAGGTTAAAGTTTGTAATAGGAAATTAGAGTTTGTACAGGTATACCAAAGAAACAGATTTGAATTGAGTGAAGTGAACTTTGAAACATAAATACTTACAATTGCACTATAAATATGGAAGAGTTCAGCATGAGCAAAGAGAGAGTGAGGTGAAACCTTCAGAGCTAGGGTTGCTAACAGTAAGGCTTCCTTAGTGTGTCCTAATCTGTATACAAAGGTAAGCATAATCAATTGAAAATAATCCTAGAAAATAGTAATTATTTTGAATATTTACATGATAGTAGCTTTGAGCATTAGCATTCATTATGATCTCATACTTGAGTATTAGAATTGATTTCTTGAGTAACATAGGCTAACAAAAAATAATAATTTAAACCTAGCTTGAACTTAAACTTGATAAAAAGTTTAACTAGTATAATTTTACCTAGTTTAGGTAAATGCCTATATCTTTTATAAGTTGCTTTTAAAATTATGTTGATTAAGTTTTATAAAAATCAATATTCGAGTTTTAACAGTGCTCTCTTAACATGTTCCAAATGTGTACTGATATTCAACACAACTATGTGTATATGTATATTTCAGTGGTTAAAATTATAGTCATATTTTTCATTTCTCAGTTCCTAGGCTTCCTAGGCTTGAATATTTGAACCTGACTATCTTAGGTTTTTTAACACATTCGCTGCGACGGAACTTGGGGCATACCTTGTACCGGTCCTGAAATTTTTGTTTACAATTTTTTTATTTAACTTAATGAAAAAAGACAGTTTTCAGGAAAAAAATAATTTCAATGCTTTTCAGGTGATAATATGAAGTCATAATTTTCGGAAGCCAATAGGCTTCTGCAGCGCTGCTAAAAAGTCACATTGTAAGAAAAATTTTACTTATGACTATTTATTGTCATATATTGTAAATAATAATGAAATAAATAATTTATCAGAAGAAAAAAACATTTTGAATGCTTTTCAGCTAATATTATGACGCCACAGTTATCGGAAGCCGATAGGCTTTCACAGTACCGCTAGAAGATATCATTGTAAAAAAATTACACTTTTGCCTATTTATTGTTATATATAGTAAATTATGCAAAAATATCAACTTACCATTACAAATTATTATCAATAGTGTATTATTATATTACCAATAGTGTTATAATGACACCAAGTAAGGTTGTAATTGTCTGAATCATCATCATCTGAGTCACTTTCATTGTCTGTAGATATAGGTTCACCATCTACATCGGCGGCATCAATGTCACTGGACTCATCACCGGAACTAGTCTCGAAGTAGTCACCAACATTGTTCAAAGCACTATTTACATTTAAAACCATGTCCCTAGATGTACCAGCCATTATTTTACAGAGATAAAACACTAAAACTAACACTATTTATTTACAAAAACAAATGAATAATATACCGTACTTTGGTAAGCGAAATGGAAAACTATTGCTACACAGAAACACACGTACACGCCCACCACGCTGCGAGAGAAACAGCAAACTAAAGTAATAATTGTAGTCGTAAACCCGACATGTAACGAATATGGACGAGACAAGCCTATAGGCTTCCGCCGCAGCCAATGTGTTAAACAGTATTAATTAATTGCCGTAATCAGGAAATAACCAAGTTATTAAATAGCATGAGAATCATTGAAAACTCTTGTTGTTTGTGTAAACTCTAAATCTTTTCAGTTTAGTATCAAAAACTAAACTAATATTTTCAGAACTTTTATACCTTGAATTTTACAAAAATTGACTACACCAACACATATCCTACTTTTGTAATAAATATAATATTTGTTTTTAATTATGTCACCCTCAAATCGTTAACTTTTGTTGCAGGTTTGATTTGGTATACCTCTCTTTCTCAACGCCTTTGAGGTCTTCTCATCACGATTAACTTTTCAACTTACCTCTTCAGAAGTAGTGTCCATTCCATTATCAGTTTTGGTAGCCTACAGGATACTATTTGTTTCACATTCCCTTAGATAGAAATTGTTTTCACCTAATACCTACATTTTAAAGATTATTAACCTCAATAAAATTTTAAAACAAACCATTTGCAACTAAATGAAATGTACTCTGATCGTTCCTTGTGATTTTCTATCAAAGGCAGTCAAGATTTGTTTACAATTTTTCCAATTAACTTATGAAATATATCTTTAACTTATTTAAGCATTTTTCTTCAATAATAATAAAATAATTTTTTTTTTTTACTTGAAAAAAATTAACAATGAAACTGTTTTGAGAAACAGTTTCTTAAAAATGTTTTCTTCAAAATATAACTGCAAATGTATTAATCTACTGTAACAAATTAAATTTAATTAACCTTTAAATGAATTACTGAGTTACATTAACATATTCTAAAAATTATCCTTCTATCTGTCAATTAATGAATTATAAAAATATAATTGCAAATGTATTAATCTACTGTAACAAATTAAATTTAATTCACCTTTAAATGAGTTACTGAGTTACATTAACATATTCTAACAATTATTCTTCTAGCTGTCAATTAATGAATTATAAAGATTACACTGAGAAAAATAAACAGTTTTAGACTTACGTAAGTAGGATTTGAGCTACATTATGGAGGGGACTATCCTTACTGTTGGGTGGAGCCGCATCTACAGCCAACTTTAAACATGCCACCATTTGTTCTGCATCACCAATAAACCTCCAGTAAAGTGCAGCGGCAGTTGCTACTGTACGTGTTGTTGTCACCTATAGGTGAGGTTTTAGTATTACATTGGGATATTATTATCTGATGTAATATTTACTGTTAGTAAATTTTATAATACATTCATTCCTGCATAAAATACTTTCACACAGTGACAGTAAATTTTTTTAATACATTCTAATTGGTTATATAAAGGTCTAGAGATAATTCTTATATGAGAGGCTTTGTGATAATCAAAGTTGCTATATCCTAAGTTGAGGTTATATACTACTAGCTTCTATACATTAAAAAAATTCCAAAATAAGACAAATATTAATATTCATAAAAATATGTAAAATCTCTAAAACATTATCCTAAATTTCCTGGTCTTTTTAAAATTTCAAAGAAAATTTAAAACGTTTCACAAGGTAAAAAAAAAGAAATTTCACTAAATCTCTAAACAGGCAGACAAAAACATGATTGTTGTCATTAGACAATTACAAAGCCCCATCGCTTAGGTGCTATAAGAGTTTTGTGACTCAACATGTGTGGCTAATCTAAAATAACATGTGGTGGAAAATTGATTTACAAAAAACCTATCAAGTAGGTGTTTGAGTATTTTATGCCTCGTAATATATTTAGCTAATCTATACTTCCTTGTGGAGGAAAGATTGTTTTACAGTAGCCCATTGATTAGGTGATATAAGTATTTTACCTCTCAACATGTGTGGCTAATACAAACTCCCATGTACAGGAAAAATTTCTTTACAAAAACTCATTGAATAGGTGTTGTGAGGATTTGGTATCTCTTATTATGTGTAGTTAATCTAAACTCCCAATTGAGAGAAGACTGCTTTACAAGCGCCCATCGAATAGGTTTTATAAGTGTTAACATGTGCTAACGTGTGTGTAACATGAGTGTCTATGCCTCTTTAACATGTGTGGCTCATCTTAACTCCCCTGGAGAGGAAAAATTGCTTTACAAAAGCCTATTGAGTAGGTGTTATGAGTGTTTTATGCCTCACAACATATGTGGCTTATCTAAACTCCCCTTTGGAGGCAAGACGGTTTTACAAAAACCCCTAGAGTAGGTGTTGTGAGTGCTTTATAACTCGATAACATGTTTGGCTAATCTAAACTTCCTTGTGGAGAAGCAATTCTTTTACAAAAGCCCATTAAGAGATTTTTTTTAATGTTTATGCTTCGTTACTTGTGTAGCTAATGTATAATTCACAGTGAAGGAAAGAATGCCTTACAAAATGTTCACTGTGTAGGTTTTTTGAGTGTTTTATGCTTCTTAGCATGTGTGGCTAATCTATATCATGGAAAGATTAGTTTACAACCACCCATAGTAGGAAATCTGAAAAGAATAAAATCCCCTACATTTTTATTACCTAATGGATAAAGAAAAATAGTATCTTAAATGTTTAATTCCAGGAAAATTAAACATGTTTTTTTACTTATGTATTAATAAAGTATGCATTATTTCACTTGAAGAAAAACCTGTTGCATGCTTAACTTACATCAAACAAGTGTGGAAAATAAATTACTTACTAATCTAATAAATAATATTAAAAATTATGTGTGTGTTGAGACGGCCAAAACTGTTTCTAGGGAAAAGATTGAGGCTAGCCCAAAATCTTTTCAAACATTGTTATGAAAAAACAGTAAAAAATTGTAAATAGATTAATTAACAAACGCAGCAAATGTAAGTATGAAATTTTAGAAAATGAACCATCGAAGCTAAATATAAAATTAGATAAAAGATAATTGTGTTAAAAGCAAAATTAATGAAAAAGATATAATTGAAATTATGTACTAATAGAGTAAAAGAAGGAATGGTTGTGTAATTGCCCCAAAAACGATAAACTGTCGAGGGAAGGAGAAATATGTCTAAAGTAGCGCAATTCACGAACGGAAAGGGTTAGAAATGTCAATAAAGTTTGTAGCAGCATCTCAAATCATGATAATGGACCATGGTTTAAAAAAATTATCATGGTTTAAGGAACTATCTAAATTTACACCGCAAGGAACACTTATGAGGCCTAGCTAAAATCGGACCAAAACAAAAGAAGAAAGTTTAATAGACAACCAATTTGCAGGTCTGGACTGGCTTGTCCAATGTAAATAATAAACCGCTTGTAGAAGGGGTGGGGAACCGCCCGACGAGAAAAAAAGATGACGCATACAAGATTTAGAATAGAAAGGACGTATTTTTAGCAAGGACATGATGATGTCCTGTAGCGTTTCCAGGATGATGTTCCGTGGCTAAAGACAACAACTAGCCCTAGATGGACGTGAAGATGGTCTGCTTTGCGAGTTTCCGCGAGAGCGAACTTTTTATTGTTTTTGTAAAATGTAAATTAAAGTAGAAAAGTATTAAGACAGCCCTTAAACCGATTTAGTGCGATTGCTGCCCTACCCAAGGACTCCAGGACACCATCCGAGGGGGAACCAAGGATTCCAGGACAACCTCCGAGGGACAAGAGGAACAATCACAGTGAAAGTTTTGGGGCAAGTCTAAATTTTAATAGTATAAACCAATTTTTTAAAATTTATAAATTTTCTAAAGAATAATTACCAGATTTTGAATTAACAGTAAAATCATCAATTAATAAAAAAAAAAGTAAATTAAAATTAAGAAAATATATAAGCAATTGACTTATTTTCAAAAAGCTTCATAAAAGGTGGTCATAAAATAAAATATTGTTCCAGTAATTAATATAAAATATCGAAAGCAAATGATTAAAGTTACATTTATTTAACAAATAAATTAGTCTATCCACTTGATATTCAAAATAAGAAATAAAGTAATGTATTTAAATGACAATGTCATAAATAATAAGAAAATCTTGAAACAAAAGAATATGAAGTGATTTACTT
Organism: Prosapia bicincta; assembly: GCA_036971475.1. Taxonomy (NCBI): domain Eukaryota; kingdom Metazoa; phylum Arthropoda; class Insecta; order Hemiptera; family Cercopidae; genus Prosapia; species Prosapia bicincta. The sequence continues at coordinate 252,084,441 of JBAIZL010000004.1, forward strand.
TATAATCACAGTTTAAAATGTTCTATGTCCATATATCCGATATGAAGATAACAGGATTAGATAATTGATTAAAAATAAATCAAGGGAAATACTTACTAAAGTCCAGCAGAATTATGTGTGGGAGCACAAAAATAATTAAAACACAGTATTACTAAGAAGTAATTTCACCTGTTGCTTTCATGAAAGGGTTATATGGACATGTAATAAAACAAATTAATATAAATTATTTTCTTGTGTAATTGGATATGTGAGTAAATTTAAGAGTGTAATTTGAACTTTAAAATACGACCTGTTCAAGGATAGACTATGAACGTTAAAGACGGTGAACAATAAAATAAGTAAAATGTTGACAAATTTTAAGAAAATGTAGAAATAAACTAAAAAATCAGTTAAAATGTATTTAATGTAAAAATAATTGCTTATTAGAAAAGAAATTTAAAATGAGTTGAATTTACAGAAAAAGTAACCATCATGTAATATAATAGATTTTAAATAATATTTCAAATTTAGAGAATTAAACAATTTATAACAAACAGTGATTGAATTTATTAAAACCATCCTGTGGTGAAATTAATTAAATAAAATTCATAGAATTTTTCCAATCAATAAAAAGACTAGAGATTAAATAAATCACATAGAATTAAGAAAAAAGTTTGTTACAAATAATTTTAACCAAGGTATAAAAAATAAATTAACTCTTAAGTAAGGTAAAAACCTTGTGGTTGGTTTTTCAAAACAAAGTCCAGGAATTTATTCACTGGCAGATCGAGCTCGACACACCACAGGTACCAGGAACTAGTAAGTCGGGTGAGATCATATTTTGACCGTGGTCGGACTGGAGGATGACGGCTCCCGCCGAGGAACGAGCGTTTCAGGAGGAAAGGAAATTTCTCTACGCAAAGGGTGTGAAGTTCGGGAAGGCCGTGGCAGTGTGTGTGTGTGTGTTACATTTAATCGGAAAAAATAACACTGCAAACAATAAACATAATTTTAAAAGTGTAATACTCTGAATACATGATATTTTCTAAGTTCCTAGAAAGGTTGCCAAAATTTAAATTTACTTATACATTAAATGACATTTTAATTTTACTTAGTTATTATAAATATCAACAGGAGTAAATAAAAGAAAATTAATGATCAAATAATGAAGTTGGACCTACTTTTAAAGAATGTGCAATGCGCATAGCAATATCTGGAGAACTGATATTCTCATCATCTAGTAATGCTGCTAACAGAGGTTTTAACTTTGGTTCAGGCATTATCTCTCCATAATTTTCTGCTGCTAAGTCTGTCAGTGTATGGGTAACTGGTGAACATTTTGGCGTTTCATTGCTACTGTTTAAAACATAAAACACATAAAACAAAAGTTGTAAATTATTATTCATAAATCTATAAAAACTAAATTTCAAAAGTTGCTTAACATATGTAATCTTTCTTCCAGCTTTTTCTCAAATGTATAGTAAAAGCAGTGGTCAGACACTTTACCACACAATCTATGATTCTTTTGCAGCTGACAAAAAATAACTCTACATATTTTTCATGTTATATTTATCTCTCAAACGGCAACCATACACTTGATGATTAAAATACTATACTAATTATATGATAATAATAATATACTCTACAGAGAAATTGAACCTCAACAAGCCATTAAAAATTGAAGCAATTATTTAAAAATCGGTTCGTAAATAAAATTTGCAGGATGGTCCAAAATATTTCTTCAACCTCATGAACAACATTTTTTAGACTTGGAAAGATATTTGACCTTGTCATTGTGATGTAATCTACTCTAACTTCAATGTGTAATGGAGTTCCGATAGTCCAAAATGAACAGGACCGGACTCATTTTGGATTAAGCGAAATTAATACCAAAATAAACATACTTATTAAATACAACGTATAAAACAGTACTAAAAAGGTACCCTGATTCCAAAAATGCTAAAAATATGTTACAGTACACTATAACAACAATCATTTACAGTACAGTACAACTACAATAATTAACACTACGAGCGTACTCAAATTCATACTTCATATTTTTGCTGGTGGTCTTAGTAACACGATTCACCACTAGAATGATTGCGCTGCTTATTTGTTCATATTATTGGCAAACACAATTAGTTGGAGGAGGAATCACGTGACTTAACAACATTTTTAATGGCTACTTCTTGAATTAGTATATAGAATTTTAATTTTATGTGAATATAGTGAAATTACTTTGAAACGGAAACATACTTCAGTTACGGTACAAGAAAAGCTTGAAGTGTTGAAACGCTTAGACAATGGTAAAAGTAAGTCAAAATTTGCCGTCGAGTTTGAGCGGGGAATTCTACAATCACCGACTAAACAAAAAAACGGTAAAAACTTAAGTTTTGTATTTCTTCAACAAGTAATAAATTGTTTTGAAAGAATCAGACAACGTCTCAGATAAGAGAGGAGGTGAAGGAGACGACAGCGAGCATAGGGTATCCTTCTAGGACGCTGCAGCTGCCCTTAATGTAGCGCTACATACAAAGTACAACTACCCACCTCACTGTTGGTGTTAGCGTAATTTTACTGAGAGGTCTCCTTCTCTTCGACAAAAAAATGTAACAGACTTTTTTAAACCTATATAGGTTAGAACTACATAACATTGTTCTGTTTTATTCATTTCAATGTCTATCTTTGAAACGTACTATAACTCTGAGTATTTAATACACTTATTCACTGTTCTTTCTTAGTTCTTTTATTCCTAAAAATATCCTAATTGTGGTTTTGGATAAGGGGACTTTCGGATTATCGGGATTCCACCGTATCTACAAATGATATCTAATTATTTTTGGGCATCCCCTCATATAGTCTCATTTTGAATGTCAAATATAGTGGGGCATTGTCAATACTCAACACCTCATTATGCTAAGTCATTGTCAGGATATATTACAAGGATCCATTACATATTTCTAAATTCAGTTGTTCCCTTTTTTTCAGATTCGTTTAGCATCAAGCATAATGTCAAACATTTAATCGTAGTTGCATTTGGAAAAACGTTATTTAAATACTAATGGAAATTTTTGTAAAATTATTTTTGGAAGACTTTCGCTCATGAATGTGGAATATCGCTAACACATACCAGAAATATTAATGCTCCAAAAACACATCCCTTTAACACTTCAGCTGATATTTTCGTCAATCTATTCATCATGTTCCACTTGGAAAAGCCTAACAAATATTTAATATCAATATCTCATAAAATTTCAGAGGAAGATCTCACTTTAAAGCTAGTCCATTGAGTCACACTTAAGCAGAGGTTTGATACACTTGAACAAAATTTGTTCTGCTCTAAAGCACACTCAAAAATATTTATTATCTGGTGAGTTGTTGGATGTTTTGTTAAAAAGGTATTGCAGTATCATTGTGCAATTTTTACCTCAGATATTACTTTAATATGTTTTAACAGTAACCTATGCAGTAAAATTATGCAAGATTAGGTTCTTTTTTTGATGATGCATCATAGTAATGACATTATTTATGTACTATTTCACTACCAAACTAGGAACTTAACAAGATTAAGCCACAATAGACTAGTTCACAGATCATTTGTTCATAACGATCATAGAAGCATAACACTTGTAAAGAGCTACAGCCGTAACCCACTGAATGTTAACACATTCAAGCCTATGCCTGAGTATAGAACGGACTATATAGAACGCTAGTTGCCTACGTCTGTGTAAAGCTCGGGATCCTGTTTTTATTTCCATAGCAACGTATTTTCGCGTATTCTTGCTTACATCAATATTATTCTTTACTACTTCATCAATATCAATATTATTCTACTTTACAAGTATTAATCTTTAAGCCAATCAGAGTTGCTTTTACAAACAAAAACCTAATTTGTGTTGTGGTGACCAAGAGCTATCAGACAAGTTATTTGACAAATTTAGGTTTGGTCAGATAGTGAGTGTTTTGTTAATGCAAGATGTTTACATTTCAAGTCTGTTGTTTGCTCTAAATCTTATCTATTAGTTATGTTGTTTATTTAATTTGTAGTTTTTGTTTTGGTTTCGAGTTTGTTGTTTTTTGCTTTAAATTTTATCTTTCAGTTATTTAGTTTATTTAATTTTTAATGTTAGAGATATTATTTTATAGATGTAATGGCTAAAGACACTTTAAGAAGCGATTCAGTAAGAGATATGCTGCTTTTAGACAATGACAGCGTGTCCCAAGCTGCTTCAAGTTACGTGGGACATAAAATAAATTATTTAAAGTGAAGTTTAGTGTAATTCGTGTGGTATTTTTTGTAAGTATTTATTTAACTCCCACTTAATAAAATATGATAGGTTGTGTATATTTATATAGGCCAATATCTATACATTACATTTTCTTTTAGCTTGAAAATTATATATAATATGTAATATTTACTCTCAATCTGTTGTAAAATATTTGTAGTTAAGTGCATTAAATTATGGTGACTTTTTTATTCATTTTTCAAAGGAGCATAACACCATCTATATGTAAGTAATCAATTCATATGTATATATATATTTTTTGAAATATTGTTTCATTCCCTTTACAAAAATATATAATTTGTTGATATTTATAGTATTTATTATGTCAGGAATTTTTTATATTTTCTCTAAAATCCTCGGCAGATAGAGATGAGCGCCTATAGAAGGACTAGACCTCGAAGTGTTAATAAGTATTCTACTTCACAATGCTGTCACTATGTTATAGCATAAAACATAGGCAATAAAAATTACCTGTCAACCCAAGTATGTTCTTTGCAGAAAGAATTCGACAATTTTACCTAAATCTAAATGGCCATTTTATAAAGTACATAAATAAAAATTTTGAGTGAAATAAAAGCAAGAATAGAATGGAGTAACATTCAGTTGAAAAAAACATCACTATTAAAAGTTATTCCTTAATTACACTTTTGGTATCAATTTAACAAAATAAAAACACTACTTACTGTTACATTCAGCAGAGGCCTTTCACACTAGGTCAGCGCATTATTCAATGCTGTGAGTCATGGACAAGGCTGTTGCTCAGGCGTGTTGTGTTGGTGTATGTGACTCACAGTATTGAATAATGTGCTGACCTAGCGTGAAACACGTCTGATGAAAATATCGGTAAGTATTGGTTTTTTTGCCAAGTTAATACCAAAAGTGTAATTATATAAAAACCTCAATATGTACAACACAAAAACTGCAAGTTTTAATCCTTAAGTTGTGTAAAAGTTTCAAGTAGGGTTTTCTGAATGGGTTTCATATATTCTGAATTAATAGAGCTCGTATGAAAAAGTCTAAGCAAATTAACAGTTACTTTTATGATTTTCTTCTATATTAAGTAGTGGGGTGGCTCTGACCCATCTATGCAGAGAATCTAATTAAATGAATGTTAATCTGTATATATACTGCAAACTATATTGCTTATACACACACAAATTAAGAAAATACAAATTTTATCTGATGATGCCAGGCAGAATCAGCCATTATCTGTATCATTACTGAATTAGCATCTTGATATTTAGAACTTACATTGAGTATAAAATTATCAAATTTACATGCATAATAAAAAACATAGAATGAGTCAACTCACCTCACCATATTTGTTTTCTCTATTAAATGCCTTTCTCCCAACTGAAACCATGTAATAATTAGAGAAGCTGAAACAATGCCACAAATGCTTTCACCAAATATAGGCACAAATTATTAATTAAAAAAAAATATATATATATATATATATATATTTAGCAATAAAACTAAATACATGTTGAGGGAGGATTTGTAAAATTAATTTCGTGTAATATCTGCCCTTTCTAGCTTATCTATCAGTATATGTGCCGTTTTATCTTTGATGAAAAATAAGCTATGAAAAGCAGATATTACTGAAATCAAATATTTAGTCTTTACTGAAATACTATTACATTTTCCATTCATTTATATTAATATAAACTAAAATTTTCCAAAAAATTAGTTTCTTCAAATTTTCAGACGTTTTAAATATGTGCTGAGAATTTATTATCCAAAATATTGGTAAACACGTTATTTACATAAGTGGCTTTAAGACTAATATAAACTAATGAGTTATTAACTCTGAATTTCAAGTCTTATATATAGACAAAATGATATAGATTTATAAAGGTTAATTCATAAGGGCATAAGTTGAAGAAAATTGCTGCGTACCACGTTTTTAGTCACTTTAACAACACAAAATATCGAAGAATGAATAGTAAAATGTCCAATGTGAAGTTGAATTTATAAATCAAATCTATGGAATAAAATACTAAAAGAAATCAGGAAGTGAGGTATTAATTGGGTAGAATATTGTGTAAGACACCCTCTAGAAGTGAATGACGACTGGAAGGAAAATGGAAAACAGTGAGCTCCCTGATTTTCATTCCGTTATGTGACCCTTCTTTCAGTCAGTACTTGTCTTTGTCATTTATTCAGATCTTAACTGATTGATTAATTGGGTTGTGTGCAGATTTATTGTTACACTACTGTGTTGTATGTGTATTTTACTAAACACACTGGAGAATGTTTTAGAATGTAATATTTTGTACATTTAATATTCCAATAGAGGTGTTTAACCCTTTAAGATCATGAGTAGATATATCCACTCTCTGAATAGCAAGTGAAAAAGATCACAGGTATCCACCTGATATATTGCCTGTAGTTGTAACAGATCACCTCTTAAAACTCAACAGATTGCATTGCTATTACTAACATCGAACGACAATTTGTGTTTGTTTATATTTTAGATGTTGAAGTTGTTTATTCTATTATGTATTATGGTGATCAAGTGCGCATTTTCTTTAAGCGTTTTGTAAATATTTAGTACAAGTACATCTTTCAACTTATTTTGTATTATTACCATCAAATTCTAATTTTGTTTTTCAATTAAAGTTATTTTCAGGGTACTAGAAAATGATCATGGTCTGTATGTAATAAGAGACTGGACGGGCAGTGGACCTCAAAAGATACTTGTTTAAATTTTATTCAACATATATTATAGGCCTACTTATAGATTTCAGGAAATAATAGACTGAAATAGGGATTATAGTGTAAAGAATTGAACAATGTAGGTATAGCGAAATTCAGACTCATAATAATGGTAGCAAATATAAACTAAAATTTAAAAAAGGTAAGGTGTTCATAAGTGTAAACAGTTCAAATTCACAAGGTAGGTATACAACCTCTTAGAATTAATGTATGCAAGTTTTAAGATGACAAAAAAATTTTCTATTCTATTTGCTTGGAAACCTGGAAAGTCAAGTAAACTGACGATAGAAAGTAGGAAATATTGACACTATGCATGAAAATTTGGGAATATGAATAATTTATTACATAAATATTTAATGTGGAGTAAATACCTCAAAAATCCGATTTCTATCTTTAACATTTACAGAAGTACTTAAAAAATGGAAAAATAGTGTGGTCTTTCTCGTGTGCAATTTAACATAAAATGGGTTAAGACCAAGAAACATAAATCAATATCAACTATTCCTGGTAAATGAAATACTATTGTTACTGACTGTACTGTATTTTATTTAAGCTAAATATCGTTATTTATAGCATATGTTGATTTGTCTGGCCATTTTTTAAGCAGAGACTAGTCCCAAAGAGCTCAAACCAGAGGAAATATACTGTAGAAGATATATCCAGAAACAAAAAAGATATCAGATGAAAATTACAATATAATAATAATATGATGAGGCAAAGGTGAAGTCAAATGTCTGGAAAAGTTATATCTTGCAGCAAAGAGCTTGCCTTTAGTATAAAATAATAAATAACAAAAAAAAAATTTTTGTTATACATTTAATGCTTAATCAATTTTATTAAAATACCAGAGGCATTATTGATCAATGATGCTTTGTTTGGGAGCCCATAAAAGTTAAGTGTTTAAACACAGCATTAAAATTTTTTTTGTTAAAACCAATGTTCAAACATGTCTTCATCAATGCTTGACATTAATTGTCTTTTCAAGTACCAAGAAAATAATATCAAGTTCATTAAAACATCTCAGCCTTTCTGCTTTACCAATCTTGAATAAATTAAGTTTATAGGTGCCAAACAGCATTTGCAGTACAGTTCAATCTTGATAGTCTGACATTTTCAAGTATATCACGTTTCTATAATCGGACGTGCTTGTGAACTAGTTGCTAGACAGAGAAATAACTCTAGTAGACCTGAGGTATCCTATTCTTAAACGGTTCATGTCATAGTCCTCAAATGCACAATGCCCCGTACCTCCTCTAATTGTGTGAATCACTACAAGTGTTGTGCAGTCTACTGGTTTTCTTTGTTTGTGCAAATATGGTACTAGAGGCATTCAAATACCCAACACTTATGCTTAAAGTGAAGTGGGCTATTTAATTAACATCATGAACACAGTGAATCACCAACCGCACACGTACAGTATATGGAATAGGACAGACTACTATCTATGACATTGTTAGAAAAAATCAAATCATCAAACAGTTTATAAGTTCTGTAGTGAGTAAATCTTGAAACAGGAAAACTTTGAAAGTTGGTGAATTTCCCAACATTGAGAAAGCTCTATATACATGGTTTCACCAACAGAGAGACTTGATAGCTCAATATCAGATGACATTTAGAAAACAAAAACAAAATTTTATAACAAAAATTTTTAAAACAAAACTACAAAGATAACTTTACTGCCAGAGATGGAAGGCTAGACAATTTTAAAAGTACATATGGAATTCAATTCCTTGAAATGAGTGGGGAAAAATTATCAGTTGATGAATCAATTCCAAGCCTTTAAATTAAAGCAGAAAAATAAAATTAAGTCCTGATAAACTCTATAATGCCAAAGAAACTGGTTTAAATTAGCGTCACATACCAACAGAAACTTATACAGTTCATGAAGAAAAACGTGCCTCAGGCACACAAAAATTAAAACTACTGGTAGTAGGTATATACAAAAATAAATCTTTTAAAAATGTTAAAAAGGAAACATTACTAGTTGCTTATAAAAATCAAAATAGAACTAGGGTAGAAGACCTAATGAAGTGGCTGATGGAAGCTGATTTGAATGATGATGAGATGATGGAAGAGATTACAATGACAGACAAGTATGGAGCAAGACAGATAACCATGACAGCGACAGACTCAAGATAACTGCTAGCTCAACTTCATTCACAATGAGCTGTAATGATGCTGTGTTGGCTACATCCAGGAGATAATTGTGAACATAAAGAATTTTCAAGGAAATGACTTTAGAATCTTTAGTAAAGAAGAAACTCTAACTTTTTTAGGGCATAAATTGAACTATTGTTCAGGGATTTTAAGTTTTAAAGTAAACTACTGTAAATAATAAAAGAATACTTCTCAAGTTATTTTATTCTATACAGGTTTCTTATTTTCAAGATTATTACTGAGCGCAGATTATTAAGCATTGTTTAAATGTCACCCTTAATAATCCGTAATTCTTGACAACCTCATAGCGTGTTGGTCCTATATCTGTCAGACTAACGAAATTGGAAGATAAACAAAATCATTTGTCTTTTTTTGCTAATTTTATAACCGGGAACACTTTTTGCATTTATATGTCCAAGCTGTTCACATGATAATCAGTTGTAATTCAGGCCTGACTAATCAGCACTGTAATCAACTCTGTCGACAGCTATTGTTCAGTAATAAAACTGTAACATTTTTTGCCTTGAATAAAGGATTCTCAAATACCATGCCATGATTTAAAAGAATGCAGTCATTCAGAACTGGGATTAAATTTAGTCTCAAAATCAAGAACGTACGAGGTACTGTCAAATCACCATTAAAAGAGTAATTACTAGTTGTAAACTCCATTTTTTCACTATTGGGGGGGGGGGGTAAAGAGAGGTATTGTCACGGAAGAGGAAATGAGTCATCACTTATTTTTAAATCTAAATCCAGTACATTTTTTCTAGCTACCAACACTACACATAATTGGCCACCTACTCCAAACATAAATTCACCAAACTACTGTATCTATGAATTTTTATAAAGTCTTTTATCTTCATTATGTTGAAAATTATGGCTCTACATACTGTATTTAATGTACTGAAAGGGTAAAAAGAGATGCATGTTTAGTCCGTCATACGATTAAGCCATATAAGGTCAGGGCTTCACTATGTATCAAATGCTTTTATGTGTTTTTTCTCTTCTATATGACTGTATTATCTAAATAGACTATATTATTAGAAAGGTAGGTTTGTCAGTCTCTCAACTAGCTCAAAAAGTCTTAACACACACACACACAAGTTGTTGAATATTTTATAAATAATGTAATTTTCATCATGGCATTTTTGAGATTTGTAATTGCAAATAGAAACTTTAAAAACCAGGTTTTACTTTTCATATTGTTGTGACTTTTATAAATACAGCCTCCAGAAGTTTAGGATGGTTCAGTGAACAGCCTTACATAAGTCTAATGTCAAAATGTATATCCATAGTAGCGTTATTTAATTAATTAAAGAAATATAAACCTCAAGTAAAAACAAAAATACATTATTAATTATTTTAAATTGTTTAAAATTGCTAAATTCTATGCACAATTATTGCCACTAAAAGTAGTATTACCGATAATACTCTTGCAAAATTTGAATCCACCAAAGCTGTGCAACGGAACCAGATTGACAACAAAAAAACTGACACCCAACTTGATTGAAGCAGAAATCATAAGTGGCAAGTTCAAAGAAGAGATGGTATTATTTCCAAGAATACAATGATTTCATTCGATATACCCTTTGATTTTAAACGAATACAATTTGCTTTGCAACTTGCATTTGAAATAACCATAAACAAGGCACAAGGCCATTCATTAACCATTGCTAAATTAAATTTGGAAGATTCATGCTTTTCTCACGGACAATTATATGTTGTGTGTTCACATGTTGGGACACCTGAAAATTTATATGATTATAGGCCTACTGAAATGACGAAACACATTGTCTATCCTCTAGCGTTGCTGTAAATGAAATATAATTATTTAGATGTTTGATTTTCTTTTCTTATTGGAAAACCAATCAATAATTTTCTATTTTCCATTATAAAATTACGATTTCAGGCACAGAAAAGTGCACTGGGTAATGCTAGTTTTCGTAATAAAAGAACATTTCCAATAGATTTTTTAATATTTCTGTGCAAGACAAATATAACATCAATGTAGTTTCTTGGAGTTCAATATATAGTGACTGTATTAATAATTAAAGAACTACCCATTACAATATTAAAAAAATTTAAAATAATAATTGTGTGCTGATATAAAATGTAATAAAAATAATTGCAATCCTTCTAATTTGAATGTTAGTATACTGATAATAACAACTGGTTATAAATAAATAAGGTTTTTTGTGGATTAATAAACCTCTAAAGGTAATATTAGCAACATTTTATTTGCAAAGTTAGGAAGTTACAAACTTCAAAACACGACTTGGAATACATTTTTAATACTCTAAGAAAATTGAAAACTATATATATACCTTTTACTTTTGTTTTACTCTGCCCAAAAAGGACCTCATGAACTGGTATAACATTAAAACACTACCATATAAATAAAAGAGAATACTTACATAAAATATGGCATCGCATTTGGAAACAAGAATTTTGAATAAAATTGCCGTCATTGACCATTCCCATCATCGTAAAAAGCTGGAAGTATTAAGAAAAATATTACTATTTCACAAATGTTACTTTTACAAATAATTAAACACTTATAAAGAATAAAAATATGGTACAACTCACAAATATACAATTTTTTATTTCAAACGCGTTTCAACAACTAATTTGTCGTCATCCTCAGTGAAAATACACAAATCAAATTAACTAAAAAAAAAATATATATATATTAAACATAACCTATAAAGTTTTAACAAAAGTAAAAACAAAAGTGAAAATCAGATCTGGGCATTGTCAAATTTATAGCCACAGCTACTACTATTATTACATTAAAATAACATATGTTAATTATAAATATTTAATTTTGATGAGCCTATATTACTAGTAAGACATAATAATAACAAAATTATTTAAATAATTTAAAAATATAGTATTTAACAATTAATTACTTTAAAATAATATTGAATTTTCAATTGGTCCTATTTCATTATTAACAATTTTATTTTTATTTCTCTAATTTAAAAAATATAGTATTTAACAATTAATTACTTCAAAATAATATTGAATTTTCAATTGGTCCTAATTCATTACTAACAATTTTATTTTTATTTCTATTTATAAATAAAGTTTCACATGCATCTAATTCATTAAAATTTATCACATTTTTTAAAAGGACAACATTTTTACTTTTAAGTTCGTGTTTTTCGTCCAAACAATATTTTGGCATAGCTGATTTTTCAGGCCTATTAAATTTAACATGGGAAAAATGTTCTTTTGCTCTAACTAGTATGTTTCTTTTTGTTTGTCCAATATATTTCATCTGGCACATATCACACTGCAAACTATAAATTCCCAATTTATGTTTATTTTTCATTATATGTTTTTGGTTCCCTAATAGATTTTTTAGGTTAGTTCTTGTAACTAATGTTACTTTTACATTACTGTTCTTCTCCAAAGCTTTTTTTAGCCAAATTAGATAAAGGTGGGTGGTAAGGTAATCTAATCCATTTTCTTTCCCCTCTATTTTTTAGTAACGTACATCTTGAATTATTAATTTTCGTCCGTTTCATTTTGTTATGGATGTTATCTATCAATGATTCATTATATCCGTTAAATTTTGCTACACAGTAAATATAATTTAATTCTTTTATATAATCTTCTTTCGAAAGAGGTAGAGTAATTAATCTATGTATCATAGAGTTAAAAGCTGCTCTCTTATGTATTTCAGAATGAAAGGAATCTTTAGTTATGTATCTATTTGTATGTGTAGGTTTTCTATATATGTTAAATTTTAAATTGTTATTTCTAGAGACCAGGACATCTAAAAACGGTAAACTTCCATAACAAAATGAAAAAGTTTTCATAAAAACATAACTTTCACCATAGAAATTGAAAATGATGGAAGTTTACCGTCATCATTTAGTTAATTATACTTATACTTATAAGAACATATAATATAATTATACTTATAAAGAAGTTTAATAAAATCTGACTACACAGGTCTTTACAAAAAATTCTTCTTCAGCATGTTTAAAAAGGAGAAATAGAAATCAAAAGAACTACACTCCTTGAGCGAAGGATGATATCAAATTAAATATAATAATATTATGTTTCTAATGTTCTCATCAATTATATTTATCAAAAAAATAATTTTGGTTCTTATTATTATTACCATTATTGTTATTAATTGTAAATTTAATATTGTAATAAATATTTTCTTGGCTCAGTGTTGTAGGGCATGAACCCATATTGGAAGGACACTCTAGAAATATATGACTTGGATCACTGGCACCATTAGTTGATTCATAATAATTTTCCCTACCTGATGGGTAATCTGTCAATTCATTGTCTGATATTTTCTCTCCAAATAAATTAATTCAATCCCCTGACGAAAATAATTACTAACGACTAATGAATATATTCCTTACAATGCTCAACCACTTTAGTTTTGAATTACAAAACCAGCTCTAAATTAATAAACAGTCAATAGAATATTGTCCCTATGGAATCTAGCTGGTAGCTGATGGGAACACTTGTTTTTACTTGTCAAGCAGACGTAAATACATCACTGTTAATCAGTTGTTAAGTAGGCATTAGATACAAAACAAGGGATTGTTTTGGGTAAGAAAATACATAAATTAAAAAAAAAGGTAAAGCAGTCACCTACACAGGATCTTTCACTGATGGTGTTGGATTCATCCCACACATAGTTTTGTTTACATCTACTTTAACAATTAGATTTGACAAATTAAATTATTACACAAACTAAAGCTTCATAATTTATTCTTGAGTTATATAAGGTTAAAACTAACTTATATCCATTTATTTCATTATTCGATCTGGATACTTGAATCATTGTGCCAATTACGGATATAGCCACAAGCTAGGAATATGGGCCCAAACTTGCACTCAGTTACAATGTTAAAAAAATAACTACCTTAGTAAGTCGCACTGCAAGTAAAATAACAATCACTGAAATTATTTTAAAAATGAATCTATAAACGCAGTTTATAAGATGAATCTTCAGGTTTCTTAAAAACAATAAAGTTAATTACTTTACAATTAATTATTATAGTATTGTAAATTGCTTTACCTGATTTCTTACAAGTGACATGTCTTGCAACATGCTGCAGATGCAAAAATATAAATGTTGATACTTCTAATAATAAAACAAATTTTATAATATGTGGTTTCTTTCATGTGCTATCATATCGGTAACTTAAAAGATCTGAGGGTTCTTGACAAAAAATTATCAGTTGGTGGCCCAGAAGTGCCCTATGGAGTGCTGTTCTGCATAGTGATGAATACTAATAATAAAATTATCTGTTTTTATTTGAATAATTAACTGTTTTAAGTGAGCAGAAAAAAACGTTACAGTGTAAATAGACTGTAAATGTGACCTCCCATTGTAGTATGCCTTGGTCCCAATAAACAATAAATAGGCAAATAATGCTAGATGCAAATCCCTCAGACCATTTATTATGTCATCAATGCCAGACATTACAAACAGAAACTAACTTTATTCGTCATCATTTTAATTATCATCAAAAATATTATTTAAATATTATAATTCAGCTACTAAGGGTAGAAAGCATCATACTGTTAAACAAGAATTTAAGACATATAGTATATGGCATATAGTAGTGAAAAAGTGCTTGCCCCTAAGAGAAAATCATAATTAAATCTTATTTGTTTGACAAGGCTTGTTTCAATAAATATACCAGCTAACACTTTTTTCGATTCACCTATTCTATTCTTTCATGCTATAAATAGATGTCAGCCAAATGAATCTAAACAGATAAATGTTAATTTAATTTGACAAAATAGTGTCTTTGGAACAAGCAGCAGTCATTTTCTGTGTTCCAGAATGCAACCGAAGCCTTTATTTCATTTACTCCAGAATATATAAAGTTTTAAAAGAAAAATCTAGTTATTTTAAAAGCAAAAATAAAAGCTTAAGAGACGTTTAATAAATCTGAATTAATAATAACAGCCTTCCTTTCTATTTACACTAACCTGATTTTCTGTTCCATCATTCCACGACCACAAGCTCAGTTTCTGTTCAAAACACTCTCCTAAAATAATTCAAAATTGTTATCAAATATATGTTATAATATATATACAGTAGAACCTCCGTTATCCGGGGTAATGACGGGTTTGGGGGTGCACGGATAATCGAAAACCCCGGATAACGGAAATACATTATTTTATTGACTTAATATGAAAGATAAGAAGGATAATTAAAAAAATGTATTCGAAAAATCACTGTTATTATAAAACAAACGTTTTTTCACACCTATGTATATTAAATTATGGTACATATGTATGTATACAAAACTATCTATGTACAATAAATAAAATATACATATGTACATACATATGTATGAATTTTCATTTGGAGAAAAAATTAGTAATTTTAGTTTGTTAATTAAAAATTTCTTTTCTAATATCAGTTCTCATAACCCATAGCAAGAGAATTCTGTTATAATCAGCGTTCTCCTCTTCAAAATAATTTAGTACAATTCTGTTCCAATGCTTGGTTGTGTTTTATTGTTTTTCTTTATTGACCATTCTGGAATAAAACACTCTCTACCTTGAAAAAAGCCCGAGACAGAGCCAGAAAGGAGGCGGAACGATCGGGTGAAATCTCGGACTGTGTCAATCTACGAAAATGCCAAGCTAATGTACGAAAAAACATCATCCAAAAGAAAATAGATGCATACAGATCTTTCATACTCAAAATGGATTTCAGAAAGGACATAAGGAAAGCACATCGTTTCATCAGCAGCCTGTGTAATGAGATTATTGTAAGGGAACAAGATCCTCTCCGAGATGGAGACAAGCTACTAATTACCGATAAGGAAATTGCCAATGCTCTCTGCTCACACTATGAAAGCATTATCAGAATATCAGGGCCAAAAAGTGTAAGCCGCACCCTCTTGAAAAAGCCGGACCACCAAGCTGGACAACTATATTCTTAGCGCCCCCTTCTCCCTGGACGAGCTAGAAATCGCGCTCAAAAGTACTAAAACCAGGAAATCATCAGGAGTAGACAGGATCTTCCCCGAATTCCTGAATCATCTCGGAAGTGAGGCTAAGAACACTCTCCCTAAACTGATTAATTTGACTTGGGATAAATGCATACCTACACAATGGAAGAGGGCCAAAATCCTCCCCATCCCCAAAGCACGGCAAATCTAGCGACAAGTTTGAGAGCTACAGACCTATTGCCCTGACTAGATCCTGCTCTAAAATCGCTGGAAGAATGGTAGTTGAAAGACTTGGTGCCTGCCTTGATAATCACCGTACCATAAACCCAGCCCAAGCCGGTTTCCGCAGAAATATGTGCACAATAGACCACGATGTTAAATTCACCCAACTCGTTAAAGACGGGTTCTACCGTAAAATGTCTACACTGGCAGTTCTGGTCGACTTCAAAGCAGCATATGACCGAGTCTGGAAAAAAATGCTCATGCATAAACTGATAAACTGCGGGGTAAGTGGAAACCTGTTGCGATGGATCAAAAGTTTCCTTTCTCAGAGACTCATCAGAGTAAACTATAACAACACAAAATCCCGCAATAAAATCCAGAGACAAGGCCTCCCGCAAGGAGCCGTAACTAGCTGCCTACTTTTCAACATTATGATTAATGTTGTCATAGCAACCATCCATACACTCCCAGGCGTGGAAGCGCCTATGCGGACGATCTGCTGATTTGGGCAACAAACAGTAATATTGGAAACCTAGAAACTACTATCAATCTAGCCCTCCAAAGCCTTGCTGACTGGGCTCACCAAAACCCGATGTTAGTAAACGACTCCAAAACTATTTATCAACTGTTCACTATGACAAACAGGCCATGCAAGGTCAAACTAAACTTTTTGAACAAAGAGCTGAAAAAGCAGGACATAGCCAAATACCTCAGAATTAATCTGGATAGAAGAGTCAATTGGAATGCTCACACGGAATTACTCAAAGAGAAAGGCTTGAAAAGATGTAGATTACTGAAACACCTGTCCGCTACTAAATGGGGCGCCACTCAGGACGTCCTAGAAACAGCTTACAAAACTTACATCAGACCAGTTATGGAGTACTGAAATGAAGTGCTCCTCACAGCCAGCGCAAGTAATACTACCAAAATTGACCAAGTCCAAAACACTGCCTTGAGATTTATAATGGGTGGTGCGAAATCCTGTCCGATCATGGCAATGGAAGCACAGGCCGGGATTGAACCTCTTGATGATAGAAGAGTAAAGACATCACTCAAATTCTGGGAAAAAATCAAACGAGTTCATCCATTCTGGGACACTTATAAAACTCCTACGTCGAGATTAAAAACTCAAACTACGCCTTTCAAGAAGGCTGAAGATCTCCTTACTGAACATCCTCCCAGCCTCCTCAGAGCCAATCTTCTCTGCAACCTGCACATTCAGCCTCCTTCCCCAGCAAAGTCTGTATCTTTCAGGCCACACATCCCCAAAACACTCATCCCTTGAAGTCGAACTCAGATTGGCAGATCTTGAAACCATCAACATGCTATACCCACCCTCCAACTGGCTGCACATTTACACTGACGGATCCTGTGATCCTGCCACTGGCCGTACAGGAACGGGTTACCACTCCCCACTCTTTACAGGGTGTGCCGCAGTGGGTTTCCCACTGAGCAACTATGACGGGGAAGTAGTGGCTGTATATGTAGCCACTCGAAAACTAACTTTATTGAGAGATTACCGAAAAGCTGTGTTCTTTGTTGACTCTCAATCTGCAATCACAGGACTCTCCACCAACACTGAGACCAATTGCAAGCGAACTTTCAACTGTCATGCTCTACTAAGTGATCTCTCTGAAAGGGGTTGGGAACTTACTCTGCAGTGGATTCCAAGCCACATTGGAATTCCAGGGAATGAAAAGGCGGATGAATTAGCGAAATCAGGCCTATCCCTCACTCAGCCAATGATGCCTCTGTCCCTGACCTCCTCCAAGACAAGAGGGCAAGAACATCTGCCACACACAGGTACGCCGTGGAAGGGAAGAGCTGTGAATCTATCGTCAGGGACAACCCACTTAACCGAATGCTGTTATGTCCAGTTGGTGTGGCCGCCTTTCGAATTCTGACAGGACACAATTACCTCCCTGCCCATCTGACCAGAATAGAAGTACTCTCCTCCGCAAACTGCCTGCTCTGCACAGCCCCTGAAGCAATTTTGAACGCCCAACGTCTGTTCGAATGCCAAGGACTGCAGGACGTCCGCGATGAAGCATATTGCTCCGACTTTGAGCATCTAGCCTCCCTCTACTGGACTGCACGGCACCGAATGACTGAAATGCCAAGAGTGGGCGTTGGATAAAGTAAGTAATTAAATAATACATCTAATCTCCCCACACAACACAAACACGCTGCATTTAATCATATGTTACACCTCCTAATCAATATACCAATGCTACAGAAAGGCTAAGACGAAGAACTTAATACCATAAAATACATCGCTCAACTAAACAGCTACCAACACACATTCATAGACAACATACTCAGGAAAATTATAAACACCATCAAACGGCCACGCAGACAAACCACACACAAAAAAAAAACAAATACATATCCCTCACCTACCACAACAAAAACACACACAAAATAGCCTCCACATTCAAAAAACTCCATTACCAAATATCCTACAAAACAACAAACCCTTGAAGACAGCACATACAACCTTTTCAAAAAGAAACTGACAAATATTAACACTCAGGTATTTACAAATTAACTTGTAACTATTTTCCCAACTATTACATGGCCCAAATCGGTAGGTCATTCTATACACGCTTTGAAGAACACATTACCCAAAAAAAAACAAACAAACCCTAAATCCAGCTATGCAAAACACCTAAAAACACCCAACACACACACACACCGACATACACACAAATTTAAATGTTCTACACACATTAAAACAAAGTAAAAAACTAACAACCTTAGAAAAATATGAAATCTACAGACACTACGCTACAGATAAAGAAAACGTATTAAATGATACACACACTTTGAAGCCAACAGTCTTTTCCATTAAATAAGACACAACTCAAACGACCCACCAAAAAAAAAAAAAAAACTGAGAGAAGCAGTAGACTTAGCAGAATGAGGAGGCAAAGTTTAAGATCTGCAACGGAGAAGAGGGTCAAGACTTTTCAGTCAGAGAAAAAAACAATAAAAGAGACTAAGTCGCAAGATAACTATTTGTTGCATGGGATTAATCTTATTCATTCCATTGCTAACCTTATTTAAGCACCTTTAAAATAAATAAAAAAATTAAATTTATAATTTCAATGTCTGATCAAGAAACAATATCATGTTGAGGCCATACGAAATTTACTCCTATTTTTGTAAATATTTAGAGAGTTTAAAAATGTTTTAGATAATTAATATTGCCATCAATAGCACAAAAATTCTACCTGTGATATGCACTGTACGTATATAAAAGAAGGCTTCTATTTGGTCGAGTTTATTGATCAAGCCTCTTCTAATGTTTAATTTCTTATTCCTGAAGGCCTATTGGTCAATATTTTTCATAATTTACAAAACAAACACAAATTACTCTTAAAATGGCTATAAAATAAAAAATTGAAGCAATAGTATTTCTATACGTACAATACTCAAATATAACCAAATAACAGGTTTTCTTATGTAAGCACGTGCTCAAAAGCATTTGAATATGCGTATAGAGTGTTCTAGCTAGGAGTATAATATGCCTGTAGATATGGTCTTTTAGTAGTAATATTAATTAGTATATACAATTTAACAACAAAAGGGGTTTTAAATACTTTTTTAAAGATATTTGCGTCATAGAAGTTAATGAAAGTCAATGAAAGTAAGACAACAATTCAAGTTCTTTTAGCAAAAGTAAATATTTAAACTTCTTTGATTCTACATCTTATCGAGTAAACAGTTCTTCCCAATGTATATATAATATACTGTAGCTAGATAATGCACATTATGACAATGTAAAATGTTTTTTGTACGCAATGTAATAAGTCCATAGTGTTTACACACAATATTTGAGGTGTCATCATTAACTACGTTCATTATATTTTTTTCTTGTAGTCATTGTAGGCAAGGTCAATAATTTATTTACTTCCCCCCTCATAAAATTCCTGCATGGTTGACTATAAAAAAATCATTTTACCTTGATTGTGACTCTACAGCGATTCTCCTTCCATTAAGATATGTTGTAAGCATCTGGATATTTTTCAAATCAGGTTTAAGTGTTAATTTGAAACTTCTTCTTTAATTCAATCTTTAACAATATCCCTCCTGGCTTTCATACCTTCAATCCTATTTAGTAATATTATTAGTTTGTCGAAAAAATATTCCAATACTGTGGCAAATATTTTTGTGGGAGCCGTCTTAAAAAACTCAAAGGAAAAAGTGGTTTCCCATACATGATATACGGTATGTGACTAGTCTTTGCTAGTATTTTGCTATTTCTTTGTGCAAAATATTTGAATTGTTTTCTAGGTTGTTTCACTTTTTTGAAAAAATTTCTTCAAAAGAATATTTAGACAAATTCACAGATTTGATTTTGTCTGAAAATGACTCACCCCAGCAAGTGTGTAATGCGGACAAGACTGGATTGAATTTAAGCCCTTCCCACTAAACTTTAGCTTCTAAAGGGGAATCTTCTGCGGCAGGCTTTAAAACAAGCAAACATCTCACAATTTTAGCCTACTGGAACAAATGCGCTACTGTTAATGGTGATTGGAAAATCTGCCAAGCCACGAACCCTTAAAAATATAAGCTTGAATGCTCTCCCTGTTCATCACAGAAATCAGTGTAAGGCGTGGATGACTGATAATATTTTCAAGGAACGGTTCAAAAATGAATATGTTCCTTCAGTAACAAAATTTAATGAAAAAAATGGACTGCCACCAAAAGCTCTACTTTTGATAGACAATGCCCCTTCACATCCTTCAGACATGCAGTTGGTATGTAAAGACATAAAAGCAATTTTTCTCCCACCTAACATGACATTGCTGCTTCAGCCTATGGATCAAGGTGTGCTGCAGAACATAAAATGAGCTACAGAAACAAGCTTCTGCAAACATTAATTGAAGAAGATTGTTCTCTTTCTATTCCAGAAAAGCTCAAGAGGATTACAATAAAGGATGTAATTTACTGGGTAGCTGATTCCTGGAATAATATCAGTAACAATTTACTGCAGAAATCTTGGAAGAAGCTCTGGCCTAGCTTTGACTTTGTGGAGACATCACTTAGAACACGGGATGATGAAATTGAGCTCCTTCATCTCATTCAAAGAGTACCAGGATGTGAAGATGGTGAAGAAAGTTGCCTGGAAGAGTAGACAGCACTAGATAATAATGAAGATTATACCGAGCATGGCATGGTGTCTATGGTCCAGGATCAACACAATGACACTGTAGCAGATAGTGATAGTAAGGAAAAAGATGTCTCTAAGAATGCTGTTACACATGCCGATGCTCTTAACATTGCGTTGTGTTACGTAGAACCACACAAAGCTGCAACACCCAATGATGTTATACTAATGCGACGGTGGCGCAACATCGCATCCTCGGGAAGGTTTACGTCTTTTCGCTAGATGAAGATTACTGATTTTAAGTGAAAAATATAGTAAAGTGTTTGTGGCTTTTCTTTTTAAGTAAAACATATAGTTTAGTGTTTGTCTTTTTTATTTTTATATTACTGTGAAGTGACACAGTAGTACAGTATAGGCCTTTGTATTATATCATGTTTTTACAGTCTCAATTCCAATATACTACACATCTCAGTCCTGTTTACATAAGTAGCAAACTTTCAGTACATACTTCATAAAATTTTAGATACTTTTTTAAAATTTGGTTTTCATCAAATCATGTTCGGATTTTGCGGAGGTTCAGATTTCTAGGATTCAGATTTGAGTGGTTCTAATGCATTTCATAAACAAATTTCAAGTTATAACAGCAAGTATAAAAGGTATAAATTTATTTTTAAAATGTTTAAATTTTTTGTGAATATTAAATAGCTTTACAGTAACCTTATCTCATCTAATAAACATACACAACAGATTGGTTAATAGACAAGCAGAGTTCTCCACAACAATGTACTAGTAAGTGAGTAAGTGTGTACACAACACAGGATACTCAGGAAATACTTATTACAATTTAAATACAATTTATATACAATTTAAATAAAATTTTGCAACTATATAAAGTAATAAGGTTCAAGCTATATGACAAATTTCAAGTTGATAACTTTACTAGATTTATAATTACTCACAATAAGCACGTAGTGCTTGCATCCCAACAAGTGCACTAACATGTAAAGGTATGACTTTGTGTGTGTATGTCAGAGTGTGTATATGTCAGTGTATGTATATTTGTTTATTGCCTTTATATAGTAACTGCTTTGTATGGGAAGAACATTATTTAGAACACTTATTTTATGATATCTCTACAGACCATCATAAACTACAGAATTTTCAATGAAATCACTTATCAGCAACTTATTTTGATATAATCACCGCTCAAGTTCATAAAGTGTATAGCATGATACATGGAACTTCTTGGTATGATTACATAATAAACGGATAATTAATTAGATTTTGAATGTCACATTTACCTGCCTAATATTTTCACTTATTTTGGAGAACATCCATCACTCATAACTTTCTATCAACATTCATAACAAATTTTGGTACATGGAACTATCTAGCAGAAACCTAAAATGTTATGATATTTACGAAGTAATTTATATAAATTACCTGTTAAAGGATCACTTGAAGAGTGGCATTGATTTTCAGCACTTATCAACACAGACTGAAACAAACAAAAATAAAAGATAATCCTATGTTATAAATTAATAACTTAATTTTTATATTTTTCAATAGGAAATGAAATGTTTCTAGCAAAAAGAATTGAGTATTATGGTCTCATATCATAGACGAGAGGGGATTAGCTGAATTAATAAAATCTTTTTTATTCAAAAATAAAATAAATTATATAAGTTGAAGAAGGAAGCACAAAAGGAAATCATACAACCAGGAACATAAATCAATGAAAAGAAAGCTAATTTTATAAGAATAGGAACTGCCAACAATTTTTCAACAACTTAGAAAATAATTAGGTTTCAACTTCTATTAGAAAACAATGTAAACCAATAAAGAGAAACTAAAAATTGAATAAAAAGTCAACAAAAAACAAGTTACATTAACAAGATTCATAACTGGACAAAATTTTACATCGATAATACATTATATAACATGTTAGAAAAGATAAATATTACAAAGTATCTCAGGGTACTGAAGGATAATTATCCGACAACTATCCTGTAATATTATTGTACAGGGTAACAGTAATAAATAGGTCCTCAAAGTTGTTTTAAAATAAGATCAAGTTTGAATTTTAGAAAAATAAATTTATTTGAAAAATGCATTCACTACTACTGTTGAGTCCCGATAATCCGAAACCGAAATCAGGATATTTTTAGGAATAAAAAAACTAAGAAAGAATGGTGAATAATTGTTATTATGTACTCAAAATGACAGTATAATTCAAAGATAGGCAGTGTAATGAACAAAACAGAATAATGTTATATATAGTTCAAAACTATGTAGGTATAAAAAAATCCAGTACAATTGTTTGTCAAAGAGAAAACCTCAAAATTACGCCAACGCCCCAGAAACAAAAAAACCCAGGGTCGAGGTGGACTGTTGTTCTATGTAGTGTAAAGTTAAATAAAAGGCAGCCGAAGGCTCCGTGTGGGATACGCTCCGCTCAGTGTTGTCATCTCCTTCATCTTCATTCTCGTCTGAGATGTTGTCCAGTTCTTGCAAAACCATTTCAACAATCTGCTGATCGTTTAAAATTTCATGATTACGCGAGATCGCTCAACGGCCAGCAGGAGCATTCCCATATATGTATATTCTACCATTTCTCTCAGATTAGCATTGCTGTACATTTACGATTTGTTTTCCTTTATATTGTGTTGTATTCTAGGTTAAATATTTGCAACTATCTGGACAGTAAATACTACAAAGAGTACATAGTCAACATTTTTTTGTGTCCAATGTCTATGGTTTTCCCACGTGTTTACAGATCGTTTTGAAGTTTATTCATTTTACAATGATTAAGTATTTTACCAAAAAAAATTGACAGATAATTTTTACCAAAGAAATTGTCAGTAAACACAAGGTAAAGTTTGGTTAACATGAGAAAATAAGTAAATAAAAAAATAATAACAAATATTACTATAATTTAAAAAATTAGAGAAAAATAAAGCATAAAATTAGGAACAAGAAAAACTGAAATTTTTTTTCAAAAATATGTTGCTCCCAGGGGCCATATCATGGCAGGCACATGTTAATCAAAAGGGTTAAAATATAAAGATATGTATTATCATTCAGATATATTTAAAACAGTAACAAATGTAAATAAGTGGCTTTAGAAAGTTGTACAGGTATATTAAAGTTGAAAACATGTGTCAAGGTAAACTGATGCCTTGGAGGCAGTTTTCCAGAAATATAAAGGCTCCTTTTGGTAGAACCTTGCTGAATAAAACTTGTTAAGGTTTTTGCTCCCTTCTCATAAAATTGGATTTCCCATTCAACTGTTTATATTGTAAACTGGCATTGAACTGATTTGGCAAGGACCATTATTTCTAATATTGTCTCAAATGTTGGTATGACAACCAGAATGATTATCCCTATTTCATGTTGATTTATTGCGTTTTGCTAATCTCTGTAACGTTGTAAACAAGTAAAAAAAAAATAGAGTGATACTTACAAGTTGTTTGATTTTCTCCTCTCCATCTATTTTTATAAAATTATTTTGAGGATTTACTTTAAAGGATAAACCTGGTGTAGGGTTCTATTGATTTATTGCATTTTGTTGGTTCTCTAAGTGACTGGAATATTTTCAACTGCTGAAACAATGTTCAAGAGGAGGGAGGGAGCTTCATGTTCAATCTCCTTTCAACTAAATTTTTTGTATCATGCAATAAATGTATGAATAATAAACCTTCATAATTTACTATTGAATTAATACATAAAATTAAGGTTTCATGTTACAAAATGGAGCTATTTAATACTTATTTCTTATATCAGTGCTTTCCAGTAGGGATTCACTGACAGTTTGTATCACTTAAGATAGGAGATAATGCATGCACTCTGTTGAATAAGATCAATTCTTTCAATGCCCCAAGTTATGTTATCTGTTGCCAAAAACATGACTCATACCTGGCAACACGGAGAAAAGAGGAAGACACAGATGATAATCATGGAACTTACCTCTAAAAAAAAGACAAAAACGACATTGGGTTTATTATGGAAACCAAATTAGAAAAAACTAATCTTTGCTTTATTTGTCATATATGTTATTGTTTTTTAAAATTTTGCTAAGATTTTAATTTTAAAATGTAATTTTTTTTTTGTCATCCTACCACTTGAAAATGGAAATATTAAATTAGAATTCTGTTTAGTTCCATCTATTAGTAATACAGTCCAATCCCGGTAATCGGAAATAAATGTACAACCATGTACACCTACAATGTAAATATGTAGGTACTATGAAAATACGCATAATAAATATGGCATTATAAAGTACATATAGGCTAATGTTAAGAGTAGAGTTAGTTAAGTACAGTACAGTAATAACTGAACGAAAACACTTATCAAATGAAACATGTAATTTTAAAATGAAATAGGTTTTTATCATGTAAAGTTTTAAAATGAACAATATGACAAACACTTGCTCAATACTCTTAATAAAACACAAATAAACTTACTACTGTACATACTTAATATAGACACTTAACTTTTTTTGGAACTTAACTTCTTAAAAAAGTCCGAATTTTTTTTCTTGCTTTGGTTTGCTGATTGCCTTTTCTACAGCCTTCTTTCTGATCTAAGGCTGCAGAAGAATTAATGGTATGGTATGTCGTTTTCCGTTGCCCAGTCAATTCATGTATTAAAAGCTAAAATCGCACTGTCATGTTTTATACCTAGCATTCTTAATTCTTCTTCTTCTTCAGCATTTCCTGAAGTGATTCATTATCCCTTAGCCCACTGTTGATAGTCTCACTGTCTGTTTGTAAATTATTATAATTTTCGTCCCTTTCACTTATCCACTCGCGTACGTCTTTCGAATTTAAATCTCTACCTAGCTTGAGTTTACAATGTGCACTATTGACTCGATGTTTTCACTTTCATTCTCCCCTACAATTGTATTACTTTCATATTTTGGGGAATCAATTGATGGCCATAAATTTTTGAATGAGTCCTTGGGTAACAGATTTCCAGGCATCTGTTAAAGAAAACGCTACGACCTGTATTGTTAGTTTCTTCAATATTGGTGGAGTGTAATCAGTTTGTGCTACAATATAAGAAACTTTTTCGATACTTTAATGTCACATTCTGTGTAACATTTTGATACATTGGCTGTATTTTTGCAGTAATGTTAGGTGGCTGGAGGATTGTCATGATATTACCGCCATCGTTAACTAATTCGTGTGGATCTGCAGGCGCAAGCAATGCTTTTTCAGTAAACTTTGTAGATCTGAGATGACTTCTTACCGATAAAACAAATTTATCAGGCAACCAATCATTAAATAAAGCTAGATTCGTCCAACTTTTTTTGGCCTTTGTCTAAAAATGGAATGAAACAATCTTTGAGTGCTTTTGGTTTCTTAGATTTGCCAATAAGCAGTAGAAGTAATTTGTAGCTTCCAAAGCCGTTTGAGCAAGGCATAAATGTTAATTGATGTTTGCTCATTTTTTGTCATGGTGCAGAATCTCCGTACTTCTAAACTAAAGCTTTCTTTGGTAAAGCTTTCCAAGATAAGCCACTTTCATATGCACTTCAAACCTGATCAGAACATAAATTTAATTCAATATTTTTTTCCACAAATTGTTAATGAAAAGGTTCTATAGCATCCGGATTATTTGACAATTTTTCTCCCATGATAGAAAGTACCGAATTCCGTGTCTCTTTTTGAACTTGCCAAGCCAATGATTACTGACTTTAGACTCTTCCTTGTTGGGTTAGAGTTCAGAAAAAAAGGTCATCGCCTTTTTCTGCAATAAAGAGCGGGATATAGGGTTGTTCGCAATCGTTCTTGTAGGAAACATGTGTATAGAGCAGTTTCTACCAAAGGGTATACACTCATTTTCACTATTTTCCGCCCACTGGTAACTTGCTCTAATGAAGACACAAACTACCAAATTTTTTCTTTATGTCACTGATTGTTGAATTTCCAATTCCGAAATCATCCACTAATTTTATAGTAGTTGTTTTAGAATGTTGCACTCAACCAACAACTAAAGTTTTTTTTGTTTTCTTCTAAGAGAAGAAGACCTCATTATAAAAATTAGAAGTTTAACACACTGCAATGACAATACGATTATACCGTGTGCTTGCCATAATTGTTGAAATTAAACTGCTGAACTAACCAAAAGGGGTAATTATACTGAATAGGTAATAAACTGAGGTCATTGCAAAATAAACAAAACAATGTTGCCTTTCTTTTTTAAACCTTTCTTATAGCCGTTTATTTATTTCCCATTTTGATAATTTCAAAAATCATTTCGGATTAGTGGAAGTTTCAAACTACCGGAATTTGGACTAACTGAATTGGACTGTAACATATTGTACTATAAACAAAAATATTCTTTTTTATTTATTTATTATTTTTCCTTCATTTTATGCATTTTTTAACAATGTTTTTGGTAATTATTGTTACCATTGTTATGGTACTATATAACTTGTTCATAAAGTTTGTGTTGCGGGTGGCATATACTGTTCATTTCAGTATATGTTTGGCTCCACTGTCGAGTTACAATGTAAATACTTATAAAAATGAAATTTTAAGATTTTGAGATTAAATACAACTACCTTAGAAGTTTCAAAGGAAGAAAAATCAGTACCTGGGTTGAAAACCTGATTTAGACAAGCATAGCATTGGTTAAATTTTCCTGACTATTTATCAATTACGTAATTTCTGCTAGCAAAATTATACATATGAAATATACAAAACCCAATGTCGATATGAATTTGTAAATGTAGTCAAACTGAATTAGTTTAAAACAAGAACATACCTACCGTGTAATTCAAGTAAGACAAAAAGTTACTGAAACTTCGTAACATTTAATAAAAAAAAAACACATCTTAAAATAACAGCAAAAACAATACTGCGATAATAAAGGGAACATATACTTCTAAATAGAAAAAGCATGAATACGAAATACAAAAATAATACACAAACAATTGGTAAATCACTCAACAATGATTCAAAATTTAAACCTTTACAAAATAATCCCAATAAATATCATAAGGTAGTATAACAAATAACAGTTAATAGAAAGTAAATGTGTCTAAACAAAAACAACAAGGCTAAATTTTCCAAGAGATTAAGATAAAGAGACAAGTTGTATAGAAACAATTTGCATGGAGCAATAATCAATTGCATAAATTGTTCAGAGATGAAGCTGGTATCTGACAACTAAAAAAGAAATTAAGATTATCCAATATAAAATATGTTCGATATATTTAAATAATTCCTAGTAAAAATTCAGATATAATAATAATTTCCCTACAAACAGTGAAAAATATTTCTAGCATGGGTTTCTAAAATTTATAAAGTGTTACTCATGAGACTTCAACAAACTTTTTGAAGATATAACTTGGAGGTAAGTGGTAAAGACAGTGTACATTTATTATTATTATTACTGTAGTATTATTGTTGATATTTCAACACACACAAAAAAAATAGTTTTAGAATATTTGTATTTGTCAGTACAAAATCATGTAAATAAGGTGCCAATGTTTACACGCTATTGGCACATAATCTCTACAGAAAAACAAAATGTACAGTAGGTTTTCTCAATCAATTCCTTCAACCATTTTTTCTATTTGGATGAACCAAATAAAATGTTTATAATCTAACATTTTTATCTCCCACTGAGGAAAGATTTTGTTTTTCTTCAGAACCACTTTCACATGTCTATGGCTTCACACTGTACAACGGTACCACTGAGGCCACCAGATAGAACCATCCGCCAAGAAATACAAAATGGCATCTCAAGAGCAACACAACACATCTTTGTGTATCATATTGAAGATTACTCTCACAACATGATTATTTGCTGCAGATGGTATATTCTCAAAACATCTCTGTCACCAATAGTTAGTTGTTGAATGTTTAGTCTGCTTGATCCTTGTTAATCGTTTCTGTGCTTGAAATAAGCACGTGCAACACATTTCTCGTGAGTTGGCGACTGTTTGTGCCTCTCAAAACTGTCTCCATAAAAAAAAAAGATATCCGTTCTCTTGTGTTCTTGGAATGACAAAACAAAGTAGGATTTTTATTGCCATCCTAATAGTTTCTCATAACCAACTTAATAGCTGTCATTTAGGTCAAGTTTTTAGTCTAGTCTTTATCTTTTAGTTACATCTTAGTTGTGTGTTGCAACCACCTGAGTTGGATTACAGGCTACTCAATAGTGGGCTGTGAGTTTAGTTATACCGATGGTAACAATGACTTTTTTTATTAAATTGTTATCAAATAATAAATACTTAATTTAATTAGGTAATAATTACTCAATTCAATTAAGTAATTAATACTTAATACTAACTAATAATATTTTGTAATCCTATTATAATAATACTTATAAATTTATTAAAATTTATATTCGACAAAATTTAGTTGCCGCGACCACCAAGTTCTAAATTAATTCTTACCTGCTGGGTTGCTTGGAATACAAATCATTTAATCCCCAATTGGTTAATGATTTGGTATAATTAGGAAGGGAAGTTATTTGGATTGAAACCATTATGAAAGATGACAAGAATTACTATGTTTTTGAAGTAAAAAGCACATATAACATATGTTATCATTGCCTGAAATAAGTTATCTCCTTTTTGTTTAAAAGAGGGAGAAAATTAGTGTTTCCATCCAAGTCAAACATAAATGATGATCATTACCATAACAAAAAAGCCTATAATGAACAAGAGATCGTCAATCACAATTGTCGGTAGCTCAATGACATAAGTAAAATTATTGCAAAATTAAGATAAGGCAACTTATCTTAGGTAGCTAAGACCTTATCTTATCTCAATTAAGGTAGCTTATGAGACCAACAATATTTTAGAGAATTAGAAGGAAACAGTGAAGTCAAAAAATGGAAAATGTTTTTGTAATTACAGTCTATGTAGTATATAAAATATAAAACTATAACTTACTAACTCCCTAAGTTTCAGCATATTAAACCAGCCCAGATGTTGTTTCTCCACAATATCGTCCACTATATCCATCACATTATCTTTTAACTTTTCATTGATTTCTTGTAAAATTTCATCTAAAGATCTATTATCACTTTCTTCCACTGTATTTTTCAGATTGTCCATGAATATCTCTAACCTATTGTTTGGATCATCGTCTGACTTCCTGTTTCCTTCTTCCAGATATTCTTCTCTTATATTTTCCAGATCCAGTCTGTTAAAATGGAGATTTCCTAAATACATACCTGTCATCCTGTGTGACATTTGTTCACTTATTTTTTGTGCCTAAAAGAAACAATAAAATGTTAAAAATTGAACTTTTTATAAAACATTCCAAGCAATTGCTAAAAATTTCATTTCAACTTACATATCAGGTCTAAGACTGGACTTTCGCCTTGACCAATACATTATCATTCTACCTACTACAAAACAGTGTTTATTATGCCTTTATGCTATAGTCCAGTCTATCTATAGCTGCTACACTTAATAGATGTAGAATTTAGTCATATTCACTTCAAAGTAAAGACAAAAGAAGAAATTATGACTTCAAAATGACATTTTCATAAGAAACCCTTTGGTGTCTGATATAAAAGCTAGATGGAAAAAAATTAATGAATATTTTTTAACAATTATCAATGTTCAATACACAATTTTTGTTTCTTTTATGTTAAAAGGATTATCTGATACAGTCAAATAATGATTGAACAGAACTGGCTAAATTGTTTTTTGACACAACCCAAAAACAACCATGTTCAATGTTCTCATTGTTTAAATGATCAATGTTCTGTTAAATCATACACTGTAAATGGCATATACAGTTCTCACCAAAGTTATCCTAAAGCATTAATAAGCAAATGCGGCATATTACTAATGGAGGTGCTAATGCTAACTTCCCCATCCCCTTTTATAGTTTATCAATAAACTCGTTGCTTTGCAAAAGTAAATATTTAGTATTATTGAATAATACAGAGTAAAAAGCATGCCCTGATAAATTGACTATTCAACCAGGATGAACATATTAAGGTGAATATCGTTTTAAAATAAAGAGGAAGGTTTGCAGTTTTTACATACCTTTATAAATTTTAATATGTGCTCCCTTAGTAGCACGATTTTACAGTTTTTACGTACCTTGATAAATTTCAATATGTGACCCCTTAGTAGCACGATAGACCTCGAAATGATATTCGATTTATCGCCTCGTATTCTGGAGCATTGAAAATACCACTACAATGACCACCACCAACTATAAAATCAAAAACTACGACCCCCTCTCTTTATTTTAAAACCATATTCGCCTCAATATGTTCATCCTACTCGAAGAAGACAATTTAACAAATAAAGGTATTATTTTTGATGACCCTGTACTCTTAAAACACAGCAGTTAAATATCATTCAGTAAAATTGGGTGTAAAATATTATTTATATTAATTAGTTATATAACAACAATAGTAAAAAAAACATATGAACTCATGACAAATTGTTAAACAAACCATTAACTAATTTTTGTAATTTTTTTAACACAAGTAAAAATTAATAAAATTGGACTGCTATTATAATTCCATCAGTTGACCAAAAGGAACAATGTTTTGACAATTCTGGAATCACACTATTGAGATATATTAACCAGTTGAATATTGAGTCAAAAGTTTATTTATTTAGTGCAATGTTTTGACAACTAATTTGTTCCCATTATCAAGTCTGTAGGGCTATGAAAAACAAGGTCTTTACATTTAGATTTCAAATGATTCATGTGAGGAGGCAAAACATCAAAACCCCTACACTTTACCAAAAGTTTGTTTGAGCTAACAAAGAAAAGTGTAAGGGGTTTGATGGTTTGCCTCCTCACATTATTTATTTGAAATCTAAATCTATGGATTTTGTTTTTCATAGCATTACAGGCTTGATAAGGGCAACAAATTAATTGTCAAAACGTTGCACTAAATAAATACACTTTTGACTCGATACTCAAGTGGCTTATCATTTATTCAATGTTCTATTGTTTATCGTTACTCAACAGTAAACTTTAGGCAATCATTTAGAATTGCAATGTCCATTAAATACCTATCTTAAATAAACCCTATTTGATAAACATAAAGTAACAGTAAGAAGAAAAAAAAACAAGAGAAACTCATCAGAAAAAAACACTTTTCCTTAAACCTTACACAGAATTACATTAAAAGTGTTTAAAACAAGAAAAAAAAGAGTTCAAATAAAAATCATACCTGTGATTCAACATTTTTTAGCACGTCTTGCAGAGATAATGTAATATCAACCTGAAGATTATGAGAGAACAACAGGTCACAGTTCAGTATAGTGTTGTCATCCTGAACTATTTGTATACATTTATCTAAAACAACATACCATTCTTAAAACTTTAATCTTTTAAATATGATTCGTAAGAGAAATTAATTTGATTGGAATTAATGGGAGAATGTAGATTTGACTTCTTAGAGTGGATGTCCTCAGTGGTCAATAAGAGTGTTTTACATGAGGGGAATTAAATTGCTTCCCATAGAACAACAGATATGATAGGACAAACTGTACTAAAGGAGAAAACCTTGCTTACAAATTCTAGTAGTCTAGCTTGAGAGTTAAAGTAATAGGATTACTCTCTATTTCTTTTAAAAGAGACAAAATCCTAAAAAAAACCTAGAACAAAACCTTTGAATATTTTGCGACTAGCAGTTGAAATGTTACATGAATTGTAATGGAAACATAAAATAATGTTTTGGATTTTTTTACAGTATTACAGAAAGCATGCTTGTTAATAAGAACATACAAAGTTTGTTAGGTTATAACAAAAAACAAACTTATTATATAAAAAAAAAACTAGACTAAATATTATCACGTTAGAAATAAAACATAACCATTAACCCACTGCAGATTAGATTATACACCATAAAAGGAACCCACAAAAATTAATTTCTTGGATCAATTGAGTTGTATTTTCCTACGAAAATATCTCAATTATAGAGCACTAATTATTAAATATTTTATGCAGGTGCAATTTTTCATTTATTATTTTGTAAATTAGTTTGTTTATTATTTGCTAATTAGTTATTATTTGTAATCATAATCAGTAAAAACAATTAAAAGTTACTAAGCGTTTGAAGTTTGCGTTAGATTCTGGGCTCCCACTATTATTATTCATTTTCACAAAAATATGCTAACTATAAAAAATATTTACAAGTACGTTGTTAAATTAGAAATTTTAAATGTCACTACCCTCGCTCTCACTCATTTCCAACAAAGTGTCAACTTCGGATAACCACAGATTTTCCATACTGATATAGTACATCACACAAGGAACATCCTCTTATGACCTGTACCGAATACCAACTAAACTGAGTCTTGCTATAAAACAGTCCACTTGACAAAAAATCTGATGACAGGTCTATCTAACATGTCTAGAATATCTGATAATAGGACAACCTATGGGCTATAAATATCTTATAGAAGCTAGTTTATAACCCTATAATCTATAATCGTTCTATAATCTAGTTTCTTAAGAAAGAATAAACGTGTACTAAAACCTGTACACTATTAAACATAGATGTCTTACCTCTGTTCCTGAGTAGAGCTGTCAATGTTTCATGATTATATTCCTGAAATCTGACCTGGAGAGGTGCCTGCTGAAACATTAGCTCTTCATTTAGCTGCAGCCAATGTTCTTGAAGTTCATGGTAATCATGTAACTGTGTTAATATACCTTGTAAAGATCTAGAAAAAAACCGGTTTCAGTTAAATATAAACACAGTAAAAGTTTAAAATTCTATAAGGTATGTTTGAGATACACATGACGATGTAGGAGTTCAGTTTATCCTGAACCACTAAATATTAAAAATCAAAAAGGTGTTATAAATTCTCAAATTTTTTCTCTTCATGGCAAATATTACCGATAATAATTGCAGTCTTGTGCCTGAACTAACTGTAAATACTAAGACTTAACCCTTGTAGGACCAAGGGTCAGGCCGTTACTTCAAGGACCAAGGGGGGGGGGAGCCTGGTAGGCCCACAAAAAAAAAGTTCATTTTATTAAATATATATATATTGAACTTCTAAAAAACATCACTTTACATTATTTACTTTATATTTATATTATTGACTAAACTATTACATGAATATTTGATGAAATATAATAAAAAATATTGATTAAATAATGAAAACATAAAATCGTTATTTAGTCAATAAAAATGTTCCTTAAGCCAAATATTTAATCAGAATCGGCTCCACCTGCTTGGCATTTCTCACAAGTGACAGTGTTCTTGCTATGATTTCCACATATATGTTTATTGCAATGATTACAAACAGACTTTGACTTCCCTAACTTATCATATTTTACTTTCTTTGACCTTGCTGCACCGACACAAATGAAGCATCTTCCCCGACCATGAACTAAACTCCATCTCCTCATCAAATATTCTGTCTGTTTCACTGTTATGATCATATAAGTTACTCATATTACGGTGTAAATAATAACACAGACACGACCTCAACAATGCTGGCAAACACAAACACACTGGCAGACTGAAATTACAAGCGGCAAAAAGCGGGAAATACCAAGGTCAACCAGTGCTACCAATCTTACACAAATTTAAGTAAAAATTTCCTGTCGTTTAACTTGTTATATTAATACATTATTGATGTTAAATATTGTTTGTTTTCATAATATTGAAAAAAAAGTTGACATATGAAAATTTTTTTATATAGTTACGTTGAGGACCAAGAGGCCTCAGAGGCCCAAACGGACTTTTTTTATTCTTATGGACAGGAATTTTTGTAAAAAAATTTAACATGTCTAGAAACCGATTTTTCAGTTACAGATTGACAATAAATAGTTTTATATAAATTCTCCGAAAAGGTTTTCTATACAAAAACGATAAAATTAAAAACCATGGGCCTGACAGGCTTGGTCAGGTAAGTGATTAGAGGAAAACTGCTGCAAGCTTTTATCTGAAATTTGTGCATTAAGACCATAAAAAAAGTATTTACTCACTGCTCTTAATTCAAGTAAAGAGCTTTATTAACTCAACATTAAATCTTCAGTCACGGAAGTATTAACAAGTCTAGAGATGATCGATATTTTCTGTCACGGTGATTCGTCACTGATATTGGTTTGTCGCTGGTCAAACATTGCCTCTGTTGTGATTCGGCAAAAAATCGCAGTCACTGGATGAAATAGCTGTCATTGGTTGATTTGTCCCTGACACAGGTTGAGTTGGCACTGTCCTCATCGCTCGACTCACGGAGCCGATTATCTTGCAGTGTCGTTGACTGAAGGGGAGAGGGGGTATTTCTGTTGTGATTGGGCAAAATTTCACTGTCATGGCTGACAAGTTACTGATATTTTACAAGGCTGTCAATGGTTAATTTGTCTCTCTGTCACAACTGATTCTACTCATTTACGTTGTGTGTGGGTGGTCGTTTGTGTCAGGTTTCAAGATGGTGACAAATGTTGTGTAGAATAGACCTTATTCGCGCTCGGTAGTTTGTTCTTAATTTTGTAGGAGTTTATTTTAAAGTAAAATGAGTCTTCCAAAAAAGAAAGAAGCAAGGTGTGGAATCATTTCACCACTGCCTGTTATTGGCACATACAGAGCAGCCTCCGTATCCCTGGTCACTGGTACTAAAGTCACCGATAAAGTCACTGATCCAAAATTGGCACTGTCACTAAAATCACCAATCTTTTAAAGAGTTACTGGATCGACATCCCTAAACATAATAATTATGTTTATTATGCTCTAAATTATTTTTGTAAGAAAATTTTTAAAAAAACTATCTTCTAGATAATACCTGTGGAGTTCAATTAATGATAACTCTAACTTTTGATGACAAAGAACTGCAAATTTCTTTTTAACTGCTTCTTGCCAATGGGGTTTCAGTGTAATAGCATTCTCGTAAAACACAACAGACCTGAAAAAAATAAACGCATTGAACTTATATGACAGATTGAGTTTCAATCTAAATATTGATACGTATTTTTTAGAAACATAACGTGAAAAGTTATAGAACAATTATTTTATTTAATTTTACCATTTTAGAGTAAAATAATTTCATCCAATATTTGTTGATTATTTCACATGGAAACATACAAAAACTTTTATTTAAAAAAAAAGTTTTTGTTTATAAAATAAATCACAAAATGTAGAATTAAACTTTTTTAATAAGTTTTAATTTGATGTACAACACAAGTATTTTTTAAAAAGCTACTTAATTTAAAAATTTGAAAAATATTATGTTTAATAATATCAATTTTAAACAAATGCAAAATTTAAACTTAGCATTCCAAGAAAATGTTTAATGCAATGAAATTTTTATGAGTATATCCCTGATTTTTCATATTTTCACAGTTTTTCACAGTAGACTGAAGGTTATGACAAACTACTACATAACAGCTAATCCAGAATGGACTCCAAATTATTGGTTATTAATACCTCCTTGGTAAAATGCCTACGGATGTTACAGAAATTTATGTATTCTTAACTACTCTAAGTCTGTCATACAAACAATTCAACAGAGAATACCTAAAGACTACTTTAGAGCAACGATGCGTAAAGTGTGCCCCGCAGGCCAAGTGCTGCCCTTCGAACTAATCAATCCGGACTGTGATGTGGTTTTGACTACACTCCTATGATTACACATAGTACAAAATGTATTTTCTACATAGCTGCAATATAATAGTGTTTTCCTGCTCATTGCCTTGTGAGTACGGTATTATTGTATCTAGTAACTGAGTTTGCATGAAACTTTGTGTAGGCCTTGTGCAGAGTATTCGTCTGTAGATTGGTAACTTGGTAATGTGGAGTACAATGTGTGTGTTGCTTGCCTAAGTTCGGAACGAATTGAGCGCTTTCCAGCGCAGCCTTCAAGGTCAGTAGTTTATACAATCACAAGGTCAATGTCAAATCCCCTCTGCGGCTAGATGTCTAGCTTGTATTTTTATAGTTAAGCTTTGTTAATAGTGTTTTTTATCATTTTTGAAGGTTACAATAACAAGTAAAAAATGTAAAAATGATTCAGGATGTCTGGTTTTTAAAGATGAGTGGACTTGGAAATACTTTTTCACGCCTATTAGGGATAAAACTCTGTGCCTTATTTGCAAAGAAGATGTAGCCATATTCAAAGAATTCAACCTCTCACGATACTTCATAATACAACATAACAACATCACTTATGAAACTATGATTGAAGAAGAACGGAAAAAACTAAAACTGTTTACATAGGAGATATATGTAAACCACTGTTTTAATTAAAAAACACAAAGTTCTTCTCAAAAGCTACACATGCCAGGTACGTTGTAGCATACAGTATTGCAAAAAATAACAAAGCATTTTCTGCTGGCGAATTTGTAAAATTGTATGGTCCAAGTATGTGATATTTTGTCTTGAAAGAATTTTAGTTATTTTGCTTCGAAAAACAATTACTTCTAGAATTTGTCTCACAACTGGAGCCAAAGATAAGCGATTTTAAATTCAGTTTTTTGCATTGGATCAAAGTACGGACATAAGTGACACAGCTCAGTTACTGATATTTGTAAAAGGTATTAATGACAATGTTTGTGTTACTGCAGAATTAGGTTTCGTCTGTTCATTAAGTGGAATGACAAAAGTATTATACATTTTTCAATAGTTACTACAAACTATCACATCTTGAAAGTACCTTTGACCAATATTTGTAACATTACTACTAAAGGTTCATGAAGTATGAAACGAACAAAATCTGGTGTTGTAGCCATATTTGAAGAATCATTTCCCAAACTGAATCTATTTTCCATACATAGTTGTCAAGAATGGCTTTATTCATTTTCCAACACTAAAAGTTATTGCAGTTAGGAAAGACAAACTTAAAGAGCTATGACGAAAGCGTAAAATGTCTTCATGAAGAATGGCTTTATTCACTTTCCAACACTAAAAGCTATTGCAGTTAGGAAAGACAAACTTAAAGAGCTATGACGAAAGCGTGAAATGTCTTCATGAAGAATGGAATGAATATTCCAAGATTTCAAAGTTATTAAACAGGACCTGAACATTTTTAGCATGTCATTTAATGTGGATTGTGAATCAGTAAAACCTTACTTACTTACTAGCCAACGCCCACCCTTGGCTGTTGAGCCATTTGGTGACATGCTGACCAGTATAGTCGAACCAGTGGGTCATCATCATTTCCGGAATGGTCGAGCGCGCTGCACTTTATCAGATGATCTGCATCCATCGTATAGTGTCCACAGAGAGGGCATTCCGGAGTTGGGAGCACACCGATGCAATGTAGATGGGCGGCCAGTTAGTCATGGCCGGTTTGCATTCTGAATTTGGCAACGCCCACAGCTCGTGGAAGTCTGTGGTCGATGGGCCCTGTGCTGACTAGGTTTTCCCATTTTCTTCCTGCTGATTGCTGTGTGAGGTGCAGTTTGCTGGCCCGGTCGATAGTTGCATTGATGAGGGCTTTCGTGCTTTGCAGCGAAGGCATGCAAATGGGTTGTGCCATGGATGTGCCTTTCTTGGCCAGAACGTCTGCCCTCTCATTTCCATAGATACCAACATGGCTTGGGATCCATTGTAAAGCTATAAGCCAACCCCCACTCGCCAGGTGTTCCAGGGCTTTTCTTGTCTCCATTGTTCTTTTGCAGTCTGTATCTGTATTGCGCGATAGGTTACGGATAGCCGCTTGTGAATCGACGAAGAAAACTGCCTGTGTAGGGGCTTGTACTGCTGCTATTTCTCCATCGTAGTTGGTCTGGGGAGTTCCTACTGCTAGATATCCCTCAAAATTGCGACTGTAGTAGGCAGCTCCTGTTGCACCTGTTTCCGGTATTGAAGATCCATTCGTGTATATATGTTGTGGGTACTCTTCATTGATTGTATGCAGGGCTGCTTGCCTCAGTTCTACGTGGGGGTGATGTTGATCGCCTGCTCGTGGTGCCCCCTGCGTAATCTAAACGATCAACCAAAGGTTCGCCTCTAAACACGCTGAATCAGTAAAACCAAAATTACGGCTCAAACTAATTGACTTGCAATTCAACACTAAATTGAACCAAATAATTCTCAATGCTTCTAAAATTAAGTTCCTAGCCCTAACGAAATCAAGTTTCCCAAACATGAAATCTCACCCTCAGAAGATATTTGCGATGTTTGCATCTTCCTACATCTGGGAACAGGTATTTTCTACTACTAAGCTTCACAAAAAAGCTGTAAAAACCAACTGACTGAACACCATTTAGCTTCACTATTGTGAATCAGATCCTTCAAGCTCCTACCAGAATATGAACAACTTTTAGAATCTGTCACAACTTCATTTATCACATAAACGTTAACACACTTTTAGGAAATAATAAATTTTTATAACTTTTTTCTAAATTTTTAGCATTGTAGCGTATAAGTTGTGTGTGAGGTATTTGTTTTTGTTTGTAAGAAACTGTCTAGGTACCATAAATGATATATCAAACATTCATACTGTAACATTTTGAAATAGCAAGTAAGAAAGGCACTATGTATAATATAATATAAATATGTAAGTAAATTCAAACCATAAAATAACCAATTATGAAAAAAGAGAAAAACATATGTAAACATAACCTAAATTGGCAAAATCGTAATATTTAATCACAAGTTTAGAACAATAACCACTGTAAAACAAACAATATAATAGAAACAATTTAATGTGTAACAGTTTAAAAAGAACACTAAAACAATGTAAATAATAGTAAAAGCCTTTAAGTGTTAAGAGAGTGAAACCATTTTAGATTGCACACAAGTTGACGAAGACGGGTAGACTAGCGTATTAAGTAAGATGCGTGCGCATTATGAACAGAACAGCTGATAATTTGAACTTCGTCGGGAGGTATAATATTAAAATGCAGTTACCTGCAAAGAAAGTAGCATAATATCATAATAAAAAACTAATTACAATACGTATAATGTACAGGTTAGTGATGCATTGAAGACCAATATTTCTAATCTAGTCCCTGAAAATAAATAAACTCGCCTTTTGAGATTGTGTGAGGCTAGGTTTACTGAGTACCATAATGTCATCAATACACTTTTGAAGCTCATTCCAGCTATAAGCTATCTAAAAGTATCAGGGCGGTATCATGACAGCCACAAATCTTCTCTCAGGAATTTGGAAAAGAGTAGTTTTTTTATCTCACTAGTTACTTACGAGTTTTTATTAAGCCTCACTTTGCATTTATCAAATTACCTTTAAAAAGTTGAAAGTGATTTATCATCAGCCATAAACTATGCTGATAATAGGATAAATACCTTCAAAATCTTTGTCAAAGGAATAAAGAAGGCATGGAAATGGCAATGAAAATTTTTTTGCATGACTCAAGAAAGCACAAACCTTGATGAAAGATCACTTTGATACAGAAATAAATATTTCTCGAAAACAAAGAAAAACAATACTCCTTACATCAATGCAGAGAAGTATTGCTAGAGAACAATAAAATATTTATACTATGGATGGACACGCTGATTTCTAGTCTTGTAGATCGGTTTGCTGTAGACAAACCACTGTTAAAAGCCTTAGTTGCACTACTACCAAAACATAGAGATGCACCAATTGATAGTCGTTAAGTTACCTTAAACTCTTCTATGAAGATAGAGAATCACAACCAATTATTGAATCTGAGCAAGACAAAGATAAACCAAAAGAAATTATGGTAATCTTGATCAGCTGTGATCAACTATCCTAACATAAACTGCTTGTGACTTTACCAGTATCTACAGATGAAGTTGATAGATCATTTTCATTACTAGAAAGGATAAAACATACCTTAGAAATTGCATGGAAAATGATCGACTTACGGGGTTAGCTCTACTATCAGTGCATTACCCAGTTTTCATAACAGCAGACGCAGTACTTGACAACATGGCAAGAGAAGAATTGAGAAGAACATGTTCAGGGAAGAGAAGAATTTTGTTGTAGGATGAACTCAGAAGCTAACGTGTTTAGTTCAAATGTTTGAACCAAATGTTTGCCATCCTAATTTGAATAGTGTCGTTTTACAAATGTTTGATTATTCAGTAATAACCTTATATTCATACAAAAAATTGTTGCCTAAAAGAAATGTTTAGCCATTATATTTTTTTAAACTTGCTGAGTGATATCGTCTGGACCCTCCTTTTTCTGGTGTATTAAGACCCCCCCCCTCCTGTTATGCTTCTCTTCCAAAATAATTTCTTGGCTACATCACTGATGATAGCCTGTAGATAGTTCCAGTGACGCCCTTGGACTTCATCTTGGAAAACAAAGCTATAGTTATCCAAAAGTCATAAATTACTACAAATTCACTTCCTTAATACTACCATATGAATGAATGTTTAGATG
Source organism: Prosapia bicincta (assembly GCA_036971475.1). Taxonomy (NCBI): domain Eukaryota; kingdom Metazoa; phylum Arthropoda; class Insecta; order Hemiptera; family Cercopidae; genus Prosapia; species Prosapia bicincta. The sequence goes on from JBAIZL010000004.1 coordinate 252,126,144, forward strand.
AAGTAGTCCTATTAGTGGCAAAACCCAGCAACATATGACTTTCCTTTATCTCATGTTGAGAAGCCTTTATAATTTCTCTAGATTCACTGCCAATATTCTGGATTTGGATATGATTGCAAAGTTAGTCATTTCGATGGCTTTTGTTACCTTTAGCACCTGCACCCTCTCCATAATTTAAGCTATATTGATCATTAACTCTAATACAAGGTCAGTCTTAACTTCATCTAGCGTGATGTACAAATAATCTCTAAATAAACCTTCTAAAATTCTACAATCAATGGATAACCACATAAACTTTGATTTTATCAAAAAAAGGACATTATTTTAAGAAGAGAACGGGTTTGCCTCTCTTTACTTGTATAATAAGCAAAATCTCATTTTGAAGTTTTTGAATGGAAGATATATTACTCAAAGTCAGTAAGTTGTCTCTATGAGTAAAATTATCAGGTAATAAGATGAGGAAGATCAATGAGCATTTTTACCTGTTATAGTCACCCAGGACAGCATACACATTTCCCAACACATAATGAGCCATTGGCCTAACCGGAGCATGATCTACTGCTGCATGTAATACAATAGCGGCTTCTACAAGGCATTTAGCTTGATGTAACACAGAGCCAAGATTCAACAAGGGCACATCACGATAGTATCTAAAACAAATAATTACAATTATTTTAAAAAATACATTTGGCTACTTCCTATTAAGAGAAATGGACAATTATCACTCACAATAAAGTGAAGCAATTTATGTCAACGAATCTTGATGTTTATGATTATAAGGACACTGATGAGGTGATGGGTAATTTCTATGTATGTTTATTTCAAGGCTACTTAACACAGAATTGTAATATGATTTTACAGGCGAATTTTTCTAATATTACTACATGTCTTTGTGCCAGTAGCAAATGGCCTACTTCACAGCAGTTATTGATTTGTGTGTACTTACGACATTTTGTATTATTGGGCTTAACCCGTCAATCAATGACATAATATAAAATGAAGACAAGATTAGAAAATGGACAATACTGAGACATATTAGAGGATTGTGTGCACAGTTATTTACCTGAGTTTACACATACAAACATAGTGAAATTGAGTTGGCCAGATAAAATTAGCCCATTCATGGTGTAAATTGTGACGTATAAATTCCCGTAGCAAAGCCAGGGAGTAAATGGCCTTGATAGTTCTAAACATTTTATGAAATGGGGCACTTGAATGCAGCCCATGAACAACAGGCAATTCTCCATCCTTGTTTAGCTCTGCTTGCATCTCAAACATGTATACCTACAAACCACAAAAAACGACCTTTCACTTAAAGTTCAAGGATTCACTCTTCCTTAATTTTTCAAGTTCTGTTGTTCTCTTATTATTATTGATGGCGGCGCCTGCTCAAAAAGCTTATGAGATTTGTTTGATTAGAGAAACTGACAGACTTTTCTTATTAATAGTCTAGTATATATCATACAATAGACACATGAACAATGAAACACTAAAATAATGATGGATTTGGGGCACATTGTCAATCAGAGAGAGAAGCTGAAGTGAGTCACAGATGTATATGGAATAATAGATATCCTAATGTCATAAATAACCAGATGTATAGTTTAAAAGGCATAATGATTCATATATTGTCTGCAGGAAGATGAATGGAGTTAACTGCTGTTGAGGTTTGGGGATCTCTAGACTTGGTGTACCACTGGAGTGATAACTCCCATCTTCACAGTGTTGAATGGTTACAATAGGGGCGTTTTAGCTTTTGTTTTTTAATTTGTGTTATAACAGTCATCAATGGACAAGGGCATGATGTTAGAACCATGAATATAGAAAGACCAAAAGTTCAACACACTGCTAGTGATAACATCATGTTTTTTGATGACTATTATAACAAAAAAATAATTAAAGCAGAATTGCAACCCTTCAGAACTGAAAAGATGGGTGTTAACCATTATTCAACAATCTTCTATGACTCAATGACTCAATTCAGCTTCTTTCAAATTATAATATATATATATATATATATATATATATATCCCGCTTGGAATCTTCGTACATATTCCCTCGCAGCAAATCTGCAGCACGAAATCTTATATACGCACTAAATACATGTAATATCAAGCTTGGAATCTTCGCACATATTCCCTCGCAGCAAATCTGCAGCACGAAATCTTATATACGCCCTAAATACATGTAATATCCCGCTTGGAATCTTCGCACATAATCCCTCACAGCAAATCTGCAGCACGAAATCTTATACACGCCCTAAATACATGTAATATCCCGCTTGGAACCTTCGCACATAATCCCTCGCAGCAAATCTGCAACACGAAATCTTATATACCCCCTAAATACATGTAATATCCCGCTTGGAACCTTCGCACATAATCCCTCGCAGCAAAACTGCAGCACGAAATCTTATATACGCCCTAAATACATGTAATATCCCGCTTGGAATCTTCGCACATAATACCTCGCAGCAAATCTGCAGCACAAAATCTTATATACGCCCTAAATACATGTAATATCCCGCTTGGAATCTTCGCACATAATCCCTCGCAGCAAATCGGCAGTACGAAATCTTATATACGCCCTAAATACATGTAATATCACGCTTGGAATCTTCGCACATATTCCCTCGCAGCAAATCTGCAGCTCGAAATCTTATAAACGCCCTAAATACATGTAATATCCCGCTTGGAATCTTCGCACATATTCCCTCGCAGCAAATCTGTAGCACGAAATCTTATATACGCCCTAAATACATGTAATATCACGCTTGGAACCTTCGCACATAATCCCTCGCAGCAAATCTGCAGCACGAAATCTTATATACGCCCTAAATACATGTAATATCCCGCTTGGAACCTTCGCACATAATCCCTCGCAGCGAATCTGCAGCACGAAATCTTATATACGCCCTAAATACATGTAATATCCCGCTTGGAACCTTCGCACATAATCCCTCGCAGCAAATCTGCAGCACGAAATCTTATATACGCCCTAAATACATGTAATATCCCGCTTGGAATCTTCGCACATAATCCCTCGCAGCAAATGTGCAGCCCGAAATCTTATATATATATATATATATATATATATATATATATATATATATATATATATATATATATATATATATATATAAGATTTAGATATAAGATATATATATATATATATAGATTTTGGACTAGGAGACTGACAGACTTACCTTGGTAAGAGTCCACGCTGTAGTCTTGAAATAGAAACACATAAAAGCTCTTAAACAATGATATATTTCAACCACACAGTGGTCTTTGTCAATCGAAGAGAAAACACAAAAAGAAATATGAGAGAATGAAATAAAATAAATACAAGTTGTAATCACAGATTGTGTAGAGTAGAAATCAGATGTCACAGATGCACAGATTAAAGTTATATATATATATATATATATATATATATATATATATATATATATATATATATATATATATTGTTTCCATGAGCATAGCTCATGCAATGCTCATGGAAACAATATATATATATATATATATATATATATATATCTTTAATCTGTGCATCTGTGACATCTGATTTCTACTCTATACAATCTGTGATTACAACTTGTATTTATTTTATTTCATTCTCTCATATTTCTTTTTGTGTTTTCTCTTCGATTGACAAAGACCACTGTGTGGTTGAAATATATCATTGTTTAAGTGCTTTTATGTGTTTCTATTTCAAGACTACAGTGTGGACTCTTACCAAGGTAAGTCTGTCAGTCTCCTAGTCCAAAAAATCTAAATAATCTTTACCAACCAAAACTAACCTAAATATATATATATATAGTGCTATGTTTTGTATTTTGTTGATGCAATTTACAGGAAACTTACAATTCTACAGGAAATTCCTTAACCTCAAAATCAAACTCGAAAATTGCATCATCAAAATAAATTTTAACAAACAATGAATAGCACTTAATATCACACCTAAATACGCTAAATTACACTTAAGAAATAAACAAAATACAATTATCAATAAAGCAACAAAAATAACCGAATTACACATAATTAAAGAAAACATTAAATCTGCCTAACATAAAAAAAACCAAATCAACTTACAACTTTACACAACGAATTTAGAAATAATGAAAACATTTGATAATCTCACACCCACTATACACGAAAAAATACAACATATCATAATAAAACACAAAATAAACACAATAAATAAACATAACAAAAAAATCGAAAATTTAACAAAACAACATAACCTCAAAAATAGCCTAACACCAAACCAACAACCAAATCACACTTCTAATAATAAAAAATTCATAAACTCAACTGAAACCCAATTCACGGAAAAAAAAATAATAATAACAAATGCTTTCAAATATAACCTACCCAATTTTAATAAAAACCAAATAATAAAAAACATAATAGTTGACACAGAATCTAACATCCATAAAATTACCCACCAAAACACTGAACACATAAGAAACAACATCAATAATAAAATTAACCTAATAAAAACGGAAAAAAACAAAAAAACGAAACAATATATAAATAAAAAAGAAATTATAAAACTTAAAGAAAAACTAGAAAACAATCTGACTTAATATTAAGATCAGATAAAACAAACACACCAGTAATAATAGAAAATACCAAATACATCAATTCAATGACTAACCACATAAAAGAAAACAAATACGAACAAATCCCAGACCCAACTAACAAATACCTTAATACAATAAAAAACCTAATAGTCACACACAGAAATACCCTAAACTATAACAATAAATTAAAATACCACACAAGACTTTACCCATTGAAACCATACGCACCAATATTAACAGGCATACCAAAAATCCACAAACCCGACACACCATTTAGACCATTAATAAATTTCAAAACAGCACCATCCTACATAATCGCAAAAATACTAGACAAAATAATAAGATCTAAAATACAAAATCAACAACACATACAATATAAAAAATAGATATGAATTAATTAATAAAATAAAAAACATAGAAACAAACAACAACACTAAAATAATAAGTTATGACATAACTAACATGTATCCTAGTATCAAAATAGAAGAAACCATAGAAATAATGAAAAACAAACTAATACACAATAACGAAAAAGAAAACACAATAAATAGTATCATAACACTAACAAAACACATATGTAACCAAAATTACTTCCAATTTAACAATAAATACTATCAACAAACAGCTGGACTCCCCATGGGATCACCCATTTCATCAGTCATGTCAGAAATATATATACAACACTTTGAACAAATAATAATTAAACCTATACTACAAATACACATAATATTTTACTATGGACAAGATACGTAGACGATATACTTGTAATATACCAACCCACCATTCACAACGAACACATCATAATACTAAACAAACTAAATATATACAACAAAAACATATAATTCACTGTCGAAACAGAAACAAACAGAACAATTAACTATCTTGACATCACATTAAATATAAATAACAATAAAATAGAAACTACAGTACACAGAAAACCTACTTCCAACAACACCACAATACACTACAAATCTAACCACCTCTGGACACACAAAATAAACGCTTACAGTAACATGATAAATAAAGCAATAAAATACACACAAGATAACAAACAAAAATTAAATGAATAATTAGACAACATTACAAAAATAGCAATAGAAAATGGATACAACAAACACGTTATAAAAAACATATACAATAAATTTACAAAAAAACGTAACTTAAACACAATACTACAACCTGAACACAAAAATAAAAAAATCTACCTAAAATATAAATACACCAATAACAAAATAGAAACATTAACAAATATATAAAACAAAGAATACTACACTCCAACATCAAACCAAACAACAAAATAATAAAATATCTTAATAACACAAACCACAAAACAAATACAGAAAAATATAATCTATCAGGAGTTTACAAAATTACATGTAACGACTGCAATGCATTTTACATAGAGAAAACGACCAGATCATTTAAAATAAGATTTGAAGAACATTACAGAGCATTCAAAAATAAAAATACAAAAGTATCAAATGTTGCAGCACACCTAATATCACATAAACATGAAATAACAAACTACGAAAATAACCTAACCATACTTGAAATAAATAATAATCCAATAGAATTAAACTCACTAGAAAAATACCACATTTATAAAAACACACGCAACAATTTAATGAACCTACTGACCACATATACAGAAGACATATATATAAAAACATCATACAAGCAGATCAAGAGAAAATGCGTGTAACGTCAACAAATACCAACATCACGGACCGAACATCTACACCAGAAAAATAATCAGTGATTCGACAATGGTCAAGTGACCGAAAGGTGCCTCATCACAACAAGGTAAAATTATTGCACTTAGTGGTGGATAAAAGTATTTACAATAGTAAATATCAACTGTATAAAGTCAGTGCAATGGAAAAATAATGGACAACGTAAAATATAAATATATATATATATATATATATATATATATATATATATATATAGATTTTTTGGACTAGGAGACTGACAGACTTACCTTGGTAAGAATCCACACTGTAGTCTTGAAATAGAAACACATAAAAGCACTTAAACAATGATATATTTCAACCACACAGTGGTCTTTGTCAATCGAAGAGAAAACACACAAAAAAATATGAGAGAATGAAATGAAAAAAAAAAAGCAAGATCTATATATATATATATATATATATATATATATATATATATATATATATATATATATATATATATATATATATAGATCTTTAGATAAAAGTACTGTGTTTAAATTGATGAAAGAATTTTTTCTGCTATTATTGTAGCTGTTGAAGTGTTTTTGAAAATGTTTTTAAAAAAACCTGGTCTCTAGGCAAAGATCACAGTTATATGTAGTAGTCCTCAAAGTGCTAAAAATGTAAGTGTAGAACTATTACCAGCAAAATATTTTTCTCAAAAGAATGTATGGATTACCCACGTGTTTTTAATATAGGGTTTCATAAATGTTTTGCCCCTCAAATGAACTCATTTTAAAATTAGAAATTTACCAGAAATTGATAATAGATAATGCTCCAACTGACCTTGAAACAGCTGACAACATGTCACATATGTTTATTCCAGCAAAACCTCTTGTTTGATTTAACAATTAGATCAATGTGTTATTGAAAGTCTAAAGGAACACTATAGAAAAATATGTTTACAAAATTTTAAGTTTTCCGATAGTGAGATGCAAGTATAAGAATTTTTAAAGAAATATACGGTTAAGGATGCTATATTTATTGCTTCACATGCACAAAATAATATTCCACATAGAACGCTTACATCGTGTTGGAACAAACTGTGCCCATAAGAACAGAAAATTGACTAAAGTGAAACTGTCAATTTAAATACCACAAATTTCATTTCAGAATTAAATGGAATATGTCAAAATATACCTGGTACAGAATCAACAGCTGATGAAGATCTAATGAAATTGACGAGAGAAGATACTAATGATGTCGGCTACAAAATTTTAGCTGATAACAAAATTCTTTAGTACAAAAGAAAATGACAGACTTTTTTAAAAACTAAAATATAAATAGATTTAATGTACCATATTTTTTCTTGTTTATGTTATTATTCTTACAAGGTACTGTAAGGCCCAGCGCACACGGAGCAACTGTTTTGAGACCGAAGTTCCAAACCAGTTGCGTACGTAACTGTTTTGAAACCAAGGCCATGTTAAGGGGTGGAGAACCGCTCACGAGGCGACCGATTTGAGACTGGTCTGCAATCAGTTGAAAATCGATTGCATGAAACTGTTTTCCGCGGTCGCGTTTTGGTTTAGTTGCACAGTTGCGCCGTATACGAACTATGTCGGACCAAGAATTTAATTTAAAATTTGTCGGGGAGGTGGAGAAACATGAAATTTTATACAATTATAAACTTCCTGGTTACTCAAAAAAAGAGGAATTGGAGAAAGTATGGCAAGATTTGGCCACCCAAGTGAATTTGTCAGGTAAGAAAAGTTGAAATTTGTATGAATAATTTATTTTTAAATAATTTAATAAATTAATTATAACAAATAATTAGATTAAATTCTGAAAATAATAATTCGTTATTACAATAATTTCTTGACATAACTCTAACGTACACATAAATTATAAGTAACATCCGGGGATTGAGGAATTAAATACATTATTACAAAAATTATTCCCTTGGAGAATGTTATTCTCTCATATTATCTACAACTTATTATTTTATGTGTTTACTACGAATTTCCACTGCCAGGGTAGGGATGCACGCGGAGAAACAAAATAGTTTGCCAAATAATTCCTTAAACAAGTCGCTGAAGAACCTTCGTGTATTGACAGGTTTCGTATTATAATATTTCCTGGTACTTCTGCTGCTCCCCTCAAGTCTTCTGTGCCATGCTGCATATACTCAATCCCCTCTTGTTCCCGTACAAAGTTCTGAAGAATGCAAGCAGCTTTTATTATGTTATTCACAGTTGCTGGATCACGACATCGTATGGAACCATTTAACACCGCAAACTTTTCTGCTGACATCCTCTCATATTTGTGTCCATCTTATCAACATGAGGGGCAACTAGCCTTGATAATTCTAAGTAAGAATCTTTGGACATTGTATAGAAAGCCATAAACTTTCTATCGCTCAGCGACAGTTCTTCTGCTGCTATGAACAACCTTGAGTTTTTATTTTCCTTTATATATGGATGGATCCAATGCTTCCTTTGATACCTGCGAAGTCTCCGGTATTTCAAATAATCTAAAACATCTTCCTCATCAGAACTTGACATCGCAAACGCTCCACTGCACGAAATGAAATCAACTGATTTCCCGTTCGTGTGCAGACAATAGTTTCATTTTGGTTTCAAACTGGTTGCAAGTAAAACCAGTTTACAACTAAGGTCTTGAAACAGTTGCTCCGTGTGGTCTAACAGGACCTAACAGGTTGGTTTTATGTTTTTTATGAAAATAGAAAAACATAATGTATTTGTACTACGAACTATACTGCAGGTTACTTAGCGTTTTTATAGTCTTGTGTAAACAGTGTTGAGTTTTTTTGGCTGATATAAATAATGTAAGTATAACAATAATTACATTTACCTAGTGAAGTTGGGAAAAAAACATTCAAAATAAAATGAAATTACAGCGTTTAGAACAAAACTGTATGTTGAATGATGTGCCAGGACTGTAAGTAAATGAAAAATCAATGCAGAATAATGTTTGATACGTATATCAAACAATGTATATAAACAAACTTATATATTAAACAAATTATTTATAAGCTGTATCAAAAGATAAAATAAAAAATCCCACTTTAAGAAAGGCGGGTTTGTAATGAAAACCGAGTTTTGGGGAATGAAACTATTATTATAAAAATTAAAAACATAAACCATTAGAAATTATTCTGTACCAATATTATATAGCTAAATCTAAAATTAAACCATCTAGCATACAATGACAGATTTTATATTCTCGATTATCATGAACAACATATTTTATGTAATTATTTTGGTTAGAAATTTCAAATTTTTCATTTAATCTGAAAGTAAATGTTCAAGATTGCAGCAAATAAGTACTAAAATTGTTTAATACTTCCATACCGAGAGGAAAAGTGAACTGCCCTTTTTGCACATTCGATGCTTTTCTGTGCATCTCCTTGAGTTCTCCAATAGATTGCAGCAAGATTATACAAGAACCAGGAAGTTTTGTTCTCTTTAAGCCCTGCAGCAATGAGCTGAGGATTCTGTTCGCCTAAAGACATTGTCCGTAAAATCTCTGCATTGCTTGACAGATTCCAAGACAGAGCCTGTAAATGTATATTTGAATTAAAACACATGAATGAATTTTAAACAATAAATATTTATTTAGATACAGTAAAATAGTTTTTGCATTATAAACTTGTGCAAAAAAATCTTCATAAATAGTACATTTTCAGGATCAAAAATCTTTTCAGAAATCCTTTGAAGGTATAACTTGAAGGTATATACTTTTATTTAGGTTGTTTCCAAGCACTTACTTCTCTCAAGTCTTTTTTCTCAAGAGAGGAAACTGGTGGTATAGATATAGAGACAAAGGAGAAATACAAAGAAAAGGATTTTGTTTTGGAAAACAATTATTTCAGTGAAAGACTCTCCCTTGAACAGAATGCTGAACGTAAATGTGCTTTAAATTAAAGCAATTTGGTACATTTTCTTGTACAAATTTCATTCCCATGTATAAATTTCAAACAGAAAGAGTTTAATAAATAGAATAACTGGAAACTATTTCATGGTAATGTAAGAAAGGATTTATTACAATTCAATAAAGAATTATCAAAAGACACTAACATATTCAAGAATAAGCTTGTTACACAAGATGTAGAGTACATTAATAACAATGGGGTTACTGAGCTTTAGAGGCAAGAATCATCAGAAATAACCCCATTTTGGTAGTACGTAATCTTGCAATACTACTTTTCTGGTCAATAATACTCATAGCTTAGAACTAAAACTTTTAAGTAGACTCAAATGTACGACTGTCATAACTGGACTTGAGAAGCATTTCAAAGCCAAAATTCAACTATTGGTGGAAAAGATTTGTTATCCAACATGTCCTTCCATACTGCAAAACATTTTCTCATGCCACCCAAATATAGGAATGTTCGTTTGAAGGTACAAGAAGAATTGAAGAATTGGCAAATATTTCTTGAGAAATGTCTTCAGTATTACTAGTTTTTTTTTAATTTTAAAAGGATTTCAAACAAAAGTTGTCTTTCCGAAATTAACACAGCATATAATCAAAAATAATGTAAAATTTCAATCCTAGGTAATATCCTGCACTAGCTAATGCATTTACAGTAACTTGATTAAATTTGAAGGACTATATTAGAACACCCACCCAAAAATCCAGTGATTGATTTATTCGGACCATGATACAAATATTTGTAATTAACTGGATTCATATACACCTTCATTTTATGAAAGCTACCAAATAGCTAAGAGAATGTACCTAACAGCTTAAGTCAAAAAATTATAATCAAGTACGGGAATGTTCATATTTTTTCATCCGTTAACGTTTATGTTTTTAAGTTATGCCTTTTACTATTTCCATCACTTTTATCATGTAGAAAATTAAATAAATTAATAATTGTTTTATAATTAAGTACTGGGAGGCCGAGCTTTTCGCGGATAAGTCAGAGCATTTATAATAAGTTAATTAAGTGAAAACCACACAAAAATAAAAACAACCTGAATATATGAATCTGCAGAAATACTTTATGATTAGATTAGCTGTTGTTTGTTGTTGTGAGGTGTCTTCTACTGTTGCTAGACGTAGAGTGACTCATCGTACTGCCCAATCCGACGCCAAGGCGGCCCGAGATCAGGTTCAGATCGGTGCCGGCCTCGGATTGGGCAGCACCGTTTAGCCAAGCGCTGGCCAAGGTCATCACCTGTTGTTTAAAAGTTAGGATAACAAAACATAAGAATATAATTCCATCAAAATAATGTGGGAACTCAAGGAGCCACTGGGGGAAAATCTAGAATTTTCCAAGGTTGAGACTGGTGCCAATCAATTTATCGTGGCCGAAAACCCAAAAATCCCTGGGCAAAAAAAAGTTTATCTGGACTTGTACCAATTTTGGAGTATTAGATTAGTAAATTAATAAAAGTTAAATACATTATCTTTGATATAAATCAAATATATGTCACTAAAGTTATTACTACACATTAGTAATATGTATTGCAACTAAGGATGCAGAAAGTCTACTTGTCTAATTTATCTATGTTTTATCCCTTGAAGACCATACAAATTCTATGCAAATCTATTAGTCTTGAGTAAGGTACATGGATAGAGTAGATTAAATATTTTTGATATAAAAGCAGTATGTTGATAAAGCTGACTTCTTTCTTTAAGTTTCCACCAATTAAAGTCTATGGACAGACAGGACAAAACATACCCTTTCTTATATTTTAAGGTGGTGCCAGATATTCACAGCTCTATACTTACTTTATTCAGGGTGTTGATTTAGTGGAAGTTCAATTATATCAGTCAAGATGGCTGCTAAACATAATGACAACATTATTTTTAAAGCATGTTTGTTACTGAAGTATAAGTACCAATACTGGATATTATAAATGAAATATTTATTGGGTGAAGATAATGAGAGTATTGAATATTGTTTTATTGATAAAGTAAATAATATTAGGAATACTAGCCGAAATGAAAGACATTAGGATAAGTAACGATGAAGAAGACGATGGTTTGGTTAATATGAAAATTAAAATAAGTCTCTAAATAATTACCCTAGGTCTGTTTTACCAGAACTTTTTTGAAAACATGACACATGAATCATTGTTTTCTTTAATGACAATGGATAACTATGCCTGAAGTAACTGAATTAATATGTGATTAGAAAACTTCAAAATTTGTGACTATGTAAAATATAATTAATACAATTAATATAAATTAAGCCAGAAGTACAAGAAAATACATTTTAAAATAATTTAAAAACTTACAAATTCATATAGTTCCACCAAGTTTTTGTCTTTGTGGTTTGAATTGTTTTCTGCCAGCATTACCTATATATTTGACCACAGTGCTCTTAGAATTTCACTTTAGGTAAAACCGATTTTATAAAATAAAAACTATATTCTTTTGAAAAGTTGTTTATAACAGAAATTGTTTCTAATGTGTGTTTGAATTCAGAACTAATGAGAAATGTACCTACACAACATTATTACTTGTGAAAGATCCATTCAAATTTTAAAACTATAACAAGAACCTGGTTCTCAATTGCCAGTCTTCTCTATTGTTCTAGTTCCCAGCTGTCAAACTTGTATCAGACCAAAGGATTTAATCTGACAAGCTCATCTTTAAACATCTTTTTTTGCAGTTCCTTGGGTGTCCGCAGTACAACCTGTTTCAGGATTCTTCATTTGGCAAAACTGTACCTGCATAGTGGTTTATTCTAAATTTGTTGTTTGATGTAATTTATAACTTTCGTTTCTTATCCTATCAAATCTCAAACGGGTTGATCTCCTGAAGTTCATTTCAATTCAAGAAAATTTCCATTTTTGTTCGTTATTTTACTATTCCTGACACAGCATTATGTTTTTAAATACTATATTATAAAAAAGATGTTTTATCAATGCTTATAGTTTTTAATCATTACCTTGTTACTATTACCTACTTTATTATATTTGTTACTTTTACCTTGTTTATTCTATCCTCATTTCTCCTTCATACCATCCTTTATTAATAGTTTTTGCATTTAAATAGATAATACAGATGTATTATTCTCAACCATTGACCTTTTTTGTTTTATCCACTAAGTCCAGACCCTCACTCCACATTGTATGTGTATAGGGTACATATTCATCTCGATTTCTCCATATTGAAGATTAGTCCTAAGCTTTCATATGGAAGGATAAAGTTTGTTATCATGTATTCCAGATCTTCTTTTGTTTGAGCCATTACTACCAGGTCATCTGCCAAATGTTGAGTATATAGCATTCTGTCATCATTAAAGAGTATATCCTGGCATTCAACATCATTTTGTTAAAGAGTAGCATGTTTTGAGAGATAAGAAGCAGCCCTGCCTAATTTTTATCATTTGAAGCTCGTTCAATAAGCATTTACTTAGTTTTATTGATGCTCTGTTTAAAACTTCTTAAAGTTTCCATATCAAAATCATACAAATTAGTCAGATCCACGTAACATGCCATTATACTTTGACATATAACAAATGTTTTCTTTGTTATATGAGTAATGTTATCTAGACACGAACATTTTCCCTTAATTATGCCTTCTTTCTTATCTACGAGGGTAAGTCAAATATTATCCGCAATATAGGTATATTTTTTGTTTACGTTGGCAGTACTGTCCTTTTGCGTTGATGACGCATGCTTTGTTTATTCGTTGTTATGTCTATGCACGTTACAAGCTGCTAGGTTAGTTTCGTTATCGCTGCCGTGCTGTTAATAATGGCCGCTCCACTTTCTATTTGCACTAAAGAAGAGCAACGTTCAGTGATCCGTTTTTTGTGGTCGGAAGGTGTATCAGGGGCCGAAATTCATCGAAGACTTTTGGTACAGTACGGGAACAATTGTTTGCCACAACAGAGTGTCTATGAATGGATTGAAAAATTCAAAAATGGTCGCACAAGTGTTACGCAAAATGAAGGAGCTGGACGACCAGTTACCGCCATAAACGAGGAAAACATTGAGCGTTCACGTGAAATGATTCTCTCAGACAGACGGATAACTGTTGACGACGTGGCAAATCGTCTGCAAATTAGCCACGGTTCTGCCTACGAAATCATTTACAGCAGACTTGGCTTTCATAAAGTTTGTGCAAGATGGGTTCCAAAACAACTGACACAATTGCATAAACAAACGCGCTTGGACGTGTGCAAAAAACATTTGGATCGCTATGTTAACGAACGGGACAACTTCTTAGACAGGATCGTTACTGGTGACGAAACATGGATCCATCATTACGAGCCGGAGAGTAAACGGCAGAGTATGGAATGGAAACATCCAAATTCGCCGTGCAAGAAAAAATTCAAAACCCAACCGTCCGCAGGAAAACTTATGCGTACGGTTTTTTGGGACTCACAAGGTCCATTACTGGAACATTATCAGGAAAGGGGCACAACAATAAACAGTGTACGTTACAGTGAGATGCTTACTGCTAAGCTGAAGCCTGCAATTCGTAGCAAACGCCGAGCACTGCTGTCAAAAGGCGTTGTGTTGTTGCACGACAATGCCCGTCCGCATACAGCTGCCCACACTGCAGAAACGCTTCAGAAACTCAATTTTGAAGTATTGGATCATCCTCCATATAGTCCCGATCTCGCTCCATCTGATTTTTACTTGTTTGGTCCACTCAAAGAGGCAATTAGGGGCCGTCGATTTATGACAGACGAAGCATTGAAAGAAGCGGTGCATTCCTGGCTCGCATCTCAACCCAAAACCTTCTTCCACGAGGGCATCAGGAAACTTGAACAACGTTGGACCAAGTGCGTTGAAAAGCAAGGGGAATATGTCGAAAAATGATGTACTTGTAAGTTTCCTATTTGATTTCAATAAAATTTTATAACTATATTGCGGATAATTATTGACTTACCCTCGTAATATAAGCCATATTCTTTTTCAGTTATGTTTTTATAATTTTGTTTTCCTAACTTTGCATCTTGTTTATAGTTGATTTTTTGTATTCCCCATTTCATTATCCCTTTCATTTTAATGTTGACCCATTCATCTATCCTATTTTCAGTGATTTTTTTATCTAACTCTCCAAGGCTGAGTCATCTTTACGTCATTAGGTCAATTCCATAGGCCAAGTTTCTTGATTTTCTTTCATGTTTAACTTCCTCTAGGAAGTTAAAATCCAACAACTTCCTACAAAACATCTCAAGAATAAAATCTTCATCTCGTTCCATGACCCGTAAACAACATTTTCTATTCTAATATTTTCAAGGGTTAGTATTAGATTGAATTCTTCATCAATTGAGCTAAAAAGGTTTTCAAAAGTAGTTTATAGTTATGCTTCAGGTTTTCAATACACCTTAGTTCATAGACTGGAGAGGATGCATGATGTAGCAGGAGGAGGGAATTTAAAACATTGTCTTAATATCACCAGAAACAATTTCTTGTGAATCATATAAGCAGGGCTGTTTTATATCATTAAAAGATTTTTTCAAAGTATGTTGTTGTCTTTCAAAAACTTTTCGACTTGTGGCACAGTCAGTGAAAAACCTGTCTTCAAAAATTTTAGCATTCATTTAGCGTAAGCCCATCATTTTTTTTTTACTTTTGTACATCTTAGACAAGCTAGGAATAGATAGTTTTGAAAGTACAGGGTTTGGCATACTTCCTTATTATCAATAACTTTAACTTATAATCCTCATTAGCATTGGATGTGGGAACTTTTTTTTCACCTTTTAAAACCATAGCGAGAACCTTTTTTGGATGATGGTTGTTTCATCAACGTTTAAAATCTGATGAGATGGAAAATTTCAACAAAATTGGAATTATTTGTCCTCAAACTGTAGTACAATGGCAAGATTAGACAATAACTTATCATCAAAAATGTTTAGCTCCCTGATTCCTTACCTACTTTTCCAGCAATGAAGCCACCTCTACTTGTTGTAAATTCTATTTCTCCATCTTTAAAATATTTGTAAAATTCAATAGGCTTTTTATGTAGCATACTCACTGTACTTTGTTTGCTCGGTAGCTGTGTTCTTAAAAGTTATTTCTGGAATTGTATAAAAAAAGCACTTGAAGATTTTTCAAACTCTCCAGCTTTTATAATTTTTCTGTTTATCACTTATGTCTTTTTGTGGACACCATTTTTCAACTTCGGCCAGTTTTCTTTTCTACTCTCCTATACTGACTTCTCCCACACCTAAATCCGAAGTCAATTTCAACTGTCTGTTGATCACTTGTAATTTAATCTCCAAAGACCCAACAGTCCCTTTGTGTTTAGCTCTTATTAAACACCCAATACAATCAGAACAAACTATTCACTAGCAAAATGAGAAAGAACATGAGGGAAAGCAAGCAGATCTGTGTGGGTTACCCCCTCCAACCAATAGATTCCATTGTCAACTAATGGATTGTCAAAAAAATTTTTTTGTTTACATTTGTGGACAGAACAAGCAATGTATCTGACTGATACACGTCATGTAACTGTCAAACATACTTATTTTGTGATTTCCTTTGATTTCAATGCCTCCAAATAGTTTGGTTTGGTAGTACAATTGTTAACAGCACTCCTATGGCAAGAGCAGTGCAACTTACACAATCAGTATAGCAACAATAAAATTATACTCTTCCAACAATTATGGCCAGCAATGGAGTACCTGAACATTTCCTTTCAAACTTTATTACACCTACTCTTTACATATATTAGGATGCTACTTTTTTTTTATTGTTGCCCTAAGAGCATGCTGGGAGCTTTAGCTCAAATACAAAGTAAACATCTAAATTCAAATGCTATATTTTTCAGTAACTTGGAGCAACTGTGGCATACATTTTAATTATAAATAAATAAAACTTAAACCGCAAACACTTTTTATTTATGTCTTGATGTATATTTTGATTGCAAAGCAATCTTCAGAGGAAAAGATTAACTGTTAATCTTGTTTTCTTTTGAAAATGATTGCTTTACAATTTAAATTACCATCAGGACATAAATAAAAAGTTTTTGTGATTTAAGAGCTTTTATTTGTAGGTAAATTTCTTATTTACTACTTTAGTAAACATTGAAGTCAGTTATTCTGGGCTCAGATAATCGAGGCTATACTTTAGTAGGTTTCTTTTACTATTTTTATGAATATCTGTTATCCATGTTTGCTTCAAAAAACTCATTTATTGCTCCTTAATTTATTTATGTTGTAAGTAGTTGGAGAACTTGTTTATAATTTGTTTGAACCATTTCATAGAAGTTTTACTGACAATCCTTCAAAAGTAATAGCTTTACAATTTTTTGTAATCTTGAAAACATTTTCTATTATTACTAAAATCAGTGTAATTTTTAGACCTTTGATGACAGATCTGGATGATTCAATTAAATATTGATTTTAATCTTCTTAAAAAATTTTTCATAGTAATCTTTCCATTTGGCCAGATTTAAAATGAGTAAATTTGCTTTCTGGACATTATGTTAGGGTTATAAATTTCGACACCTCTGTTAATTTTGTTCACCTTAGTATTTATTTCAATGCAACTGCTTTCTACTGTTTATTTGTTTCTTTATTTATCATTTTCTTTAAACTTGCAAATTGTTTCTGAATACAATTGTGTAGGCTATTATCTAGTTGCTATCCAATTTTGGTATAGTTATCTGTTTCTTGTTTTTTTTTTTTTTGTTCTAAGGTTTTATTCCTTTCCTCTTTCCAATGACTCCTTATGCCTGTCTCTCTCATATGTTGGCAATGTAACCTATGGTAACCTAGTGCAACTCTAAAATAGAACAAGATCAACAGTTTTATGCATTGGCAACAGTGTCATGTACTATACATCAATTTACAGCAGACACAGGCCGAACAACCTTACACTGTACTAAATATATTACGTTTATAAAGAACTAAAAAATGACCTGTAAATGTGGAAATGAATCCATACTGAAATCTAAAGCAATAAATTCCTTACAATCAGGTAAGTCTGATGAGTCTTCTGGCACATCAGATGGAAGTAGTTCACTCAATCTGAAACATAAAGGTTTTATCAAAATATATTATGGCAATTATCAATGAAATTCGAACTAAAACAATTTTTAAAAGTATGCGATTAGAATATTTTTCAAAACTACTTTGCGTTCCAAAAAAAAAATTAACCCTTAAAAACAGAATTTTTATACATTTTAAATAATAAAAAACAAATGTGATGTAACAATATCCATTTAATATTACTAAATACAGAGGCTACATGTGTCTACTTTCTGTACCAATATATGTGAGATAAACAGTCACTATGTTGATGATGGAGTTATGTTAATTCTAGTTTGACACAAGTGCTGTGGTATACTGTAACGGCCATCAATCCTATCTTAGCTCCAGATCTGTGTCAAAATAGCAAAATATAATATTTAATCATAAACGCTGATTGTGAATATGATAGAAGATCCTCTGTAGTTACCTACACAATATCAATTTCCATTTTGCACACAGTTGTCCTTAGGTAAGAGTTAGAATAGCAATATCCACACAAAAGAGTTTGCATAGCATAACTTTTTATAGCATTTGATAAAGTTATTGGATTTTTATAGCTGCCTCAGCCATAATTATTCTCTCTGTCACAATAAGACAATAGACAAAAAAATCTCTAGTAAGTTTATATATGTACAGAATACAGTAATACTCATATGTTCATTGCACTAGTCTACCGTCAAACAAGTCACGCACCCCAGATACCTTGGTCTCACACTCGATGCGGAACTGAGATTTACTAAGCACACTGAAACAGTTTCAAAGAGAGCTCTGAAAAAACTCAGCATCCTGAGCAGACTTTGTGGTTCAAACTGGGGTTCCAAACCAAAGACACTCCTAAATACTTACACAACACTCATCAGACCAATCCTTGAATATGCAGCACCAATCTGGGCTCCAGCATCTTCATCCTCGAAAGTCGACTCCGTCCAGTACAGAGCCTCCAAAGCCATCATTGGAGCCGTCTCATCTACAAATAATTTGAAAGCTGAAACTGAATGTGGCCTAACCCCATTGGAAAATCGGAGAAAATTCGCTACAGTGAAATTTACAAACAAAATCAGGAGCAATCACGAACAACATATCTCAAAAGTCACCTTTCGGAACTGGTTGGAAAAAACCAGGCTAAAAAGATCTTCTACTCTCCAGTACGACAAAAACATCAGGCTGGACATCAACCTACAGCACACGAGCCTTGACATCTTGACGAGAACCCAGGTTCCCGGTCAAACCACCCTCCTTTGTGAATATAAACTCGAATCTCCTCGAACCCTGCTCCAAAAAAGAGCCTCAAGAAACAATCAAGAGGAAAGGAATGGAAACTATTGCCAAGATTTTAAAACCACACTTGGTCGCTGCTTACACCGACGGCTCTTCGAATTCTGACTGCGATAGAGGTGGATCCGGAATCTTTATAACCTACCCTGATGGCTCAACTTCCAGACACAAAATTGCAGCAGGCAAAATCGCCTCCAACTTCACAAGCGAACTCATCGCAATTAAAGAAGCTCTGAGTATTTACCTCACTTGGACAACACTCAACCCCTCTGATGGCATAGTAATCTTCATGAACTGCAGATCTGCTCTTCAGGCTCTCCAAAAAGGAAATACAAACCTCGCCCAAAAGCTCAATACTCTTCTGTCCTTAATTGAGGAAAACAAGAAGCTTTGTACGGCACAAGACGCTTCAATGGATCCCGGCACATGTCAACATCAAAGGGAACGAAGAGGCCGATTCTCTGGCCAAGGAAGCGAGGACCATCGAACCAGCCCCCGTGATTACAACATCTTCCGTTGCAAAACAGAAGCTCTGCCATAACAACCAAAGAAAATCATCACTTCCCGAGCTTAACTTCGACAGGGAAATAACAAAAACAATTGCCAGACTGAAGACAATGCACCTCAAAGACATGAAAATCTTGCCTGATGGATTAAGAACATACCCTGAATGTAGGCACTGCCCAGGGATACAGCTTGATCCTGATCATCTCTTCAACTGCCCGTCCATCATTGCAGCACTATTTAAGATTGATTTGAACTGTTCTAGGGAGACTCTTTATACGGATAAAGCTGCAGAGGTGGCCAGTGCAGTGCTTCACGCCTTTGGACCCGTGTAACTGTGCTCTCTCTACCTTTCTCTGAAATTGTTTTTATTGCACTTGTCACACGACAACAACAACACAGTAATACTCCAGTCTTACTCGTTTCCCAGTTACACGGTTTTAAATCATGCTGATCAACTTACGCATAAACTGGCTTGTTCTGGAAGAAAATGGCTAAAAGAACTTTTATAGCAAGTGAAGATAAATCATTTCCAGGTTTTAAGGCTGCCAAAGACCAATTGACAGTGACGGTCGGTGCAAAAACAGCTGGTGACTGTAAGTTGCAACCTCTCGTAGTTTATTGCTCAGAAAATCCAAGGCATTCAAAAATATTTCTAAAGCTGGTTTGCCCATGATTTGGAAGTCCAAACGGAAGGCTTGGATGGCAGCTTCCCTTTTTGAGGACCGGTTTGGTGATCATTTCATACCTCAAGTAGAAGGTTATTGTCGGTCTAAACTAATTTCTTTTAAAGTAATTTCTACTAATAAATGAACAACAATAACCCTTGCTACAAATATTTAAATACCCTTGATGTACATTTCGTTAACACTGTTAGCATCATTAGAAGGTTACAAATATACTGGGTTCTAAAAACTAGAAACCTAATAAAAACTCGCAGTGGGCACCACTCCCACTCCTTCGCTCAGCGACCAGTTTATCCAATACCAGCGCTGCATGCAGGAACAAGACCACGCCCATCAATGACCTATCGCTGACAGTTCTAACTTAAAACAAATTTACAATACAGTATGAATACTAAATAAAAATAAATGATAATGAAATAAAACTAAAGTTGAATAATAATAAATATAAAATCAAAAACAATAATAAAATATCATCTAATTCAACTATAAAAAGTCATATATTTGATTGTAACAAAGAGAACCAAGAATCGGAAGTTTATCCTTGGGATTTCATAATAAATCAGTTAACCTGATGTTGGATAGGTCTGGAATTTATGATATTACTTGTAAAACGTGTGACAAAACGTACATTGGTCAGACAAGGAGAAAGACTAACTAGGTTTAGAGAACATCTAGTCCATATTAAATATTGCGTATTTCTGTCACAAAACAAAAAAAAACTAGCAATTTACAAGGAAATTCAGCACGAGAAGAAAAAAATCTTCAATTCGTCAAACGAATTTACTAGATTTTATGAAGCCTTCTATATCAAAATAACTTCTTTTTACTTACATTTTCGCCATATGTATACATATAATATAATTTTTTGTGGTATTATGTATTTAATATTTTAATACATACACATTTTTTAAACGTGATTTCTTATGTGATTGTATGTAGAATTATACCCCGATTTACGTGAATTCGACTTATACAGTTGTCGCTCGATCCCTCCTATCCCGTAAGTACGGGGTGTTACTGTACAGTAAAGTTTTGATAATTCAAGGTAAATGGAACAGAGACCTCCTCCAGAAATAAGTTCCTGTGCATTAGAAAAAATAAGAGTTTCAATGAACCCTAATACTATAACTAAAAATATAGGTTTATTATTACAATATAAGTTTATAGAACTTTATATGAACATTTCTTGGAAGCCTAAATCATTTCCTCCGCGGTACTGTATTCCTACGAACATTTACTGGAAGCCTGACTCATTTCCTTTGCATAACGAATTGCTATGAACATTTCTTGGAAGTCCAAATCATCATTTTCTTTCATATAAATAAAATAAACTCAAATTTAATAGAAGCTCGAAAAATCGGGACTTGGAATTTCGAGACTCTACTGTACTTAGAATTTACATAAATGAAAAAATCGTAACTAATCAAACTTATATAAAATTAAATACATTTATAATTAAATGTACATAATGTATAACTTAATTTTTGTTTCAAATGATTTAATAGTACTCTTAAAGAGTTGCATTTTGAGTTTCAGGACAGACACACAAACATTTAGTTTCTAAATAATGTTATTTCATTGTCCAACTATTTTAGTTCAGACTAATGTTTAGTTTTACTTTTACACATCTATAATAGTTGAAACACATCTATAGTATCTAAAAACTCAACATTTCCCTACTATCTCATTATCTCTTAATTTCATCAAATACCATTATAACTTCTATCTTATACCTATTAGGAACAATATGATACTTTTAAAAACTTACATAACTCCTGCATGACAATAACCATCATCTGCAACACTATCATACAAATCCATATCTGTTAATGGTTTTCCAGCTTCTAAACAATCTTTATCATTTTCATATAACCTTACTTCCAAATCAGTAGCACCATCTAGCCCTGCCCAATCAACATCAATCGCAGCTTTACGACCCAACATTTCTTTAAATATATGCTTAATCTTTTCGGCTCGCTTTTCTTGCTCCAAAAGAGAAAGCAGGTCATATGGGCGTCGCATATAAAATGCTGAATCAAGCTGAAACATTTAAAAACTGTATTTTAATAAGAATTTGGCATTGCTTTTTTAAACAATCATTATATTGCTTCAAATAAAATCTTGTTTTTTCTTAAAACTTAGTAAAAGTTACAGTTATTCAAAAATACTTGTAAATAAGAATAAAATTGTTTAAAATGATGCTTATCATATGTAGTCTTCAATAAAAAAAAAAAACAATATAAACATTAACTGAAACCACAAAAAGTACATCAAACTATATAATATGAAACCTACTTTACAATTTAGCAAAAGTAGTACTTTGTATGATAAGTTTGGTTATAAAAAATATAGCATTTTTAAACCTAATGGTTGAATGCAACTCTAAGTTGTGTAACCTACAAGGTGGCGCACATAAAAATACCCCCGTAACTTAGCCGAGATTTTATTATGTTTTTATTGTAGAGTGCTGTATTTGAAGCGGTTCGATTAATGAAACGCTAAAATATTTCATGAGAAATACCCAGAGAGTACTATTCCTGCCAAGACAATGGTTCAAGTGATGTTACAAAAGTGGCGTAGTATGGATACAATTGTAAATAAATTGAGAAATAAGCCTAGTTTAGTCCGAACTCCTAAAGTTGTTGCTAACATTGCCGCTCTTATAGAAAAAAGTCTGTGTAAGTTGACTCGGCATTTATAACAGCAAGTTGGTGTGTCACACAGATCTTGCCAAAGAGTTCTCATGATTTGAAACTGAAACCTTTAACAATAAGTGCTGTTTATGAACTTCTTCCAGGAGACAAAGGTAAGAGAGTGACATGTAACTGGCTACTTAAAAAAAGTAGTGGACGGTAAAACATACCCACTTCTTTTCTTCTCTTCTGATGAAGCATGTGTCAAGTTATGTTAAAGCCCAAAATGGAAAATTTGGTGTGCCATAAACCCACATGCCCTTCAATGAACAACCACTACATAGCATGAAAATTGGTGTTTGGTATGCCGTTTCAGCAGAACAAATTGTTGGGGAAACTTTCTTTGAGACAACAGTTAATACTAATGACTACATGGAGATTTTCGTCCGATTTGGCTACAAGAACCTATATTAACATTTTTAGAAAGTTAAATATCACAAGTATACAATTTAAAACGAGAATATTATTATAAAATTTTGATTGCATTAATGCATATTAATTAAATAATTGACCTATTTTATTTACACCTCCATCCACATTTTTTTCCCAATAACAAGTGATATACTGTCTGAGATTTGGATTAATTGTAATCCATAAATAGGCTATACATGATGTTTACAATTTGTGTCTAGATATCAAACCGAGTACTATACTATTCAACCAGACCAACATACTCATAAAATTGCCTCTTATCAACATATATCTTGGTATCAACTGTTCAACCTCTCTTAGAGATCATTGAGGCATGGAACTTTCTTCTAATTGATTGAGAAATCTATCTAGATGTATGTATCAAGATCTAAATGGTTAATGGATATGTTGCTCATATAAATTTGCATTATATTATTGAGCAATTATAGCTCATAATAGAGTTTGTAACATCTTCTTAAAGACAATATGGAAGTATATATTGGTAAAAATAAACAAAAAGTGTGATTTATGGAGTGTTAGCGTTATAAATGTCCTATAGTGTTGGAGTTTAAAAATTAGTTAGTGTTTTTGCTTTTGAGTTACTTAAACTGTCTTTTTCAATATCATTTAGTTCTAAGGCTAATATAAATATCATACAAACATAATCATCAATTACCAATGCATTTGAAACTGTAATAGTGCAACACCAAGGTCACTACTTCAACGCAGCTACAGGTTATGTTACGTAGCAAACTTCAATTTTCTTTTTTTGTAATCAAATCAATCCTAATCAGATTCTTTGAAGCTATATTTTAACAAAACTGCACAGTAATGTAGTGTTAACACAGTGCACCAATTCATGAAGAATAACTTGATAAAAGAGTATGTTTTAACAGTGAGGTTCAAGACCATATTTAATGCTGATTAACTACTGTTTATGGTATCCTACATTTATAACACTTTTCCTTCTTTAGATTGTATTAGATTGTTTGAGTATTATGTACAAAGAAAAAATCGGAGTTGACAGTTTTTGACAAGTATCATCTGTATTTGATCTTTGTTATAAACAAATCTACCATAATCAGATCTTTGTAGCTATATTGAAATATAGTACAATACAAAACTTTGTTTTATAAGGAAATCTCAAGTTTATAATATTTTGTGAGTTGTGTAGTACATTTTTTTCAAAATATTGGGGCATTGCTTGTATTTAATTTACTTGTAAATTCGAAATATTTATTTCTTGTTTTATTTAGGAATCTATAAATCACAACTTATAATCATTTTTGTAATATCATTTACTTCCAGAAACTGTTGGATTATGTACCATTTTTTCTTATTTATAATATATTTCTAATATCTGTAAAAACAAAAAACAAAATGTTTGAGTTAGTGTAGTGTTTGTTTTGTGCTAGTTCTAATGTATGTAATTGATAATGTCCAGACAAGAACTAGAGTTAATGAAGACTTTAGTTGTAATTATTTAGGGTAAGATAATGCAAGCGTTAATGGTTAGACTAATAATACCAGTTTTAATAATAAGAAAATGAATTATAAACATTTTACTCCTAAACTATTTTTTTATTAACTACAATCAATATTAGCCTTTTATTAAATACATTCCTCAAAAAAAATATATAAAAATTGAATAAAAAATGTATACATTCATATTTTTTGCAAATTTCATTAAAAATTTTGTATAAAACTATTAGCTTTAATTCGTTATTTGTAATTCAAATTTTTGTGTTAAATCTAAAAATTCTATATTATTGTTTATTATAAAATTAATGATTATAATTTTTATCTTCATATTATTCATAAAGCCTTTTTAAAACTATTAGCTCCAATTTTTATTTGTAGTTTAAATTTTGGTTTTAAAAGTAAAAAATCTGTATTACTGTTATTTATACTGTAAATGTTTAGGTCATTTCCCATTACACAAAATTAAATGTTTTTCTTAATTCAAAATTTTTGTAGTTGTGGCTATAAAAATTTTCACTTTGTCGGCACTACCCTGAGTGTCACCAACAATTTGTTTGTATTACCAAACCTGAAGCTAAGTTCAATATTACCAAACCTGAAGCTAAGTTCAGTATCACCAAACACCTACTATTCAGTATACACAGTATTTATTATAATCAAACTTTTCGTAACCAAACAATTTAAAGGTATGAGAAAAACTTCATAGCATTACCAACTCCAATTTCCCATTTCACAAATGTTACTAAAAAATCAAGCGATTTCAATGTCACAAACTATAAATTGTGGTTACGGTTTCAAACAAAGCTCAAAGAACTAAAACATACAACTATAAAAAGAACGTTTTTTTTTTAAGAATAGGCCTACAATAAAATATATATTTTATAACATACCTAGAATAATACTTGCCAAAATTTTCGGCCCAATTTTTTTTCCTTTTAACATATGTTACTCAAACATACATTTTACATAGGAAAGTGGGTAAAAATGCACACTGCCCACAACCTGAGAAAAAACTATAAAACTGTTCAAAAACTTGTCCTGAAACTATACTGATAATTAATATTGTTTTTATTGCCACAGAAGGTTAATTTTATATACCTATATTGAAATGTAGCTATAAAGTATCTAGCTAGGATAGATTTGGTTGTAATTTTATACATTTAACCAAAAAAATGTATACATGTAAGGCTAGAATAAAGATCACATAACATCAACTGGCTAAAAATATTACTCCGCGTTAAGTAGACACCTGGCTAGGTAATATATAAAATTACAACTAAATCTATCCTGACTGGACAATTTATACGTATATAGTAATGTATAAAATTACAACCAAATCTATTCTAACTGAAGACTTTATATGTATATAGTAATGCAGATGTAGTACTTCTTACTACTCCACACTGAATTTTTTACCCAACTTTAATTTAATAAAAAAATAACCTTCCATGTAAAAAAAATTCTTGTGGATATTGTCTTAGGGCATTTTTTCGAACAATTTTATACTTTTATCTCAGGTAGTACCCAATGTGAATTTTAACCAACAAGTGATTTTAAGTGTCACAAAAACACAAACTTTGGTTCACATTTAAAAAAATTGAAACATAACCCTAATTTATTGCCTTATAAAACAGTATACAGTGAATGTTTTTTTTTTTTTTTTTGTATGAGTAACTCTTTTTTACCGCCCTCATTTTTCTTTTAACAAATGTGGGTTCCTGGTGAGGTTATTTTTCGATTTTTTTTTCTTTTGTTTGAGGTATCAGCACTATTTACCTTGCCTGGTAAAATTTGCATTGAGTTATTTACTTTTGGATACCAGGAATAAATTCAGGAATATTTCAACATTAAAATATTTTGATAGATTTAGGTATTATTTTTGTAAATTATATTTTAAATTTAGGTTTTAAGTCGTATCTTATGTCTTTTTGTTTAAATTTCATTCATTCTTGAACCTATAATACATTCAAAAATAATTTAGCAAATACGAGGTAATGTTTTTAATAACACACATGCAAGCATGTGTATATATTATGATACAACAGACGATTAAATTTGACTACCACCTGTGATTGAATCCTTCCATTTTCAGTTACAACCCAATGAGTAGAACCAGATACAAATCTAACAAGAAATGAAATACAAATGACAAAAACAAACACACCAAAAAGTTTAAATGTTATCATTGTGTTTGTAAATCACATTTCCATAAACAAACGAAATCGGATTCGTTTCCTTGGTCTTGTAATAATCCGCGTTTCACGGAACACAGTTCTTGTCTTGTTTCTTTTCCTTGATGTTTTCTATCATAGATCAAACTCATGAATTGCAACATGAAATGTATTGGATTTTTTATCTTCATCAGGCACAATTTGTTTTGAACTACCGTCGTATGTTATGTATGCACTAAGAGTCACTAATTTGATTTACTAGTCTTTTGAATATATAATCAGTTAATTTCTTATGGAAAATAATTAACAACTGATATTATTAAACTCACACAATTTGAAAAAAAGTGTAAAAGCCATAAAAATAGAAAATTCGATTTTTTGTAATTATAAAAAATAATATTCAAAATGAGTTTAGCATTTTTATTGAAATCTTTATCATACTGTTTAAACGAACTTTATTTAAAATATAATACTGTATGTATTATAACTAGAACATTAGTTTATTCGTTAAAAAAATTCAATAAGTATTGGTATGTTACACTTGCTTGGAGTAATAGTTACTCTTTCAATTCCTTCTATTAATTCACACTATCTCTTTATATATCTTGTTCAAATTTTTAATCAATAAAATACTTTGTAACTCAAATTCAAATACATTTTTTTAAAACTTGTAGTGGTTGTTTGATGTTATTAATTATTTCAATAATTAAATTTAATGAATTAATTTTTGTTTTATGTGGGGGAAACACTTTTCACAAAAGGAGCTAAGTATAGTTATTTCGTCCCATTTGGCTTAAAATGAGTGATAACACATGATTTCATAAAACAGCTGATTTTATGTTATAGGTTATGTGGGGGAACAGATTTTAAACCCGTATGATATGTTACTGTATTTATATTAATTGTAATTACTTACTTTTCTTTGTTGATCTAAATAGGGATTGACTTTAAAAATGTTTGTTTATATTACTGGTTTTGCTATAGACAAGTGTAACATACTAATATCTTCAATTATTTTTAGAGAAAAAATAGTAGCTCAAGTATAGATATCAAATAATACTAGTTTATTCATCTTATTTAAGGAAAGAAATCTGGTCTTGTATATTTCTGTTTTATCACCCAGGACACATAAGAACAGCTTGTGACACAGTGTTAAAATTTTGTACACTGGCTAAATTGATTGTTTAAGTAAGTTGAAAAACAAACACTTTCCAAAAAATGACAAACTAGCTGAGATAGCTATTTTCTTTGAATACACATGAACCTTTTGAGCTGAAAAAAAAACATTCCTCAATTCCAAGTCATTTATAATAGCCATATATTAGTGAGTGAGTAAATGAAGGAACATATTCCAGAAATATGTTGTTTCCAACTCAAAACCAAGGTAGTACCAATGGCACCTGTCTCAGTGCTACTCTGTGACATATTCACTGCTGTTGTGATGTTGCAGTCAAGTTATATTTGAAGCGCTTATTGTCTGCTGCACATTATTAGTTTAGTGAAATTCATTTATTGGTTTTGACTGATTTATAACAATGTCAGACTCTGATAATAACAGTCATGAACCAAGACATAAAAAGGGGAGAGTAAATAAAGAAGATGTACAGAAGGAAAAGTTAGCAAGATGTCGCGTTTGTAACTTCAGCAGGGGTATTTGTCCTAGCAAAAACTACAGGGCTGGACTGTAAGTGTAAAGGAAAATGCATGGCTAGTTTTAAAAGGAGGAAAAAGATAATATTATTAACGTCTTATAAAATGGGAGACCTAAACATGAGTAAGGGACTTTCTTAATGAGAGGTTTGATGTTGCAAGTCATAGTGTTAAATCAAACAACACAAGCCATCATTTAAACACTTTTTTATGCAAGGAAC
Organism: Prosapia bicincta; assembly: GCA_036971475.1. Classification (NCBI taxonomy): domain Eukaryota; kingdom Metazoa; phylum Arthropoda; class Insecta; order Hemiptera; family Cercopidae; genus Prosapia; species Prosapia bicincta. Next base: position 252,155,475 of record JBAIZL010000004.1, read on the forward strand.
AAGCACGGTTGAGGTATGCTTACATCAACTTTAACACGTTTGCTACCACAATGTTAACAAAATAACTATTGGTAAATACCAGCTGACTCACATATGCGCCGTCAGGTCTCTGTTGAGGACCAACGTTCCACATATGTTGTTCGAGTCAGCGCTCGAAGTTTGAACGTGCTACGTTGATCTATCTATTTAAATCGCTCAGCTGTGCCCTGACGGTATTGGTCACGTGATTTCTGACCCACTAATCGATATATGGAAAGGTATTGATTTTTCCTGGTGACCTCTCTGAACCCCTCCCTTTTTCTACGTACTTTCCGCTTCAACACTAGAAGTTTTTCGTCTCTCGACTAGGGCAGTCCTGTGTTAAACCGCGCCGCTTATTCCGCATGGGCTTTGTTTCAGACAATTTAAACGTACCGCATTCATTCAATAATATGTGCGTAAGGTTCGGACCGCGTCGATGAACATTTTGAACTATATTTCGCCGCTATTGTTAAAGTGTCGTTCGGTTACACCGGTTGTGCAAACTAAGTGCGTAGCCGCGCGGTAAGAACTTAAATGCCTTGTAAGGTAAACTTTTACTTGTTACTCATGATTTAAATTGAGTTTTAGTTACGTTACTGCCGTCAAGACTTCTCTGCAGCATCCGACGATCACAGTACTGTGGAAGCTTCAACCCCGCTACTTCGAAGGCTACTTCACTTATTACCTAGGGTAAGTGCTTAGCTAAGGCTTAATGAGAACTTGTATTTTATATTCATGTTAAATTCAGTGTCGTCGTGCTTTTATTTCTAAATGACTAGATTTTGCTTAGAGCAGTTATTAAACTTTCTATGTTAATTGTGATTCACGATTGCGCAACTGCAAGTAACCTGGTAGACAATACTTTTGCCGCCCCGCGTCTCATTTTAACTTTTAGTCTCTCTATAGACTAATCATTGGTCCCCACTGGGCCGGATAGTGAATTATTTCAGCTATAAAATTTATAAATTTAAATTTTTTGAATTTGTGACTAATTCAACCATGTGCTTACCGCGACGTGAAAGATTTTTTTTTTTTTTTTTTTTTTTTTTTTTTTTTTTTCCTGGCGAAAAACCAATTGTGGTTATCATCGCCAAACAAAATCTAACACGGAACGCAATGTTTTCAATTAAATCAAATAAATTAATAAATAAACAAATAAATAAATACAACAAAAAATTTCAAAACAAAAAACCCCAACAATAAAAAACAAAAAACAACAATATAACAATGAGAAAATTCTTAAAAACTAAATAACAAAATAACAACAAACAACAATATAACAGTAAATAAATAATATGTAAAACAATAATAGGTAACAATTTAGCAATAAATAAATCTCAATAACAATAACAAGAACAGAAAATAAATTTAATTAAAATAAATAAAAGAAACACAGAGAATTATATGTATAAATAAAATTAAAAAAATATATATATTTATGTATTAAATTTTAAAAAATATTTTCAAGTGGTGCAAGAAAGCGATGACTCGGTCAATGGCCGAGGCATCGTCCCTTAGCACCACCTTTAAACTCCCTTTTAAATTAAAAAGGGCACGAACATTGCCTACACTAACACAATCTACCAAAATATGTTTTATTGTGAAGAGATCACCGCAATATTGGCATATTGGTGGATCTTCACGCCTCATCAAATATCCATGAGTTGCAAAAGAGTGGCCAACGCGAAGGCGTGTAACCACCACTTCCTCCCTACGTTTTGAACGAATTGAAGACCTCCATGGACGGACGGTATCTTTAATTTCCCTCAGCTTATTATGAATCACGGTATGCCACTCGTCATTCCAAGCAGTGAGCAATAATTGTTTCGCGAAACACACATAATCAGATGCCATAACCAGTTGAGTAAGAGCCACCAAACTTGTAGCTTTCTTCGCCGCTTCATCCGCTTTTGTGTTTCCAAGTATTCCGCAATGTCCAGGAACCCAACAGAAAGTTACCCCCACACCCCTCAATTGAAGCCTGTGTACAGCACACAAAATGTCCCCAACTAAAGGGTTGCTAGAGAAAACATCCTGAAGAGCCTGAAGAGCACTTTTGGAATCCGAACACAAAAGATAATGCGAAGATCGAGATTGAATGACGGTCAAAGCTTTAAAAATAGCAAATAGTTCTGCCGTGAAAACACTGCAAGCTGAGGGCAATCCGTACGTGTAGGTACAACCAGATGTATAAAACGCACACCCAACGCCATTGTCCAGTTTAGATCCATCAGTGAAAATAATTTCACTGTGTTGGTGAGATTTATAAATGGATGAAAATTCCTGGTGGTAGACCACAACAGGAGTATCGTGTTTTATATAACTGGACAATGAGAAATTGAAGTGCGGCGTTTTTATTATCCATGGAGGTAGATAGCACATTTGTCGTTCAAACATAGTTGGAAGTTGCAACTCAAGGTCATCCAATATTCTTAAAGTTCGTATGCCAAATGGAGCGGTCGAACGTTGACGTGCATTGTACACTTGATTTAGCTTATTATTAAAAACTATTTCAAATGCCGGGTGGTTGGGTTTGCTTCGAAGAACAGAAACGTAAGATATTTGTAGCATCTGACGTCGTCTTGAAAGAGCGGGTTCCCCAGCCTCGACAAGAAGACTAGGGATTGGGCTAGTTCTAAATGCACCAGTAGCCAGTCTAAGTCCAGAGTGGTGGACAGCATCGAGAGTTTTCAGAACTGTAAGTCGTGCGGATGAATAGGCTTGACAGCCATAATCAATGCGCGATCTAACGACCGCGCGATAAAATCGAAGCATACTAGTTCTGTCTGCTCCCCAATTCGTACCACTAAGGACTCTTAACATATCCAATTTCTTATTGCATCTCACCTTCAAATCACGAACATGTGGACCCCATGAGAGTCTTTTATCAAATAAAAGACCCAAAAATCGAACACTATCCGTGGTTTGAAGCTGAACCCCGTCAAGATAAAGGATCGGCTCCTGGTGTTGCCTACGACGACTAAATGCTACACACTGGGTCTTCGAAGCAGAGAATTTAAAACCAGTAGTTCTTGACCATTCCTCTAATCTACTTATTGCTAACTGCAAAGATCTTTCCGCAGTTGCCATACTACGAGCAGGCACATATATACAAAAGTTATCCACAAAAAGGGAACAGTGTACCGGAGATCGTATATTGCTGATGATACTATTTATTGCAACGGCAAATAGCGTGACGCTCAGCACGCTGCCCTGCGGTACACCATTCTCCTGTGTATAGCTGTTTGAATACGTGCCTCCAAGTCGAACGCGGAAAGATCTATTAGAAAGAAAGTTAGCGATGAATGCTAGGATATTCCCTTGTATACCCCATGATTTTAAAGTGTTCAGAATTCCTCTTTTCCATGCCATATCGTATGCCTTCTCAAGGTCGAAGAAAACAGCAACGAGTGTTTGACGCAAGAGAAAGGCATCTTGAATAGCGGATTCTAACAAAACCAATTGGTCAACGGATGATCGTCCTTGCCTGAAACCACACTGTTCGTTGCAAATAAGGTCATTGGTTTCTAGGTACCAGACAAGACGGCGGTTGACCATCTTCTCCAGTAGTTTGCATAAGACGCTTGTAAGGGATATAGGTCTATAACTACTGGGATTGGTTTTGTCTTTACCTGGCTTCAAAAGAGGAATTACAGTCGATTCTAACCATGCATCGGGGAAAGAGCGCTCCTCGAATAAACGATTGTATACTCGAAGGAGGACAAGTTTCGCCGATGATGGTAGATGTTTTAGCATGGAGTACACAATGGAATCAGGACCTGGTGCAGAATCCTTCGTTGACGCAAGAGCTGACTCCAATTCCCCTATAGAGAAAGGAGTGTTTAAAGGAGAGTCCCCAGACGACCCAACAGTAAACGGTATTGCTTCTTCCTTCAGTTTATAAATCTGGAATAATGTATTGTAGGCTGTAGTAGCAGAAAAGTTAGAAAATGATTTACCAAGTACATTAGCAATATCATCACCGTTTGAGATTATTCTTCCATCCGGTTGCTTCAGCGCAATGGCTGGCAACGGAGTGAAAGTACCACAAACTGATCTTAGTTTCCTCCACACTGTGGAAGACGGAGTTGTTCGTCTAATTGTGCTAATGTACTGTTCCCAAGAGTTCTTTCTACTCAGCCTAAAAATCCTCCGTGCTTTCGCACGGAGTATTTTATATTCCTGAAGGTTTCCATTCGTTGGGTGTCGTTTAAACTTCCTAAGAGCTCTTCGTCGTAAACGGAGGATTTCTGTGCATTCATCGTTCCACCACGGCACAGGCGGTCGGCGTGGATACGTAGAGGTTTTCGGAATGGTCTTTTCAGCGGCATTTAAAATTGCTTTCGTAAAATTTTTTATATTTTCATCAATGGGTGTCAAATAATCCATGTCAAGTGATACAAGGTAATTCGAGTAGGAGTCCCAGTTGGCTTTTCGCAAAATCCAACTGGGATTTCGGGTATAACAGGGTTGGGAGTCACATAAACTGATCTTAATAGGCACATGGTCGCTTCCATACAAATCGTTGAGTACCGACCATGTGCATCTAGTAGCTAATTGAGGGCTGCAAATCGATAGGTCAACAGCTGTCCATCCACCAGTAGATGCTGCTGAATGGGTAGGCGAACCGTCATTTAGCAGATATAAGTCCAGTTCCGTTCTCACACTCTCAACAAGGTCACCTCGAGAGTTCCTAGTCGGAGATCCCCAAGACGAATGGTGGGCATTAAAATCCCCTACCAATAAGAACGGAGTTGGTAACTGGCTTATTAAATTCACTAAATCACTGTGATGCAGGTTTTCTTGTGGTGGCAAGTAGACACAACACACAGTGATTTTATACGGGACAGCTGTTTGAACGGCTACTGCTTGTAAAGGAGTTATTAAGTTTAGAGAAACAGCATCGATACAGTCACGGGCTAGGATGGCTACGCCACCTCTAGCTCGATCTTCTGTAACGAAGTCCGATCTAAAAACTGAATACTCCCTTAAATGGAAATTATGCGATGCGTGGAGATGTGTCTCCTGTAGACATACAAACATTGGGTACACATCTCGCACGAGTAGTTTAAGTTCTTCTATGTGACTCCTAACACCGTTGACGTTCCATTGTATCACTGACTTCCTAAGCAAAGACATTTATTAGCTTAGCAAAGGGTTTATTTGACATCCATTGGTGCTCTCTCCTTTCTTGCCTGGGACGTTTTTAGACGTCTCAGGCTTACATGTCTCAGATTCCATATCCACCCGTTCAGGGATGGAATCTGAGGACGTTTTGGGTTTAGGAGGGGTAGTTTTAACATTCCCTCCTTTGTTAGCATTTTTCTTAATACCCGGTAACGACGGAGGCGATGTGGTCTGACGTAACACTGGTTTACGTGGTTTGGATTTTTCCAACGTCTTCTGCACAGAAGGTTTATTACCCGTTGATAATATCTTCTGCACAGAAACACAAGGCTCACTTAATGACTTGTTTCGTGCTCCAATCCCCCCAGTGGAAGGGATTGGCACAAGAGGTAAATCATTATCCGTCGCTGCAGGTTGTAGTAAATTCAAAGTAGGAGGACCATTCGTGACTATGGACAAAAGGCGAGAAACTTGTTCAGTTAGAACTTCAATTTTTTTCGACAGCTCGGCACAGTTGTTACAGGACGATTTGGAAGCGGTCAGAGTAGCGGCATAAGTCTTATTGTCTGTCTTTGGCTGAGTTGATCGATAGAGTTTTTTGGCCTCTGGAAACGACAGCTTGTCTTTCGCCATGATGCCTAGGATAGCTTTCTCTTCCTTGAACGTGGGACAGTTGTAGGATCGCGCTGGGTGGTCACCACCACAGTTGGCGCATTTCGGAGAATTGACACATTCCTTATCATCATGGCCTTCAACGCTACATATACCGCATACGTTCTGCTTCGAACAGGTAGAGCTGATATGCCCAAATCGCTGGCACTTGAAGCAGCGCCTAGGGTTAGCCACGTATGGTCTCACTGAGAGCCTTTGGTAACCTGCATGTAAGTATTCGGGTATTTCCGGCTTTCCAAAAGTGACGATAAAAGAAGCTGTTGCTACTTTTTCTCCTTTGTCCATTTTCGTTATAGGGATAACGTCCGTAACTAACTGAGAAGACAGTTCGGACTTTATTTCATCGATTGGAAGGTGCATTAAATCCCTACATGTGATGACCCCCTTTGAGTAATTCAAGGATCTGTGGGGAGCCACAGATACCATGACCTGGTCAAAGAAGGAGGTCATTTTTGATAGAGAACGAGTTTGTCTGTCGGTGGAAGTCGCGACTAACAGTGTTCCGTTTCTTAGTTTCTTAATAGAGGCTACTGGGACTCCAGCACAAGCAGTAATAGCCTTGTTAATAAGGAAGGGAGAAACTTTGGAAAGATCTTTCCCTTCTTCGGCACTAGAAACGACTAAATACTTTGCTGATGGCAATGTCTGCGACGTTGCCACCATCAACTTTTTACTCAAATCCTTTTGTATATGATCGTCAGGAGAATCCTGGCGTGTCCTCTTCAGACTAGTCATATTTGACGTGGTTTTGGAATCCATAAATATTTTTTGCCAGCCATCGTGTCAAGCGTTACGGGCGAGACTATAGGAACGGGTACACCCTTGGATCACATTAAGATCATTTCCAATCCTCAGAACTCTGAGGCCTATAGCTTTTCTCCTTAGCTCGACTGGATGGGCATCAGTCGAGGACTCGTAATACTGTGCACAGGCTCCGACACCCATGCACCGCGGACACTCCCTGACCAAGGACCGAAGCGGCTGGTAGACCAGAAACCGCGCTTACGTCTTCGGCAGAGCAAGCTCACATCAGCGTCCCAGACCAGAGTTTGTCACGCTCTGGACTTTTCAGCACTCCCAACGCGCAACGGTTCTGACCAGTCAAAATTCCCTAAGCGAAGATGTAAGTGTTGAAATGTGTATAGATTGTGTTGGTGTGTGTGTATGTTTTTGTGAGTGGTGTAGTGTTAGGCTAGGGTACCGCGAGGGACGCCAAATCCCTCGTAGGTGCGGCTAGTCCGCACCCCCCTGCGGTGGCGACGTGAAAGAATGTGCGTCACATCGATACAGGAAAACGTTAAGGATAAATATCGATGCCAGATTGCGCAATAAGCCACGTGGCTCATAGTGGTATCGATCGATACACGATTACGAATAAGGAAGTGTTTATGTTTATTACGGATTACAAACTATATACAGTCCACTCTATTACCGTGTTTGAACTTATTGTGAGTTTAAAATTTTAATTGATTGTGTTTTAAAAATTTATTAGTAAAATGGAGATTAACACAGAATATTACTTGTCCAAGTTGAAAAATATTGTAGGCGAGTTGGAACAAGTAAAAAATGTGCTTAACGACAAAGAAATACCAGAAGGCCTCGCACGGGAAATTCGACGTATTCAGTCCAATTTTATTGAAACTTTTGATATATTAGAAAAAACGTTCGCCAGTCAGGTCGCCGATCTTGCTGAAAATGCATTTAAAATTAAAAAGCAATTTCAGGATATATATTTGCCAATGTTGGCCAAATATCCGAATATTATTAAGACTGAGGTGAAGTCAACCTCACATATTAACCCCGTTACAAGTTCGCCCAACTTACCTAACCTTACAATGCCTAGCTTTTCAGGCAACAGTAACGAATGGACGGATTTCATAACAATGTTTGACTCAATGGTGCATTGCAATCACAGTATTAATGCCATACGGAAATTTCAATATTTAAAGTCAGCGCTTAAAGGAGACGCGTTAGCCATTGTCACTGGACTTACAATATCTGAGCATAATTATGATATCGCATATCAAGCCTCACGCAATCGTTATGCTAACCCTCGTCGTTTAGCCGATCATTATTTTCAAATCATTAAGGACTTTAAACCTATTAAGAACGCGTCTCAGAATGAACTCAATCGATTTTTAACCGCACATTCAAATGCTGTGTGCGCACTAAAGGCTGTCCAGCTAGACGACTTGGCGGACTTCTTGCTCTTTCAAATGTCTGTTAGTAATTTAGACGCACAGACTCGACTTAATTTCGAAACTAGATTGGGAACAAATCAAATGCCCACATATAGACTTTTAAATGATTTCTTTACGGAACAGGCTAGAGCAATGGAGTTGCTCAATCAACCCTCTGCCGCGACCACAGTTAATGATCCGCAACCTTCTTATATGGAATTGCTCAACCCGCCTTCGGCTTCAACCACAGCTAGCACCAGCCAACAACCCCAACTGTCGGTCTCCTCTGTCAACGAACCTGACTTAAGTAATACACCTCCTGAGAGTCCAACACCGCACCTCGAATACCCCGCTAGAATCATGACGCTGATATCGACTACCGTAGCCGCTACAAGTCACCACGCCGACTACGCAGATGAAGCCGCACAGCTGAATGAAGGTCATCACCGCAGTACAACGCACCACACCACCAGAACTCGACCGCAGGCTCTGCGACCACCAGTGATAAGCCAACGCATCCAATTCAACCGAAGAGTACGCGCACCGCAACCATCACCGCGTGTTAGACAAAATTTACCCAGACCTCACTTGTCTACCAGACCTACCAACCCGCCTCGTAACGATCCGTCCGCAGCACAGTGTTTTTATTGTTCAGCCATCCACAATATCTTTTGTTGTCCAGACTTTCTCAAACAAAAAGCCCAGGAACGTCGCGAGTCTATACGACATATGCAGCGCTGTTTCAATTGTTTCGGCACCCACTACCAAAACAAATGCAAGTCGCTCAATACTTGTAAACATTGCAACGGTTCTCATCACTCTTTGTTACATGACTCTAACTCAGCTACGCCCCAGCGACCGTACACGCATCGGCACCCAAACTCAGCCAATAAAGGTAAAAATTCAACCACAAATATAAAACCTCTAGCCACCTATAACACTAAAGTCGCTTCTGCCTTGTTAGGCACCGCTCAGGTCATTGCTAATGATCATTATGGAAATCCGCATATTCTTCGGGCAATCATTGACCCAGGCAGTCAAGTGTCTGTCATAACAAAACCCGCAACTACTATGTTGGGCTTACCTACTAGGAAATCAAATGTTTCTCTTGTCGGGGTCGCTTCTCAAACCACACATATATCAGAATATGTGTCCCTACAAATCTCTTCTAGATATGCCTCAAATTTCAAACTCGATGTCGAAGCCGCAGTACTACCTCACATCGCTGACCCGCTTCCAGCTACCGCTTTGGCACCTTGCATACGTGCTCAATATCAGCCTTTACAACTTGCTGACCCTCACTTTGACACTCCAGCCCAAATTGACTTAATTCTAGGATCTGACGTATTTAATCGCAGTCTTATTAACGAACCACAGACCATAATCAAAGGTCAACCTGCTGCCCTAAACACCTTCTTCGGATGGATTATCTCAGGATCGCTTCCAGACCATCGACGCCGTCAACCTCACGCCTTCGCTGTAAGATTAGCCGCTCGTTACACCGCTGTTCGTCGGAGAGGAAAGAAGTCATCCGCACCATTAAAGACACTCAACGCTACAAGGACTTACACAAGGTTACCCCCACCAGTGGCTCAGTTAGAAGAGTCAACCATATCACCGAGTCTCTTCGCCCTCTAGTCGACGCCTCCTGAATGCTCATGGTGGGCGGGAGAGTTCATCAGCCTCCACGAAACCACCCCTTTTAGCAACCACCGCTCCAACAGATGTCCAACTGCTGCTATCATTCTTAGGCCACCTCCTACTTACTTGCGCAACACCTCACCAACTCTTGGACATCCAGTCATCTCTTAGCGTTCCGCTTCATCATTAGTTCTTCACCACCTCCCGATAGGTTTTTTCTTCGTCGCTCTTGCCCCTTTTGTTTCTCTTGGTTTTTTTCGTTTTCCCTGGCCATTTTTTCTTCGGCACCCTCGTTTTCCGGTGCTTTAATGGTTCTTCGCCCACTACCCACCTGGCGGATTAAAAACATTCGTTTGGTGGGCGGTATGTTCGAGTCAGCGCTCGAAGTTTGAACGTGCTACGTTGATCTATCTATTTAAATCGCTCAGCTGTGCCCTGACGGTATTGGTCACGTGATTTCTGACCCACTAATCGATATATGGAACAAGTATTGATTTTTCCTGGTGACCTCTCTGAACCCCCTCCCTTTTTCTACGTACTTTCCGCTTCAACACTAGAAGTTTTTCGTCTCTCGACTAGGGCAGTCCTGTGTTAAACCGCGCCGCTTATTCCGCATGGGCTTTGTTTCAGACAATTTAAACGTACCGCATTCATTCAATAATATGTGCGTAAGGTTCGGACCGCGTCGATGAACATTTTGAACTATATTTCGCCGCTATTGTTAAAGTGTCGTTCGGTTACACCGGTTGTGCAAACTAAGTGCGTAGCCGCGCGGTAAGAACTTAAATGCCTTGTAAGGTAAACTTTTACTTGTTACTCATGATTTAAATTGAGTTTTAGTTACGTTACTGCCGTCAAGACTTCTCTGCAGCATCCGACGACCACAGTACTGTGGAAGCTTCAACCCCGCTACTTCGAAGGCTACTTCACTTATTACCTAGGGTAAGTGCTTAGCTAAGGCTTAATGAGAACTTGTATTTTATATTCATGTTAAATTCAGTGTCGTCGTGCTTTTATTTCTAAATGACTAGATTTTGCTTAGAGCAGTTATTAAACTTTCTATGTTAATTGTGATTCACAATTGCGCAACTGCAAGTAACCTGGTAGACAATACTTTTGCCGCCCCGCGTCTCATTTTAACTTTTAGTCTCTCTATAGACTAATCATATGTGCCGCTCAGGGTAGTTGAAATGGACGGCTCATATTTGAGACACTGCGTGTTACTTTCATTCCTCTAACCAATCAGTGGTTGATTTTAATGGCTTGATATATATTCGTATCGGTCTATAGACATTGCTGGCGTTAATGTGGGAAGTTTGGTCTATTAGTTTTGTCAAGGTCAATGACATCAAAATACAGTTGACACCCTTGTTTATTCCTTTGGACCACTGTGGCAGTTTTTTGTTTTGAATGATCATGTTTTACTAGGTTTACTCTAAATGACATCACAAAAGATGTAAATGTGTAACAAGTGATGGGTCCATTTGTAAATATTCTGTACTGTATATGGAACACAAATGTAAACATATTTTGCCTCTGTTACAGTAATATTTATATTGTCTGTACTTTTTTGATACATTATGAAACCTATATAAGGAATCTGTCAAGTATTACTAGCCAAGATGAGTTAGTTGGGTGTTTGTTGAGCCTTTGTATTTGCTCTTACGTGAGAAGCTTGGTCTACGATAGGATTTTCATGAAGACCAACTAAGTCGTATATGCGCCATTCCAAAACATCACTAAAAACAGCAAACTCAAAAATATATGTTCAACAAACATGTGTCTAGGGTTACAACATTCCACTTTTGATCTGTAACAAAAGTCGGACTTACATTAACGCAGTTTGTGTGGAAAGATTGAATTCTTAACGCCAGTCTGTCAAGAAAAACCAGATGGTGCATATGTGCGCCACTCAGTAGCAAACGTGTTAAAGCAGTTTCACATAAAACTGTCATTAGGTTGAACAAGTAGAAGAGATTTGTGACGGATGTTATAAAATGAAACTAGCAGAGTTGCGCAATATGTGTAACGGTTTATAATTTTACAAATTGGATTTTATTTAGTTATAACTCTTAAAACATTTAACATTCACTTCTGGCTTACAGTTCAGGCGTAACCAAACGTCTGTCTGTAACGCAATAGAAACTACAACTCCGTTACATTAAAATATTTCAAATTACCAAGTTAAATCATTAAAATTAGCAGAATATTCTGGAATTAATTCTTAAGGTTTATTTATTTGAAATGCAAGGAATTGTGCGCTGGTAAAATAATGACTCTTTTAAATTCAATTAAAGCAAATTATAAACTTTTATTTTAAAATAGACAGATAAAATAAATTAAAATCATGACACATAAATTTCTTTAACACTCAGTTACGGATTATGGAACATTTTTAATTTTACTTATAAATTTTTAAGGATAGCAATCCTTCAATTAATTAATTAATCAATGGCTGAAAATGAACATATATTCGAGTTTACTTGCCTTTTTTGTATAATCAAATTTAATAATTTAATGTGAACATATTAGCACCAAAAGATGCGTAATTATAATTATGCTTATTAATTAAAAAGTTCAACGTTCATTATTTAGAATTCTGCTTCGAAACATTTTAAATTTTGAAATCAAGTTTTAAAAGTCTTAAATCGCCCACTTAGCTGTGTTAACTTGTCGCAACTTCCCTTCCTCCTCGTGGAAAATCTCGGTTAAGCCTGGCCTTATCTTTGTGAATAAGCATCGGGAGAAGCCCTCAAAAGTCTGCAACCCATCTTGTATCTGGAATCGTATGCCGTGTTCTATGCCATGATTTAAAGAAAATAATACTTTATATTAATTAAAATAAAAAGAAACTAAATACATCTTCTTGCTATTTGGGGACGTCCTTTCCCTGTTACATCCTGGCCAAATGAGAGAGATAAATTAGTTGCGAACAACTTTCCTACCTATCGCGCATCAGCCGGGGCGCATCCCTAGCTTGACAACTTGTTTTAAGTTTTTCTCGATAGATGTCACTATCAGCCAGAGATCTCATTAAAAATATTTATCATACATAACAATTTTTTTTACATAGTTATACATTATTACAATTTTGAATCTATTCTCGTTTGTTTTCTGAATTTTACTATTTTAATATGTAACACCGTCTAAAGTGTGTTACATATTTTTCCCCCCTTTTGAAAAAAAAAATTGTGTGTTTTCACATTCCCCTTTAATTATTTTTATTAAATGTAACGATTTACGAACAACTCTTAAGTTAACAATCAAATTATTTTCCTTGGGAAAACATATCATAAACCTATTTGATTCTATTATTAAAACAAACTTAACTCGACATGAAGCATAACTTAAACAATATTAATTCTTGCATTTAATCCTTTCCAAATAAAAAAAAATATAATAAAATTTTTAAATAAACCTATATTCTATCTTCCTTTTATATTCATAAAAGATTTTATATTGAAACACACTCTTTATACCATTACATAATGTTCTATAATTGTTTAATTACCTTTATCTTTAATTTACTTTGTTTAAAAAAAAAAATGTGTCTTTTAATTTCAATTTAAATCTTATAACTTGTTACATTATTTATTAATCCTTTAATTTACATTATTAAGTTTTAAAATAATTACATACACTCATCAGTTGCTTTGGAATTTTAACTTCTTTATAAACTTTTCATTTCTCAAACTTTATAATTACATATTTACATCTCTTCAAATTTTTTTAAAAAACTCATTACTATATCTATTTTAACTCTTATACATTTTTACTCACAATTAAATTTTTCTTCAAATTATTTCTCATTAAAATTCTTCAAATCATTTATTAATTAAATTTTCTTCAAAATTGTCTCTTTTTGTGTCAACAAACCTAACCTACTAGCTGTATTTATCGCAGTCCACTACCTGGGATCTGCAAAACTGCTTACTCCCTGTAAGCCACAAATTACCACATTTAAACGACGCTATATATATATTTTCAAAAATTCTCTCTCTCTACCACTAAGAATGTACCATTGCCTAATAACCTCTCTTTGTTATTCTTACAATACTCGTACATCTTAAAACCATTGGATTTCAAATCCCACACTTTGAATCCAAATACTTTTTTCTTAAATCAAATCCCATACTTTGATTTAAAAACCATACAGCCAGTTGTTGACTTAAAAAGGACTTTATTCAATTCATCATTCTTAAATTTTCTTTCAAACATTACTATGACAATTTGATATTAAAATTCGTTTAAGCTCTTGCATTAATAAAATAAGAATTAAATCAAACAGAAGTTAGGATTGTACTTTCACATGCAATTTTTGGTCAAGTGTTTTAGTCTCTTCGTGTAGTATTATGTATTTTGAGATTTTGTCGGTGTCTACCTCGTGTATAAGTAAGATTGCATGCCATTTGGGCCCTTTGACACACAATATGCAAAGTGTCGTCATGAGTTTCTAAAATTGCATATCAAGGCACTTACCACTTCCTTGTTAATCAATTACCCTTTTAAAAATGAAAAAAAGCTTTAAATTTCTTCCAACAATAAATTTTTCTAAATTTTAACTATCTTTGAAGTTATAAATTTGCTTGTAAACCTTACACAACTTATACATATATTTAATTTTATTAAACATTGTTTTAAATCCCTTTACAAAAATTTCTTTTTATTATTATAATTCATCAGTACTATTACTTTTGTTAAATTGTTTATCAGACAGTATTACTTTTACTTTCAAATTATTTTAATATTAAATCATTTTGATTCTGCAATTCATACAAGTTTGATAACCTCTTTTATCGTCTGATAAATTGATTTAGTCCAGGGGTTCAGAAAACAAACGGAACGTTGATGGCATAGCAAAGCAAAGCAAACTCGAAATATTTAAACAGGCTCGCAGCTGTGTAAACACTGGTACTCTACAATTAGCTTTCAAGGACAAGCACAAACTTTTAAAAATCTAAACTTACTACGCACAGACCTGACTCATACTTTAAACAATGATTCTCATGGCCTTGAAACTCTACACTATACAAGTAAAAACTGGTTAAAACTGGTTTCTTCCCTATCTTTACCAAACTATTTACACAAGCTACATCCTTTTACTTTCAATTTATACATTTTACAAAACTTTACACTATGAATTTACCTTTTGAATATATTTAATGAAATCGTTTATTTTCAACCATTTTTAAATTTTCCTTCTGCCAACGCACAAATTTACATTTCAAATTTTTATAGCAGAGTTGCGCATTTATGTGACGGATGTTATAAAATGAAACTAGCAGAGTTGCGCAATATGTGTAACGGTTTATAATTTTACAAATTGGATTTTATTTAGTTATAACTCTTAAAACATTTAACATTCACTTCTGGCTTACAGTTCAGGTGTAACCAAACGTCTGTCTGTAACGCAATAGAAGCTACAACTCCGTTACATTAAAATATTTCAAATTACCAAGTTAAATCATTAAAATTAGCAGAATATTCTGGAATTAATTCTTAAGGTTTATTTATTTGAAATGCAAGGAATTGTGCGCTGGTAAAATAATGACTCTTTTAAATTCAATTAAAGCAAATTATAAACTTTTATTTTAAAATAGACAGATAAAATAAATTAAAATCATGACACATAAATTTCTTTAACACTCAGTTACGGATTATGGAACATTTTTAATTTTACTTATAAATTTTTAAGGATAGCAATCCTTCAATTAATTAATTAATCAATGGCTGAAAATGAACATATATTCGAGTTTACTTGCCTTTTTTGTATAATCAAATTTAATAATTTAATGTGAACATATTAGCACCAAAAGATGCGTAATTATAATTATGCTTATTAATTAAAAAGTTCAACGTTCATTATTTAGAATTCTGCTTCGAAACATTTTAAATTTTGAAATCAAGTTTTAAAAGTCTTAAATCGCCCACTTAGCTGTGTTAACTTGTCGCAACTTCCCTTCCTCCTCGTGGAAAATCTCGGTTAAGCCTGGCCTCATCTTTGTGAATAAGCATCGGGAGAAGCCCTCAAAAGTCTGCAAACCATCTTGTATCTGGAATCGTATGCCGTGTTCTATGCCATGATTTAAAGAAAATAATATTTTATATTAATTAAAATAAAAAGAAACTAAATACATCTTCTTGCTATTTGGGGACGTTCTTTCCCTGTTACATCCTGGCCAAATGAGAGAGATAAATTAGTTGCGAACAACTTTCCTACCTATCGCGCATCAGCCGGGGCGCATCCCTAGCTTGACAACTTGTTTTAAGTTTTTCTCGATAGATGTCACTATCAGCCAGAGATCTCATTAAAAATATTTATCATACATAACAATTTTTTTTACATAGTTATACATTATTACAATTTTGAATCTATTCTCGTTTGTTTTCTGAATTTTACTATTTTAATATGTAACACCGTCTAAAGTGTGTTACATATTTTTCCCCCCTTTTGAAAAAAAAAATTGTGTGTTTTCACATTCCCCTTTAATTATTTTTATTAAATGTAACGATTTACGAACAACTCTTAAGTTAACAATCAAATTATTTTCCTTGGGAAAACATATCATAAACCTATTTGATTCTATTATTAAAACAAACTTAACTCGACATGAAGCATAACTTAAACAATATTAATTCTTGCATTTAATCCTTTCCAAATAAAAAAAAATATAATAAAATTTTTAAATAAACCTATATTCTATCTTCCTTTTATATTCATAAAAGATTTTATATTGAAACACACTCTTTATACCATTACATAATGTTCTATAATTGTTTAATTACCTTTATCTTTAATTTACTTTGTTTAAAAAAAAAAATGTGTCTTTTAATTTCAATTTAAATCTTATAACTTGTTACATTATTTATTAATCCTTTAATTTACATTATTAAGTTTTAAAATAATTACATACACTCATCAGTTGCTTTGAAATTTTAACTTCTTTATAAACTTTTCATTTCTCAAACTTTATAATTACATATTTACATCTCTTCAAATTTTTTTAAAAAACTCATTACTATATCTATTTTAACTCTTATACATTTTTACTCACAATTAAATTTTTCTTCAAATTATTTCTCATTAAAATTCTTCAAATCATTTATTAATTAAATTTTCTTCAAAATTGTCTCTTTTTGTGTCAACAAACCTAACCTACTAGCTGTATTTATCGCAGTCCACTACCTGGGATCTGCAAAACTGCTTACTCCCTGTAAGCCACAAATTACCACATTTAAACGACGCTATATATATATTTTCAAAAATTCTCTCTCTCTACCACTAAGAATGTACCATTGCCTAATAACCTCTCTTTGTTATTCTTACAATACTCGTACATCTTAAAACCATTGGATTTCAAATCCCACACTTTGAATCCAAATACTTTTTTCTTAAATCAAATCCCATACTTTGATTTAAAAACCATACAGCCAGTTGTTGACTTAAAAAGGACTTTATTCAATTCATCATTCTTAAATTTTCTTTCAAACATTACTATGACAATTTGATATTAAAATTCGTTTAAGCTCTTGCATTAATAAAATAAGAATTAAATCAAACAGAAGTTAGGATTGTACTTTCACATGCAATTTTTGGTCAAGTGTTTTAGTCTCTTCGTGTAGTATTATGTATTTTGAGATTTTGTCGGTGTCTACCTCGTGTATAAGTAAGATTGCATGCCATTTGGGCCCTTTGACACACAATATGCAAAGTGTCGTCATGAGTTTCTAAAATTGCATATCAAGGCACTTACCACTTCCTTGTTAATCAATTACCCTTTTAAAAATGAAAAAAAGCTTTAAATTTCTTCCAACAATAAATTTTTCTAAATTTTAACTATCTTTGAAGTTATAAATTTGCTTGTAAACCTTACACAACTTATACATATATTTAATTTTATTAAACATTGTTTTAAATCCCTTTACAAAAATTTCTTTTTATTATTATAATTCATCAGTACTATTACTTTTGTTAAATTGTTTATCAGACAGTATTACTTTTACTTTCAAATTATTTTAATATTAAATCATTTTGATTCTGCAATTCATACAAGTTTGATAACCTCTTTTATCGTCTGATAAATTGATTTAGTCCAGGGGTTCAGAAAACAAACGGAACGTTGATGGCATAGCAAAGCAAAGCAAACTCGAAATATTTAAACAGGCTCGCAGCTGTGTAAACACTGGTACTCTACAATTAGCTTTCAAGGACAAGCACAAACTTTTAAAAATCTAAACTTACTACGCACAGACCTGACTCATACTTTAAACAATGATTCTCATGGCCTTGAAACTCTACACTATACAAGTAAAAACTGGTTAAAACTGGTTTCTTCCCTATCTTTACCAAACTATTTACACAAGCTACATCCTTTTACTTTCAATTTATACATTTTACAAAACTTTACACTATGAATTTACCTTTTGAATATATTTAATGAAATCGTTTATTTTCAACCATTTTTAAATTTTCCTTCTGCCAACGCACAAATTTACATTTCAAATTTTTATAGCAGAGTTGCGCATTTATGTGACGGATGTTATAAAATGAAACTAGCAGAGTTGCGCAATATGTGTAACGGTTTATAATTTTACAAATTGGATTTTATTTAGTTATAACTCTTAAAACATTTAACATTCACTTCTGGCTTACAGTTCAGGTGTAACCAAACGTCTGTCTGTAACGCAATAGAAGCTACAACTCCGTTACATTAAAATATTTCAAATTACCAAGTTAAATCATTAAAATTAGCAGAATATTCTGGAATTAATTCTTAAGGTTTATTTATTTGAAATGCAAGGAATTGTGCGCTGGTAAAATAATGACTCTTTTAAATTCAATTAAAGCAAATTATAAACTTTTATTTTAAAATAGACAGATAAAATAAATTAAAATCATGACACATAAATTTCTTTAACACTCAGTTACGGATTATGGAACATTTTTAATTTTACTTATAAATTTTTAAGGATAGCAATCCTTCAATTAATTAATTAATCAATGGCTGAAAATGAACATATATTCGAGTTTACTTGCCTTTTTTGTATAATCAAATTTAATAATTTAATGTGAACATATTAGCACCAAAAGATGCGTAATTATAATTATGCTTATTAATTAAAAAGTTCAACGTTCATTATTTAGAATTCTGCTTCGAAACATTTTAAATTTTGAAATCAAGTTTTAAAAGTCTTAAATCGCCCACTTAGCTGTGTTAACTTGTCGCAACTTCCCTTCCTCCTCGTGGAAAATCTCGGTTAAGCCTGGCCTCATCTTTGTGAATAAGCATCGGGAGAAGCCCTCAAAAGTCTGCAAACCATCTTGTATCTGGAATCGTATGCCGTGTTCTATGCCATGATTTAAAGAAAATAATATTTTATATTAATTAAAATAAAAAGAAACTAAATACATCTTCTTGCTATTTGGGGACGTTCTTTCCCTGTTACATCCTGGCCAAATGAGAGAGATAAATTAGTTGCGAACAACTTTCCTACCTATCGCGCATCAGCCGGGGCGCATCCCTAGCTTGACAACTTGTTTTAAGTTTTTCTCGATAGATGTCACTATCAGCCAGAGATCTCATTAAAAATATTTATCATACATAACAATTTTTTTTACATAGTTATACATTATTACAATTTTGAATCTATTCTCGTTTGTTTTCTGAATTTTACTATTTTAATATGTAACACCGTCTAAAGTGTGTTACATATTTTTCCCCCCTTTTGAAAAAAAAAATTGTGTGTTTTCACATTCCCCTTTAATTATTTTTATTAAATGTAACGATTTACGAACAACTCTTAAGTTAACAATCAAATTATTTTCCTTGGGAAAACATATCATAAACCTATTTGATTCTATTATTAAAACAAACTTAACTCGACATGAAGCATAACTTAAACAATATTAATTCTTGCATTTAATCCTTTCCAAATAAAAAAAAATATAATAAAATTTTTAAATAAACCTATATTCTATCTTCCTTTTATATTCATAAAAGATTTTATATTGAAACACACTCTTTATACCATTACATAATGTTCTATAATTGTTTAATTACCTTTATCTTTAATTTACTTTGTTTAAAAAAAAAAATGTGTCTTTTAATTTCAATTTAAATCTTATAACTTGTTACATTATTTATTAATCCTTTAATTTACATTATTAAGTTTTAAAATAATTACATACACTCATCAGTTGCTTTGAAATTTTAACTTCTTTATAAACTTTTCATTTCTCAAACTTTATAATTACATATTTACATCTCTTCAAATTTTTTTAAAAAACTCATTACTATATCTATTTTAACTCTTATACATTTTTACTCACAATTAAATTTTTCTTCAAATTATTTCTCATTAAAATTCTTCAAATCATTTATTAATTAAATTTTCTTCAAAATTGTCTCTTTTTGTGTCAACAAACCTAACCTACTAGCTGTATTTATCGCAGTCCACTACCTGGGATCTGCAAAACTGCTTACTCCCTGTAAGCCACAAATTACCACATTTAAACGACGCTATATATATATTTTCAAAAATTCTCTCTCTCTACCACTAAGAATGTACCATTGCCTAATAACCTCTCTTTGTTATTCTTACAATACTCGTACATCTTAAAACCATTGGATTTCAAATCCCACACTTTGAATCCAAATACTTTTTTCTTAAATCAAATCCCATACTTTGATTTAAAAACCATACAGCCAGTTGTTGACTTAAAAAGGACTTTATTCAATTCATCATTCTTAAATTTTCTTTCAAACATTACTATGACAATTTGATATTAAAATTCGTTTAAGCTCTTGCATTAATAAAATAAGAATTAAATCAAACAGAAGTTAGGATTGTACTTTCACATGCAATTTTTGGTCAAGTGTTTTAGTCTCTTCGTGTAGTATTATGTATTTTGAGATTTTGTCGGTGTCTACCTCGTGTATAAGTAAGATTGCATGCCATTTGGGCCCTTTGACACACAATATGCAAAGTGTCGTCATGAGTTTCTAAAATTGCATATCAAGGCACTTACCACTTCCTTGTTAATCAATTACCCTTTTAAAAATGAAAAAAAGCTTTAAATTTCTTCCAACAATAAATTTTTCTAAATTTTAACTATCTTTGAAGTTATAAATTTGCTTGTAAACCTTACACAACTTATACATATATTTAATTTTATTAAACATTGTTTTAAATCCCTTTACAAAAATTTCTTTTTATTATTATAATTCATCAGTACTATTACTTTTGTTAAATTGTTTATCAGACAGTATTACTTTTACTTTCAAATTATTTTAATATTAAATCATTTTGATTCTGCAATTCATACAAGTTTGATAACCTCTTTTATCGTCTGATAAATTGATTTAGTCCAGGGGTTCAGAAAACAAACGGAACGTTGATGGCATAGCAAAGCAAAGCAAACTCGAAATATTTAAACAGGCTCGCAGCTGTGTAAACACTGGTACTCTACAATTAGCTTTCAAGGACAAGCACAAACTTTTAAAAATCTAAACTTACTACGCACAGACCTGACTCATACTTTAAACAATGATTCTCATGGCCTTGAAACTCTACACTATACAAGTAAAAACTGGTTAAAACTGGTTTCTTCCCTATCTTTACCAAACTATTTACACAAGCTACATCCTTTTACTTTCAATTTATACATTTTACAAAACTTTACACTATGAATTTACCTTTTGAATATATTTAATGAAATCGTTTATTTTCAACCATTTTTAAATTTTCCTTCTGCCAACGCACAAATTTACATTTCAAATTTTTATAGCAGAGTTGCGCATTTATGTGACGGATGTTATAAAATGAAACTAGCAGAGTTGCGCAATATGTGTAACGGTTTATAATTTTACAAATTGGATTTTATTTAGTTATAACTCTTAAAACATTTAACATTCACTTCTGGCTTACAGTTCAGGTGTAACCAAACGTCTGTCTGTAACGCAATAGAAGCTACAACTCCGTTACATTAAAATATTTCAAATTACCAAGTTAAATCATTAAAATTAGCAGAATATTCTGGAATTAATTCTTAAGGTTTATTTATTTGAAATGCAAGGAATTGTGCGCTGGTAAAATAATGACTCTTTTAAATTCAATTAAAGCAAATTATAAACTTTTATTTTAAAATAGACAGATAAAATAAATTAAAATCATGACACATAAATTTCTTTAACACTCAGTTACGGATTATGGAACATTTTTAATTTTACTTATAAATTTTTAAGGATAGCAATCCTTCAATTAATTAATTAATCAATGGCTGAAAATGAACATATATTCGAGTTTACTTGCCTTTTTTGTATAATCAAATTTAATAATTTAATGTGAACATATTAGCACCAAAAGATGCGTAATTATAATTATGCTTATTAATTAAAAAGTTCAACGTTCATTATTTAGAATTCTGCTTCGAAACATTTTAAATTTTGAAATCAAGTTTTAAAAGTCTTAAATCGCCCACTTAGCTGTGTTAACTTGTCGCAACTTCCCTTCCTCCTCGTGGAAAATCTCGGTTAAGCCTGGCCTCATCTTTGTGAATAAGCATCGGGAGAAGCCCTCAAAAGTCTGCAAACCATCTTGTATCTGGAATCGTATGCCGTGTTCTATGCCATGATTTAAAGAAAATAATATTTTATATTAATTAAAATAAAAAGAAACTAAATACATCTTCTTGCTATTTGGGGACGTTCTTTCCCTGTTACATCCTGGCCAAATGAGAGAGATAAATTAGTTGCGAACAACTTTCCTACCTATCGCGCATCAGCCGGGGCGCATCCCTAGCTTGACAACTTGTTTTAAGTTTTTCTCGATAGATGTCACTATCAGCCAGAGATCTCATTAAAAATATTTATCATACATAACAATTTTTTTTACATAGTTATACATTATTACAATTTTGAATCTATTCTCGTTTGTTTTCTGAATTTTACTATTTTAATATGTAACACCGTCTAAAGTGTGTTACATATTTTTCCCCCCTTTTGAAAAAAAAAATTGTGTGTTTTCACATTCCCCTTTAATTATTTTTATTAAATGTAACGATTTACGAACAACTCTTAAGTTAACAATCAAATTATTTTCCTTGGGAAAACATATCATAAACCTATTTGATTCTATTATTAAAACAAACTTAACTCGACATGAAGCATAACTTAAACAATATTAATTCTTGCATTTAATCCTTTCCAAATAAAAAAAAATATAATAAAATTTTTAAATAAACCTATATTCTATCTTCCTTTTATATTCATAAAAGATTTTATATTGAAACACACTCTTTATACCATTACATAATGTTCTATAATTGTTTAATTACCTTTATCTTTAATTTACTTTGTTTAAAAAAAAAAATGTGTCTTTTAATTTCAATTTAAATCTTATAACTTGTTACATTATTTATTAATCCTTTAATTTACATTATTAAGTTTTAAAATAATTACATACACTCATCAGTTGCTTTGAAATTTTAACTTCTTTATAAACTTTTCATTTCTCAAACTTTATAATTACATATTTACATCTCTTCAAATTTTTTTAAAAAACTCATTACTATATCTATTTTAACTCTTATACATTTTTACTCACAATTAAATTTTTCTTCAAATTATTTCTCATTAAAATTCTTCAAATCATTTATTAATTAAATTTTCTTCAAAATTGTCTCTTTTTGTGTCAACAAACCTAACCTACTAGCTGTATTTATCGCAGTCCACTACCTGGGATCTGCAAAACTGCTTACTCCCTGTAAGCCACAAATTACCACATTTAAACGACGCTATATATATATTTTCAAAAATTCTCTCTCTCTACCACTAAGAATGTACCATTGCCTAATAACCTCTCTTTGTTATTCTTACAATACTCGTACATCTTAAAACCATTGGATTTCAAATCCCACACTTTGAATCCAAATACTTTTTTCTTAAATCAAATCCCATACTTTGATTTAAAAACCATACAGCCAGTTGTTGACTTAAAAAGGACTTTATTCAATTCATCATTCTTAAATTTTCTTTCAAACATTACTATGACAATTTGATATTAAAATTCGTTTAAGCTCTTGCATTAATAAAATAAGAATTAAATCAAACAGAAGTTAGGATTGTACTTTCACATGCAATTTTTGGTCAAGTGTTTTAGTCTCTTCGTGTAGTATTATGTATTTTGAGATTTTGTCGGTGTCTACCTCGTGTATAAGTAAGATTGCATGCCATTTGGGCCCTTTGACACACAATATGCAAAGTGTCGTCATGAGTTTCTAAAATTGCATATCAAGGCACTTACCACTTCCTTGTTAATCAATTACCCTTTTAAAAATGAAAAAAAGCTTTAAATTTCTTCCAACAATAAATTTTTCTAAATTTTAACTATCTTTGAAGTTATAAATTTGCTTGTAAACCTTACACAACTTATACATATATTTAATTTTATTAAACATTGTTTTAAATCCCTTTACAAAAATTTCTTTTTATTATTATAATTCATCAGTACTATTACTTTTGTTAAATTGTTTATCAGACAGTATTACTTTTACTTTCAAATTATTTTAATATTAAATCATTTTGATTCTGCAATTCATACAAGTTTGATAACCTCTTTTATCGTCTGATAAATTGATTTAGTCCAGGGGTTCAGAAAACAAACGGAACGTTGATGGCATAGCAAAGCAAAGCAAACTCGAAATATTTAAACAGGCTCGCAGCTGTGTAAACACTGGTACTCTACAATTAGCTTTCAAGGACAAGCACAAACTTTTAAAAATCTAAACTTACTACGCACAGACCTGACTCATACTTTAAACAATGATTCTCATGGCCTTGAAACTCTACACTATACAAGTAAAAACTGGTTAAAACTGGTTTCTTCCCTATCTTTACCAAACTATTTACACAAGCTACATCCTTTTACTTTCAATTTATACATTTTACAAAACTTTACACTATGAATTTACCTTTTGAATATATTTAATGAAATCGTTTATTTTCAACCATTTTTAAATTTTCCTTCTGCCAACGCACAAATTTACATTTCAAATTTTTATAGCAGAGTTGCGCATTTATGTGACGGATGTTATAAAATGAAACTAGCAGAGTTGCGCAATATGTGTAACGGTTTATAATTTTACAAATTGGATTTTATTTAGTTATAACTCTTAAAACATTTAACATTCACTTCTGGCTTACAGTTCAGGTGTAACCAAACGTCTGTCTGTAACGCAATAGAAGCTACAACTCCGTTACATTAAAATATTTCAAATTACCAAGTTAAATCATTAAAATTAGCAGAATATTCTGGAATTAATTCTTAAGGTTTATTTATTTGAAATGCAAGGAATTGTGCGCTGGTAAAATAATGACTCTTTTAAATTCAATTAAAGCAAATTATAAACTTTTATTTTAAAATAGACAGATAAAATAAATTAAAATCATGACACATAAATTTCTTTAACACTCAGTTACGGATTATGGAACATTTTTAATTTTACTTATAAATTTTTAAGGATAGCAATCCTTCAATTAATTAATTAATCAATGGCTGAAAATGAACATATATTCGAGTTTACTTGCCTTTTTTGTATAATCAAATTTAATAATTTAATGTGAACATATTAGCACCAAAAGATGCGTAATTATAATTATGCTTATTAATTAAAAAGTTCAACGTTCATTATTTAGAATTCTGCTTCGAAACATTTTAAATTTTGAAATCAAGTTTTAAAAGTCTTAAATCGCCCACTTAGCTGTGTTAACTTGTCGCAACTTCCCTTCCTCCTCGTGGAAAATCTCGGTTAAGCCTGGCCTCATCTTTGTGAATAAGCATCGGGAGAAGCCCTCAAAAGTCTGCAAACCATCTTGTATCTGGAATCGTATGCCGTGTTCTATGCCATGATTTAAAGAAAATAATACTTTATATTAATTAAAATAAAAATAAACTAAATACATCTTCTTGCTATTTGGGGACGTTCTTTCCCTGTTACATCCTGGCCAAATGAGAGAGATAAATTAGTTGCGAACAACTTTCCTACCTATCGCGCATCAGCCGGGGCGCATCCCTAGCTTGACAACTTGTTTTAAGTTTTTCTCGATAGATGTCACTATCAGCCAGAGATCTCATTAAAAATATTTATCATACATAACAATTTTTTTTACATAGTTATACATTATTACAATTTTGAATCTATTCTCGTTTGTTTTCTGAATTTTACTATTTTAATATGTAACACCGTCTAAAGTGTGTTACAGATTTAAAAATTTTAATTCTGAACCCGATCTTAAACGACTTGTTGACAATACTATTTTCATCAAACAACACTGAAGATAAAATTTCAAAATACGCTTTTTTAATAACTTCTTGAGTAGTCTTTACTTGAACATTTTGTTAAAGAAAGGATTATACCAGTAATTGATCTTTGAAGCAGCCAAATACAAAATGTATCAATAACATTTTTGCTTTTGAAATGCGAGCGTGGAAGTTCATAATTTGATCAACCCCTTCCTAAAGCAAAAATTAAAGCATTTAGTGTAACTAGTTTATTCAGTTTTCAAAATAAAGATATTACTTAATAGCTAACGCACAAACGCGGCAGTTAAGCTATTTGGCAACGCTCTGACCAGTAGAGATGAAAGTGGAATCGTAATCCTGGGTCGGTGCAATCATGTATGTGTTTGGACTTTATAACCACACAGCAGACACTCTGGGGTTGGCAGCAGCACATGTATACGGTGGAGGTGTGCAGCAAGGTAGTTATGACAGGGGTTCATTCTGATTGCCCCAATGCTAGTTTTCTTTTACAGTAAGTCTGCAAGTTTTTAGAGAATAAAGATATGAAATGTTTTTTTCATTCTTGTGATCAAGTCTTAAAATTTTTTATCAAAGGATGAGAATGTCCAAACATAAAGTTGTAAACATTTCATCCAGAATCTTATTGCAAAAGTTGGTTAAGGCGGTTTGAAAATTCAGAAAGCTTGGAAGGTCCATAAGCTATTATGTTTATAAGCCAAATGGGCTTCAAACCCTGTAACAATAACAGTAAATGGTATCAAGGAACTAATATAGCCATACGTCTATTCAGCAGAGAAGAACTAACCAAGTAAAAATTCAGTGACTAATTAAATTAGTTTCTTAAAAGTCCTAACAAGATTTAAAGACAATTGCACTCTTATCATAGTAGATCTTATTGTTTATGAAAATATTTCTACTAATATTGCTGTACTTCCTACGATATACATTATTAAAGTTACAAACTAAAAGCTTTAACATAAAAAAAAAAAAAAAAAATATATATATATATATATATATATATATATATATATATATATAGAGAGAGAGAGAGAGAGAGAGAGAGAAAGGAGATTAATCTTATTTTTAGTTAATCTTTATTATGATTTATATAAAAACGTTTAATCTGATTCTATACTATTAACATACATAGCATAATATTTGAATTATATACTACAAGAGTTATTAAACAATCAATTTTCATATAACATTACTAAAAGACATGGTTTTAATTAACTGTACAGGAATATATGAATGTTTAATTCAACCAAATATATTTATTTATCACAACAAACTGAAATAGTCATAAAAATGATTAACACAAAAATATTCTAATTGTTTCTTGGAAACAAGAGACGATGACACCAAATGTAGGTGATGACATAAATTTAATTTTATGTCACTTTCTCCGTCGGCTATTTAAACAGCAAACTGAAAAATAAATTTACATTTTTTTAAAATTTCTTCAAATTATTCACATACATGCTTTATATGACATTGACACATCTTTTGTTTATGACCTGCTAGAAAAATTCCACATTAATACGTGTTTCAATCACAATCTAAATCTTTTCTGTATTAAAAAAATGTGGACCAACCCTCACCACATTAGAATAATATGAAATTTACAAATATACCAAAATACAAAACAATAATTACTAAAAAAATATACCCAGTACAGATTACATACCTTTTGACCACATTATAGAAAAAACCTGTATTTAAAACTGCTGCCTAATCGAACAATGCTTCCAAGTGACAAGCCTAGACACTGATAAATGTCGCTCTGTGGGATCAAAAATAATTTGCCTCAGCAAATTTTTCATAAAATTCATTTAAATTATTATTAATTTGGCAAGTAATTAATTTGTGAAGTTCAAATATTAAAATTAATGAAAGAAAATACGAAAATAAAAGTTCCCAATTTATAAACCAAGTAATCTGAACAAATTTCCATAAGAGTAATTGTCAATAAAACACAGTTTTTTATATGACATTCATAAAAGAATATTATCAAATAATTTTATAGAAATCTCAAAAATTTCCAATATATATATATATATCACTGTAACTAACACAACATCCTAGCAAGTAGATATCTTTCCATAATCCCATTTCCAGTTGGCCTACTCCAGAGAAGTAGCTCTAATAATGCAAATTATAATTCTTCCTCTGATCTCACAGATCATAGATTTCACCCCTTCCCTCTACTCAGCCTTACAAATAATTTGTAATGTTCCTTCTACATTCTTCATAGTCTGTAAATGGTACTCTTCTTTTAATGTGAATAAAAATCCAGTTAAAATTGGAACACTTCCATAACTCTTTCGTTCAGTAAAAGCAAATAGCTTTTTCAGAACATTAAACTGCATTAACTTTAATACCAAAATATTTCAATACAATTTGTTCTTTTTTGAACAATGCTAAAACCTTAATATAGTAATCATAAATGACTTACTCAACGATAATCAATTAAAAGCAAAACCTGTTAGTATACATTTATTTTTGCATTTTTACTGATCAATATAATATTTCTGGAGTGTTGTCAATGGCTTTTATTAATAATTTCCAACCATAAAACATGATCAGCAGAATTTCTACCCACATTGTGTGGTATAAGATATATCAAGTTTCATCATTTATACAATCACAGGTAATCTAGCATGTGGCATTTGGCAGCTGAAACAAACATTAATTTGTAAAGTGAAATGAAAACTTCACATCCAGAGTAATTTCCAACAGAT
This sequence comes from Prosapia bicincta, assembly GCA_036971475.1. NCBI lineage: Eukaryota > Metazoa > Arthropoda > Insecta > Hemiptera > Cercopidae > Prosapia > Prosapia bicincta. The sequence goes on from JBAIZL010000004.1 coordinate 252,184,159, forward strand.
AACAGATATCCTGAATACAGAAATTATTCATCTTTCCCAGATGTTTCACTTCCTCTGTAGTTTATACTTTTTGGATGTCAACTATTTATCAGTACTATTGGTGTGCATTGCAGATATGGCATCTCTAAGAAAAAAAGATTTTTCTACTCAGCACACCTATATAGGTCCCAACAGAAACCTAAAATATTGTAACAATTTTGATAGAAATTGGATGTATGAAGATGGCAAAAAAATAAAACCACAAAAGTCTACACAACTGAAAAAATCCTGACAAGTGACAAGGAGTATGAAGAGGAGTTCACTATTATAGGAAGCAAATTTATAAATGTTGAATGCATATTTTGTTTAATCGCCTACTACTATTTCTAGCCTATACACCTAACAAGAACTGTAACCTCTAGTTTTTTGTAACCTTTCTGCTCCTTCCCTACTTAATTCACTTTAAAATTATAATCAAATTCACCACTAGTTCCACAATTACACCTCCTATTGATTTACTGAATATATTTATGTTACAAAAATGGCTGAAAAATACAATTAATACTGTATGTATACTTTTAAAACCTAAACCTATTAACAAGAAACAAAGTGAGTTTAAAATTCCCCCTACATATTCAGTAGATATATCAGTATGCAGGGGTATTACTTAAAATATTTATTAAATAATTTACTTAAAGAATATTTGTATGCACCTCATATTCCAACAGAAAACTAATTATGGACAAAGTTATGTGCATACTAGTTCCGACATAATGGTTTTTAAAATGAAAATAAATTAAACACTGTAAATCTTATCATTTTAGATCTGTGGGATTTACTCTTCCTCTCGATCGTGCAGTATCAGACTCAAGGTCATAGCTGAAACTGAAGTAGTTTGAATACACTATTATTTAAAAATTATCTAAGCAAATAATATAGAAAGATCCAAGTAATAAAAAGGATTGAAAAAATATTTAGAAATGCAACTACAAATTGAGACATTTAGAGAAAAAATTATAAGAAAAGGTTCCAATGACTTTAGATAAGTAATCAAAATGGAAGAGGAATGTGAAAAGAAATTCAGAGACAGAAAAATGCTACTGGGAACACTAATGTTAATATATCAGGTGCAAATAGATTTGAAAGATAATGAAGGAGATTGGATATTGAATGTAGGAATGAACGTAGGTGAAAAAAGAGATTGCACCATATTACCAACTATATTGAAGGTATTAAGAAAATTATCATGAACATCATATACAAATCTTACCTGTAAGGATAGCCATGAGCTTTTGATCTAAATATTGACAATATTAAACTAAAGAAAAATGCCACTATAGCTAGACCCACAATAGTGACTATCTGTCTCATTTTGACATCTCCATTTTTTCTTGCAGCTGCATCTGTCATTAAAATCATGCCTAATACTATTGCTGCATCTAAAACACTTATTAAGGAAATTACTCTAAAATATCTCTTAGTATTTTATACAACCATAATCTGTTGTTTTAAATGATGTTAAACAATCTGAGAATATATTACTAAATTATATATATTTAGCCAGTCTCCTATACTCGTATATATAACAATAGTTTTGGACTATTGCCACTACGTAAGTCTGTCAAGTCTCCTATCTAAACAAAAAATTCCCATACATACACACACACACACACACATATATAGGAATTTTTGGACTAGATAGGAGACTGACAGACTTACCTAGTGGCAATAGTCCAAAACTGCAATTTCTTGGTAATAAATAAATAGACACATATAAAAACTTATCACACTATTAAAATATTTCGATCAAAAATGATCTTTGTCAATCAAAAAAGAGAGAAAAAACTGAAGTGAATCACATATGTGTATAAATATCCAAATGACACAGATTCACAGATTTATAGTTTATGATATAGTAATATATGTGATTTGTATAAATTGTGATTATTTGAAACTAGATATTAATAGTCTGTCAGAAGGAAGGTAATTGTAGTTGTTAAAAATTGTAGAAGTTAGGGGGAAGGTAAAAGGAGTTTCATCTGATGTTGAGGTTAGGAGGCTCTCTAGATTTGGTGTGTGTATATATATATATAAGAAGTTGATATATTACTATTGTAAATACTTTTATCCTCCAATAAGTGCAATAATTTTACCTTGTTGTGATGAGGCACCTTTCGGTCACTTGACCATTGTCGAATCACTGATTATTTTATTATTTTTTTTTTTGGGTGATCCCATGGGGAGTTCAGTTGTTTGTTGATAGTATTTATTGTTAAATTGGAAGTAATTTTGGTTACATCTGTGTTTTGTTAGTGTAATGATACTATTTATTGTGTTTTCTTTTTCGTTATTGTGTATTAGTTTATTTTTCATTATTTCTATGGTTTCTTCTATTGGGATACTAGAGTACATGTTAGTTATGTCATAACTTATTATTTTAGTGTCCTTGTTTGTTTCTATGTTTTTTATTTTATTAATTAATTCGTATCCATTTTTTATATTGTATGTGATGTTGATTTGTGTTTTAGATCTTATTATTTTGTCTAGTATTTTTGGGATTATGTGGGATGGTGCTATTTGAAATTTATTAGTGGTCTAAATGGTGTGTCGGGTTTGTGGATTTTTGGTATGCCTGTTAATATTGGTGCGTATGGTTCGCATGGGTAAAGTCTTGTGTGGTATTTTAATTTATTGTTATAGTTTAGGGAATTTCTGTGTGTGACTATTAGGTTTTTTATTGTATTAAGGTATTTGTTAGTTGGGGCTGGAATTTGTTCGTATTTGTTTTCGTTTATGTGGTTAGTCATTGAATTGATGTATTTGGTATTTCTATTATTACTGGTGTATTTGTTTTATCTGATTTTAATATTAAGTAGTCGTCGTTTTCTAGTTTTTCTTTGAGTTTTATAATTTCTTTTTTATTTATATATTGTTTTGTTTTCTTCCGTTTTTATTATGTTAATTTTATTATTGATGTTGTTTTTTATGTGTTCAGTGTTTTGGTGGGTAATTTTATAGATGTTAAAAAAAATAATTAGAAAAAATAATCAGTGATTAGACAATGGTCAAATGACCGAAAGGTGCCTAATCACTCAAGGTAAAATTATTGCACTTAGTGGTGGATAAAAGTATTTATAATAGTAATATATTAACTTCATATATATATATATATATATATATATATATATATATATATATATACATATATATATATATATATATATATATATATATATATATATATATATATATATATATATATATATATATATAGATTTTTTGGACTAGGAGACTGACAGACTTACCTTGGTAAGAGTCCACTCTGTAGTCTTGAAATAGAAACACATAAAAACACTTAAACAATGATATATTTCAACCACACAGTGGTCTTTGTCAATCGAAGAGAAAACACAAAAAGAAATGAGAGAATGAAATAAAATAGTTCCTATTTTAGTCCTATAGAACTATTTTATTTCATTCTCTCATATTTCTTTTTGTGTTTTCTCTTCGATTGACAAAGACCACTGTGTGGTTGAAATATATCATTGTTTAAGTGCTTTTATGTGTTTCTATTTCAAGACTACAGAGTGGACTCTTACCAAGGTAAGTCTGTCAGTCTCCTAGTCCAAAAAATCTAAATAATCTTTACCAACCAAAACTAACCTAAATATATATATATATGGTTAGGTTATTTTCGTAATTTGTTATTTCATGTTTATGTGATATAAGGTGTGCTGCATTATTTGATGCTTTTGTATTTTTATTTTTGAATGCTCTGTAAAGTTTGTCAAATCTTATTTTAAATGATATGGCTGTAAAACGTGTTGCAGTCGTTATATGTAATTTTGTAAATTCCTGATAGGTTATATTTTTCTGTATTTGTTTTGTGATTTGTGTTATTATGAAATTTTATTATTTTGTTGTTGGGTTTGTATTTTGGAGTATATTATTCTTTGTTGTATATATTTGTTATTTTTTCAATTTTGTTATTGGTGTATTTATATATTAGGTATATTTTTTATTTTTATTATTTTTGTGCCAAATAAAAACACTAGAATGATTTAGCTGGACTTAATGTAGTCTCAAAGAGAAATCGTCAAATGTTTGTTATGTATATATATATATATATATGTAAGTTATATGGTATTATCATCAAGGGATGGTGTTATTCATCAAGCAGAATACAATAATTTTGAAGTGATAATATTTACCTTTTCAATGATATAATACTTTTTTTCCTAAATTTAACACCAGTACATAAGTCTAATCAGGGTGTTGATGGACAATTTGGTTGATTGAAAAATCAGAGATTGTTGATGTGCAAAACTACTTTCAAATAATAAGTATTGTTTTAAGAATCACTCCAGAGATATTGTGACATCTCCAAATACAGTAGAGTTTCAAAATCCTAAGTCCCGATTTTTCAAGCTTCCGTTAAATCCGAGTCGGCTAAGGCACTCCACCGGCTTAGATTAACCAGCCAAGGCCACCGGCGTTTAAAAACATTTCCATGTCATCATTGGCAATTTCATACAAGAACTAAAGTGATGATTGGATGGATAGAGAACTATTCAGAGTGGTTTTTTAAAGAGTTTGTGGCAGAAACTGTATAGTTTTTAAAAGAAAAGAGTTCGCCTCAGAAGGTTATTTTACTGTTAGACAAAGCAACGTCATATCTTGATGAAGATCAAATGTGCTCTGATAATATATGTGGTTTATATTTTCCCACAAATTACGAACCTAATCCAGCTGATAAATCAGTGTGTTCTGGATTATATGAAAAAAATACACATACCTTTTACAATATCTCTTAGAAGCGATTGGAAGGGGAGAAAACATTGTAGGCTTTAAAAAAAAATACAGACACACAAAATACAAACATATTAAACAAACAAACACAATACAAATCACACATACTCTTTGAACTATCGAAAACCTACCTTTAAAACCGTCCCCGCTTGACCCAACATCTCCAAGCAGAAGACACTGATGAAGATCGGCACATAGCGATCGAAAACGTTCTGTCTCAGTAAGTTTTAACAAATTTACTAAATAAAAAGTTCGGATAGTCATAAACTATTGTTTAAGTGATTAATAAGATTCACCGAACGTATGGACTACAAAATTCAAGAAAAAAATACAATTAAGGGAGTTGTGTATGCGATAGTTGAATCATGGAACAAAATAAAAGAAAGAACATCAAGTAAGTCATGGAATAAAATCCCAAGTCATAATGAAACTGAGGACTATGTTATTGATCCACAAGGAAAAACATTTGACATTTCTTATAAAAAAAACTAACCGGTTGTGAAAATTCTGATGTGAACAATTTGAGATAGGAGATGTTACTATTATTGAAATGGTACAAAAAACTACTGAAGGCAGTGATGTCAAGAATTAAGATGAAAGTTTGAACTGAGACAGTACATTGAGGGAAAATTAGTCGCGGTGAAGGGACAACCGCCTTGGCAACTGGACTACGGTATATTGAACAACAGGCAGACACCTCACCAACATATGTGCTTCTGCTAAGACGTCTACACGATACTGTAGCACAAAAATTATCTGATAAGCAAAAGCAGAAATTCTTTACAATTTTTTCCAAAAAATGTAGCAAACCTGATGAACAATATATTTCAAAGCAACATTAAGTATTTAATGTAATTAATAAAGTTCTGTAAATGCACTTTTTGCATTCGTAATTACAGTATTACGGTTCATTAGAACTCCCATTTTTTTTAATGTACTGAGACGTATTTCCGTATAATCCGAGAGGGTCTCGGTCCCATCTACCTCGAATTATCAAGACTCTACTGTATATCCATATAATGATTCTTAACCTATTGAACAACTAAGATCAACTGTAAGATCTAAAACTTCATTACAAAACCAGATGTGAAATTTTATTTTTCATGTATAAAAATATTTCCTTCAAGATTTTTTAACATTTTTATTTCTCATGAATTAGTTTTCTTTTATTGTGAATACAAGCAAACCATGACCATCAAATCCGTTTTTTATGTCTATTTTTATTTATAACTAGTTTATAACTAGTTATTGATGAAGTGATTAAAGGATACTGATAATTAATACTATATAAGTTTCTACAACAAACTGTCCCTGAGATGAATTGTGTATGTAAACTACACCTCCAGATTGAGAACGGTGGATGAATGGTGGAACTCGAATATGATTCCACATCTGGCCAGAAACCATCGCAAAACAAAAGAACTGGAAAAAAATATTTAGAAATCTTATATATATATATATATATAATATATACTATTGTAAGTAATTTTATCCACCATTAAGTGCAATGATTTTATCTTGTGTGATGAGGCACCTTTCGGTCACTCTGTGATTCGACAATGGTCAAGTGACAGAAAGATGCCTCATCACACAAGGTAAAATCATTGCACTTAATGGTGGATAAAATTACTTACAATAATAATATATTAACTTCATAAAGTCAATGCAACGGAAAAACAATGGATAACATAAAATATCAAGAATATATATATGTATAGGAATTTTTGGACTAGATAGGAGACTGACAGACTTACCTAATGGCAATAGTCCAAAACTGCAATCTCTTGGAAATAAATAAATAGACACATATAAAAACTTAACACACTATTGAAATATACCAAAAAAGAAAAAAGAACTGAAGTTTTTCTTTTTTTCTTTTTTGAATGACAAAGATCATTTTTGATCAAAATATTTCAATAGTGTGTTAAGTTTTTATATGTGTCTATTATTTATTTCCAAGAGATTGCAGTTTTGGACTATTGCCATTAGGTAAGTCTGTCAGTCTCATATCTAGTCCAAAAATTCCTAAATAAGCTTTAAGCTCTACTAGAACTAACCTATATATATAATAGGAGATTAATTTTATATCAATTTTAACTGAAAATATTTGAACTTTGGCTATATGAAAATATTGACAATTAAAGAACAAAAACTCCTATATAAATGTATATATATATATATATATATATATATACACACACGAGGTGTGTTCAAAAAATACCATGAATGTTTAAATTTCGCGCGTTTGGAGAGTCCAATTGTCAAAATTTTTTTATTGTGTTGGTATACATGCCCCTGAAGTATGACAAATTTTCAGCTGTATTCATTGTTTACTTTATCTGTGGCAGCCGCTAAGGTCAGACGTGTTTTCATGAGCATGGCGATTTTTTATTGTTAAAAAAAATGGATCAAAGAATTTGTATTAAGTTTTGCGTAGAAAATGAAATAGTGTAACAAAGTGTGTGAAATGTTAACAAAGGCCTATGGTGAGCCTGCTGTGAAAAAAACAAGTATTTACGAACGGTATAAGCATTTCCAAGATGACGTTGACGATGACGAATGCCCCAGCACATCAATAACAGATGAAAACGTGGGGGCAATGGTTATGTATGATCGCCACATCACAATCAGAGAAGTCGCTGATGATGTTGGCATATCGATTGGCTCATGCCATGACATTGTTGCGAACATTTTGCGTATGAAACGCGTGGCAGCAAAATTTGTCCCAAAATTGTTGAATTTTGAACAAAAATGCGGCTCACGAATCACTAAATGAAGTCAGCGACGATGCAGAATTACTGAAATGTATTATAACAGGCGACAAAACATGGGTTTAAGGATATGATGTCGAAACGAAGGCACAATTGTCCCAGTGGAAACATTCTGGCTCTCCAAGACCAATAAAGGCTCAGCAAATGAGGTCGATTGTCAAGGTTATGCTTACTGTGTTCTTTAATTTTATTGCCATAGTGCATCATGAATTCTTGCCACAAGGTCAAACGATCAATAAAGTGTACTATCTACAAGTTCAACGCCGTTTGTGTGAAGCAGTGCGAAGAAAATGTCCGGATTTGTGGCAAAAAAATTCATGGCTTTTGCATCACGATAATGCACCGCCTCACAGATCATTGCTTGTTCGTGATTTTTTGGCGAAAAATAATACTGTAATGATGCTCCAACCTCTATATTCACCAGACATGGCCCCCTTGTGACTTTTTCCTTTTTCCAAAAATAAAAAAACCTTAAAGGGTCGTCGTTTCAAGATGACATTAAAAGTGCATTGCTGTAAGAGCTCAAAGCTATCCCAAAGATCGAGTTCCAGAAGTGTTTTGAGAATTGGGAAAAGCGCTGGCATAAGCGTATAATATCTAGTGGGGACTACTTTGAAAGGGGCAATATCAATGTAGATGAATAAATATTTTTTTCAAAAATCGAAAATTCCGGGAATTTTTTGAACACCTTGTATGTTGCTGTTTCTTAGTATTTTTTGTCAAAAAGTGCTCTTTTTTAGAATATTGAATTTGTTTACCAATCAGAATTAAAATATTGCAAAATTTGATAATCACAGAGCAGAACCCCACCTCAATGCTAGAAGGTAAACATTGTTACCTAGTGATGTAGAAAAGGGCTAAAAATTAGAGTGAAACTTTAAAAATTTATAATTTTTGAAAAGCATAACCTAAGACAAAATACATGTAAAACCTTACAACACTTTATTTTACTATATTTAAAAAGTAATTAACTAAGTGAATACATAATTGCTTACTTGCTGATGCATTAAAAAATATTCGTTCCTTTTACGAATAATAAAAACTAGATATTGCCTTTAGGAACACAGTGAAAACACTATTTTACTACGAAAATGCACTTAATATGAAATAGTTTAATGAAAAATAACACAAAAATTTATAAAAATATATAAAATAAGATCCTGTTACATTAACATGTTCAGCACGGCTAGCGTACCGGCACTCTTGCATGCCTTGGGTTCCCTTGCAAGGCACTGAGAGCGTGCCGGTGTGCTCCCCGCCTCCCTTATGAGAGACGGCGAGCGCACCGGCACGCTCACTCCCAGTCTTATTAAAACATCTCTAGTGTCGATAAGTATTTGTATAAGGGTTTGATTTTTACATCAGTGCTTTAGAAGGGTTTGGAGAACATTGTGCCTGAGTCGTTTTTAAATCCGACCATCCCAAGTTAAATTTTTGATGCTTCAACTGAAACAATGTTTTAGGAAGTTTTATGAACAGATTTAATTTGGTTTAACTTTTATATTTTAATGTTTTTTTAGTTTTAACCACTTAACATGGTAAAATATCCAGTAAAAACAACGATCATTAAAATAAACTAAGCTTTCTGAACTAACGCCAGAATAAACGATAACTGTCCTATTAGAATGAATGAACCCACTCGAGGTGGAAACAGACTGCTGTAAAAAAGAGTGATTGACAAAATGCTTGGACGCCCGGAAACCTAATCTGTCATCATAAGATTGTAGTAAACAAATGTCAGCTAATCTCGGCTATAAATAGTCTGGGACGTGACATATGCGTTATCTCCGACTGCGTTTATTTTATCGATCTCTATTGCTTTGTGAAACACAAGGCACAAACAGAAACAGTTAACTTTGAGTGGTTATTTTGGTATGTATAATATTTTATTAATAGGTACTTCAGACTTTTATGTAAATTTTTTTTCTCTGTCTTTTTTATTGAGTTTAATTATTTGTCATACAGTATTTTATCATTTGTATTAGTTGGTATTTTATGTAAATTTTCTTTTTTTATTGTGACCCAATAAATAAAACAATATTTTAATGTCTAATACACTGTTTTGATGTCCCCAATAAACCTGTATATTGTAGAAATAAAATTATTAAGATGAAAACAAGCAGCACGATAGTTAGATGCAACGACAAGCTATGCAACTCGCGTAGCATTTCAATGATTCCACTGCCAGGAACGGCAAGCGCACCGGCACGCTCCCGAATTTTAAATTCAAATAGTGTTGAATTTTTTTTTACTATTTTTCCCGTTTGTAACTAAGCATTTAAGTATAGATTTTGAGATAAAACAATGCTGTCAAATGTGGAAATTAAAGAAAAATCAAGACAGTAGTTTGATTAGATTTCCAATATCGCCGTCGTGCTGAATGTGATAAGGAATAGCCAATGAGAATACAATTCTTTCCCACAATATGTTCTACAGATTTTAACAAGATTTGTAGATGAAATATTTTACAACTACATTTATATAATACAATGATAATAAATACCATAAGAGATTAAACACGTCTTAATATTAATATATTAACTAAATTATAATAAAAGTGGATTATTGTACTTAAAGAACTGAACACTGCTGCACGGATACTACAGTAGCACCCCCAAAGTGGCATTTTTTGCAAAAGTTTAAAACTTTATACTAATAATTTGAGAAGTCCTACCTATAAATTCCATCATGATTCGGTTTTTATATTAGTATTTAAAAATCATAGGTCTGATAATGTAATAATTTTTAAACTCCAGTCAATAATTATAGAAAAAATATTTTACAATTTTTTTTTACATGTAAGAGCAATAGTTAAATTATGGTTGTCATTACTACTTGATCACTTTCTGTTAATTTTTACATATATTACATAAACAAAATTACTGTAATAGAATAAGAAATTAAACATATAATAGAGAGTAGAATTCGTAAGTTAGCTTGAGTATAGAACTACTGAAAACGTTTGGGGGGAAAACACAAAGCTATATCACGTGCTTTATATTTTGTATCTTTCATAACAGCTATTTTTGCTTTGTTGGATTCTGAACAAACCTTGCGGTGAATCGATTCTGGAAAAACTGTCCACTAGTGCCATAAAGAATATGGTTATAATTTCCCATGATTTCGGAGTGTTTATTGAATCAGTAGCATAGCAATTTGTTTCAATTTTTGTAACTCTCAGTAAACTTTGGTAAAAAAGAGTATAAGAAACAATACAGGACAGAATAAAATTCATCAACTGGAATTGAAACAAATTGCTCTAAACCCACGTTGTATGCTGAAGAAAATTGGATTATAATTAAAATTATTGCATATTTGATAAATCTGCCATATTTTTCATATTACTTTCTCCATTTATAAATGTATTTAACAGAATTATTTTTTCATGGTTTTTATGGACTTCAATATTTTTGTCTGTATTGACATGTTCATTTGTAAAATCAAGAAAGCAAAATTTGCATAGATCAATTTCCTAAAAAAACAACATCATAACAATAACTCTGTAAAAGTTATTGTTATAAATACAAATACTGAAGTTTATATCCTGAGCAAAATTTAAATCACTGTTGAAATCAATGCTGTCTTTAGTTCAGAAGTTTCTATGTTAAGACATTGAAAATTGCCTGCTATGAGAGGTATTCTAAATGTGTTTAATCTAAATTCTAATTTTTACCAAAATAATTACAAATTTTTACAACAGTAGTAGAAAAAATTAAGTGCCAAGCTTTGATGAGGGATGGCATATAAAAATAATTACATACCATAGCAAAAACACCCCAGATGGTTTTGTTATACAAAAAGTCCAAATTGTTTCTTCGTAGATAAACAAACCCACCAATAACTGCAAAGATCATAACTAAAACCATTGTTCCAGAGTAGCTCGGTGGACGGAATACACGAATCTGAAATATAATAGGTCTGTTAATATACTTGTTAGTATGCTATTTCCTATAAGAAAATAAATATAATTTACAAACCGACAACAGCTTTGTAGAAAATTAAGTTTTATTTCACAATTAACAAGACTCTGTAGCCCATATCTAATTAGGATAAATGCTTACCTGAACGTCTGTCCTCTCTCCAATCCACTTGGCAAGGGCTTCAGCAGAAAATCCAAGTCTCTGGAGGTCAAATTTGTCATTTTTCTTTGGCTTTCCTTTAGGGGGAAAGATAATAAAAATTGGTGCTGTACTTATCCCAACCTAAATCAAAACAAAGTTTTCCAGAAATTTAATAGTTATAAATACATGTAAGCCTATACTAATATTTGAGAGTATAGGGATATGTTTTGAAAGGTTGAAATAACAGAGTTCATCACACTTAAAATTATGTAACATAAAATTATTATATATACAGTCGGCGTCGCTTATTGTGATCACGGTTAATGTTATCATTCGGTTATTGTTATCGTTTCATTGAAAAACAAACACGGACGTATATTAATACACTGTAATTAGGCCGCTTATTGTAATCATCTGTTCGCTTATTATTATCATTTAATTTGCCATTCAAAATCATATGCGTCAATGTATACTAGCATAGACCAAGTAAAAATGTCTATAAAGTAGTGTAAATAGCACGTGCAACACAAAATGGTGCCCAATTCATAGAATGTTTATTTTTAGAATGACAGAAATACTTTATAACGGTTTCAGCCCTTAGCACAGTTCTCAGAATGTCTCCCTTACTCTTTGTTTACGCAAACACCCTAGCCTCGCTTGAGTCGTCTTTAGTTGTTTGTTAACATTAGTTGATGTTACTACTGAGCCATTTACAGTACAGTCCTACTGTATTTTTTAACAGTGAATTTTTATGAACGTTTATTACAGTATTTCAGTGTGATTTTACATAACTTAATTTTTAAAGATCTTTTTCGTTTGTTTTGTAGAGTTTAGTTCAAGTGACAACTTGAAGATTCAAAGGACAGTATAGCAAGATGTCCGAATCTCAAAAGAAACGACGCGATTTAAGTCTTAAACAAAAACTTGATATTCTAGATAGGTATGTAAATTACCAAAAATGAGTCAAAGACACGCTGCTTCTCAACTTCGCGTTTCTCAACCTCTCTTATGTAAAATATTGAACAACAAAGAAAAAATCTTGTCATTATCAAAGTGTAATGCAAATGTTGACAACAAAAGACATCGTTCTGGGAAGGATCCGCAAGTGGAATCAGCTTTGAAATTGTGGTTTAAAAATGTTCTTGAAAAAGATGCTCGAGTTGACGGCCCACTAATGAGTCTAAAAGCTGAGGATCTTGCCAAAAAAATAGGAAAACAGGATTTTAAAGCCACAGATGGATGATTCAATCGATGGAAGAAAAGGGAAAACATTGTTTACAAGAAAACGTTTGGTGAAAAAAGAAATGCTGATTTTGTTGGAGCTGAGGACTGGTTACAATACGAATGGCCAAAGATCTTGGTCGAGTATTCTCCTAGCTGCATATACAATGCAGATGAAACAGGACTTTATTATCGTGCTTTACCCGAACATACTTACTTATTTAAAAATGAAATTGCTAACGGCTGTAAAATATGCAAACAAAGAATAACTGTTTTGTGTTGTGTTAATATGGTTGGTCATAAAGAAAAACTCTTAATTATCGGTAAATCTAAAAATCCACGTTGTTTTCAAGGTATCAAAAAGCTACTGGTTGAATATCATTCAAACTCCAATGGTTGGATGACATCAAAAATTTTTAATGAATGGCTGACTAATTGGGATACCAGCCTCAAACGCAACATTGTCCTTCTACTAGACAACTGCACTGCACATAATGACATAAGCACTACACTAAAACACATCAAAGTGATTTACCTTCCGGCCAATACTACATCAATTATTCAGCCATGTGACCAAGGCATAATTAAAAATCTCAAAAGGTTTTATCGACGAGAGATGCGTGCTAAAATTATAGAAAATATGGATGAATTTCAAACCCTTACCTCAAATAAATTGGCTAAAAAAACTTCTTTACTCGATGCTATTCATCTGATAGCAAAATCTTGGAATGAAGTTTCTGAAAAAACTGTGCAAAATTGCTTTAGAAAAGGTGGTCTTTTTGTTGAAGAAAATCAAGAGCAAGCTACATCTGAGGAAGACTCTGAAGAGAACTTGAAGCCTTTCGATTTGTCCTTAAAAGAATATACTGAGTGGATGGAAGTTGACGATAGTATTGAAACAGCAGCGGAAATGACTGAAGACGATATTTGTGAGGTAGTTGCTTCAACATCAAAAGTTACTGAAGAAGAAGAAGGCACCGATGATGACGAAAATGATAAATGTGTACCGCAAAGATCTAAGCAGGAAGTTCACCAAGCTCTTGAGATTCTAAGGCAGTTTGTTCAACAAAAAGCAAAAATTTCAACAAACATTATGAATATGAACAATTTATAAATAATATTTTACGAGAAGACTACAGACAGTCACATATAGAAGAATTCTTCGAGAAAAAGTAAATGTAAATTTGAAGTGTAAATAAGATTGAAGTGTTTTATAATGAAGTTTTATGTGTTAAAATGTTTTGATCAAGTGTTTTACGTAGTTCTATATACTGTATCTTTTTTTCAATTATGCTAGATTCAGTGTTTAAAATATCTACAGTGGAATAAAATAAACTGACATGAAATATGCCCACTAATTTTAACAAGTAGAAAACTAAATTACAGAAAATCTACTACTGCACATAAAACAGTCCGGAATAGCATCAAAATTTGGTAAGTACAGTTTAATTATAGTGTTACAGAATTAGAATTACTTGATGTAATGATAGGCTTACATATCGTTCAGAACAAACAGTTGTGGCAATAATACAGTGAGTTCAATGCAGTACGGCTGTAGACTACATCGTGATTAAGCGTTCGGTTATTGTTATCGTTATCAAATATGCTTCTGACAAATATGATCACAATAAGCGGCGCCGACTGTATATATATATATATATATATATATATATATATATATATATATATATATATATATATTTTTAGGTTAGTTTTGGTTGGTAAAGATTATTTAGATTATTTGGACTAGGAGACTGACAGACTTACCTTGGTAAGAGTCTACTCTGTAGTCTTGAAATAGAAACACATAAAAGCACTTAAACAATGATATATTTCAACCACACAAAGACACTGTGTGGTTGAAATATATCATTGTTTAAGTGCTTTTATGTGTTTCTATTTCAAGACTACAGTGTGGACTCTTACCAAGGTAAGTCTGTCAGTCTCCTAGTCCAAAAAATCTAAATAATCTTTACCAACCAAAACTAACCTATAAATAAATAAATATATATATATATATATATATATATATATATATATATATATATATATACACCTTGTTAACTGACTGTATTCAGCAGTTTACTATTGTAAACAGGTCTCAAATGCCAAGTAAAGAATAAAAGAATTCTTTCTTGATACTAACCTATTAGTCGAGATGTTTATTCTGTCATAAACAGATTGTCACATTTTTGCAAGGCAGTTGAGAGGAATAAACAGTTAACAAATACTTTTTCTAAAGAATAGTAGATAAGGTAAGAATGGGCTAAATTATCAGAATGTAATTCTAGTATAATGCGTTTGGTTTTATAATATATAACGGTTTATGGTATAATTATAACGGTATGGTTATAATATATAACTGAAATATATAATGGTTTTATATTACAACTAATATAGTTTTATATTACAACTAATATAGTTTTATATTATAACTAATATAGTTTTATATTACAATACAGATCTAAACATGTAAATAAAGCTTTAAGATATTTTCAAACACATGCTCTGTAGTGTTAACATATTGAAGTCACAATACCACAGTCAACAACAAGTTTTTCCAAAAGACAAAAAGTTTTTTTTTATTCACTTATCCATAGAATTAGTAAATCTTGGACCCATAGAATCAACCAAATATTTTTGAGGTTTAAAATACTATAGTGTAAGATCAAAACTGCCAAAACAAAAAAGCAGATTGAAAAACTCCACTTACAACACTCAGGTAAACAAAGCCAGAGAGAAATGACATGAGTCTAGGAATTGACTATCCCACTCCCCGCTCAACCAGTTACAAAATAACTTTTTTTATTTTTTTTAAAGTGGAGAGCACGTAACTTGTTAAGAATGTGTGGGGATATCTTGAAGTGATAACTTTCACTCAATAGCTTAACCTAGTTTTTGGTGTGCATGTACCCTAACAAACGGTTAAACACGTTCGCTACCATATATGCACCATCTGCTTTTTTGACAGACTGGAGTTAAGAATTCGATCTTTCCACACAGACCGTGTTAATGTAAGTCCGACCTTCATTACAGAGCAAAAGTGGAGTGTTGTTGTAATGTGTATTCAATGTAAGTTATTGAATGTGTATTCAATGTATACCAAGCATCCCATGTAAGAGCCACCACAGTGAAACCATTAAATTCCAATACCCCGCAAAATCGGAACATGATTTCAATGAAAACCAAAATTTAAAAATTATGTAAAATTTAATAAAGTATTCACTAAATTTTGCTGCTTTTATAAAACAGGACTGTGATTTGATAAATATTGAAAATAACAATGTATACATGTAAAAACTGAAATGTTATACAAAGATACTTTTGATAACTTTCTACTTTTCCGCTGAGGTTTGTATTCTTATTTCGAGTATCATAATTACCTGCCATTCCCAGCATCATCAGACTACTCATTCATGCGTTTCGAAGGACCTCCATCTCGGAGAACTTTTTATGTCTGATTTTTTTTTAAGAAAAAAAGATCTGACTTTTGGCATTTAATTATGATACTCTAAATAGTTCATACAAAGGCTTATATCAACAAACACCCAACTAACTCTTCTTGACTAATCATGCTAGACAGATTGCTTATCCAGGCTACATACTGTATCAACAAAATATGTTTCCATTTAAATATACAGTCCATATAAAATTCCATATACGGTACAAAATATTTACAAATGCACCCATCACTTGTGACACGTTAACATCTTTTGTGATAAATTTCATTTAGAATAAACCTAGTAAAACGTGGTCATTCAAAACAATAACTGCCACAGAGGCACGAAGGAATAAACAAGGGTGTCAAATGTATTTTGACGTCAATGACCTTGAATAAATGAGAGACCAAATGTCCTACATATTATTAACTTCAGACATGCCTATAGACCGATACAAATATAACAAGCTGTAAAAATTAATTTGTTTTGTCGGTGGAAGAACAGTGTTTCAAATATGAGCCGTCGGTCCACTTCAACTATCCCGAGCTGCGTATTTGTGGGACGTTGGTTCAGAAAGAGATCTAACTTCGCATATATGAGTCAGCTGGTATATATCAATAGTTATTTTGCTAACATTGTGGTAGCGAACGTGTTAATACTTTAGTACTCAACTACCTATAAATAATGTCCGAACACTGTATAAGCTACAACTATCCCTAATTCTCTTCTGAAAAATTGTTACAAATACATAATTATAACTTATTTTATATTAGTATAAACAGGTATATTTACCAATAGATACATTTACATTCAATAGGTAGTTTTGTAAAATGTTTAACTGAAGTACAGTAAAGAATAGCAATATGCTCATTAGATAGCTAGGTAGGATACAATACATATATCAAATTATAAAATATGAATTATTATAAATATTTCCAAATTTATAAAAACAATTAAAAAGAACAATGCATAAATACCATTTGGAAAACATCTGAGCCTTCATCAAAATCTACCATAGCAAAAAACAATTTGTTTGAATAGGCTTGTGAATAACGGAATGAGTTGGCAACAATTACAAACTCGTCATTAGCAGTGCTGAAAAACACACAAACAATATATATTAAAATATTCTGCTGAAAAAACAACCACTAGCTAAGTTAATACAAAGTAAGTTTTTAATAATCTTAATAACAATATTTGGTACTTACGTATTAATGCCACCGCAGCTAAAACTCTGCCAATTTCCAATAAAGAGAAATCTTGTTCGCTTATAGCAACCTTGTTGCTGTAAGTACCGCGGAAAATACAAAAAATTACTTTTTTCACATTTTAAATGTTAGTCTGTAATGGCATGTAGGCCTATAGCGTGAACTGGGCACACATTAGCTACATTGTCCTAAGGTACACAGTACTAAGTCTAGATATGGTTGTAATTTTATACAACATGACTATATTCCTATACTGAAATATACTTACAAAGTATCCAGTCAGGATAGATTTGGTTTTAATTTTATACAACATTACTATATACCTAAATTAAAATGTACCTATGAAGTATCTAATCAGGATAGATTTGTTTGTAACTTTGGTAAATATTTAGACTTATTGTCGATGCAGAAAATTACAACCAAATCTATCCTGACTGAATACTTCGTAGGTATATTTTAATATAGGTTATAACATTTATAGAATGGGCTATATAATATTATTTAAGAATTGGAAAATAAATTAGAAATAACTCATACAAAATTTAAACAAAAATTCATTAAAAGATTGGTTAGGTTAAAATTGAAACTAAATTTAGGTAAAAGCATAGAATTATAAACAAGGTATTTGAACTGAAAAATCCATTAAGAAATTTGTTGTATCAAATAAAATTTAAAATAAGAAAATCTAATAATAGTTATGTGTAAACAGATTTGTAAACTGTAGGAACATAGGGCTAAGTAATTACTTGAAGGAGAAAGTGAACACGTTTGTAAACAAAAGAAAATTGTAAACAATGAAAGGTTATGTTTATGAAAGACCAAGCAAAACACACACAATTCAGAACTATTTCAAAAGTAAAACACAAAGACACTTCACACACTAATAATATTAATAAAATAAACACTGGAAGGTTTGTTGACGATAGGAAATTGAAACAGTAAGTTTCAATCAGGTTTAACCAAGTTAAAAGGCCATTCTAAACAAACTTGTGATATGTCAGCTGTAAAACAGATGTAGGTCAGTGTGACAATCGATTCTATTGAAGAAAAAGAAAACAAACTAGATTACAGGCAACATGTGTTTTTTGGAGAAGAAAGGCGGCCATATTTTAAGAATTTTAGAAAAGAAGGACGCGTTAGTTAGAGTGGAGTTGGGGATGGCGTGGGTGACGCTACGAGAGGAAGCAGACCTTGCTGACCAGTCAAAATTCTATTTTTTTTGAAAGAGTTCGTCTAAATTATACAGTTTTGTGAGTAAACTTGGCCAGATTAAACAGGAATAAGAAAATTGAAAGAGTTAATACAGTGAAAATATAATTTGAAAGAACTAAAACGGATTTAAGTGTGTGAATTGTTTAAATTGGAGAAAACGGGAATTTACGTAAGCGACCAGCAAAATTTTGATATTTATTAATTTGAGTAATAGCGCTATAAAAATAACTTTAATGGACTTTTAAGATAATAAAGAAGTTTAAATTTGTATATTAGGATATCTTGTAGTTAATTAATAGTAAGAAATAAATCCAGTTCAAATAGTTTGGCTTTTTTTTGCATTTTCAAAATTTAATATTGTTTGTTCAAAATTTATTTAATTCACCTAAGAATTTCTAAAAATATAGCCCATACTATAACCCCGAGATATCAAGAGATCTTAAACTAGCCAAGGGAATAAAAACCTTGTAACTCAAATTTAAAGAATCGAATTTTAGTATATTGTGTTAAAACTTGTAAGTTGTAAAATTTTGTTTTGTGTATTGTTTAATGTTGAGATGAAATTGTAATAATAAATGTTAATGAATTGTTCCTGAGTAGTTTTATTTGTCTTAAATAAAAAATTCAATTTATTAAATAGTAAAACACAAGTAATATTGTATTGTGTCTCTTTAAAAAATATTGTTACAATTGGCGCAACAACGTGGGAGCTCGATAAAATTTATTTAGAGAGATTTTGAAATAAAATTAATTTAGTACTTTTTATAGGAAAAACATTTGAACTGGAAATAGATTTAGACAAAATTTTGTAAAATTAAACACTGAGTTGAATCGAATCAAGGCTAGGTTTATAGTATATATAAAAATGGTTTATGTGTATAATAAGTTTACTTACAGCTAAAAAAGAAAAAATATAGGCGAGCTGGTAGTTGTAGGGGACCAGGAAAAAGGGACAAATTTGGAAATGAAAGAAATGGAAGGCACAGATATGCCAATACCAAACATGGAGGTAGATGAAGCTAGGGGACTACCACTTGTAGAAATTGAACAGGAACGAAGGGGTAGTGAAAGTGGAAGTAGAAATAATGATGACTGGATAAAAAAATTGTTCGAAAGCAACCAAAACTTACTAAAAGAAATAAATAAAGGGAATGAGAAAATAAAAGAGGAGATGAAGGATATGAGAGAGGATCTAGATAGAAAATTAGATATAAATAATGAAAATATGAATAGAAAATTAGATAAGATAGATGAAATAAAAGGGGAAATGAAAGATATGAGTGAGGATATGAGGGAAATAAACAAAAAATTAGAGGAAAATAGAGACGAAATGAGAGAGATGAAGGAAGATTTCAAATTCATAACACAGGAAATAAGGGAGGATAATAGGAAACTAATAGAGGATATGAGGCGACAGTGGAGGACAGAGAATAATACTGTAGTAGAGGATGTGAGAAAAGACATACAGGAGAAAGATAGAGAATTAGAGGAGAAGATTAAGACAAATTTTGAGAAGACAAAAGAAATAATAGCTGATGTGGGAGAAACTAATGAAAAAGAGATAGAGAAAGTCGAAAATATAACTAAGAAAAACACAGAAGAGTTAGGAGAGTTAAAATTAAGAAATGAAGTAGGAAAGATGGAGGTACTGCCAATAAAAAATATAACAATTCAAACCGCAACTAAAAGGAACACTGAAAAGATTAGTAAAATGATAACGGTAATAGGAGAAATGGAAGGAGTTAAATATCCGTTTCAATGCAAAGTGGTACAAAGCTTGTTGAGAGAAATGATCATAGGTACGGATATGTTAATGGATGTGGAGGCACAACTCAAGTTTGGAAAATGGGAAATGGAATTTAAATATGAGAGAAACACAGAAAATAGAACTTATGAAGCAGATGAAAGATACAATGGAAATGTAAACGGTGTTAAGGCAAGGACAGGCGTGGGGACAAGAAAAGAGCATGGTGCCCACAGTCAATTGGAAAACTAAGACCATAGGAAACCCAGGAATAGAAATTAAATAGAGGAAACAAGTTTACAGGCATTAATAGACACAGGCAGTAAAATGACATGTATCAAGGAGAAGTCGAGAGAAAGGAAAATAACAAAGGATAATAAGATGGAAACAACAGGAATGACTCAGGATATAAAAGTATTAGGAGAAGGAAGCGAATGTAGGAGGGATAGATAACAAATAAACCGGAAATGACAATGGACCAGAAATGACTTAATAATTAAACAAACACTTGAAAAAAAATAAAGAAAGAAAAAATATATAAATTTAAATAAAATAGGAAGGGAGATATTAAATATAGGTAAAGGAAGCAATATGAATAAACTCTAGGTGATTATGTGTATAAGAAAACGTTAGCAGGAGATAAGTTTTAAGGGATGGTAACTATATCTACGATAATTTATTGGAAACTTCGTCGAATAATGAATAAAGATAAAATTATATATATTTAAACTTCGTCGTATTGTAAGGGAGAATCTGCGTTGATAAATAATGGAACTTCGTCGTATATATTATATATATTATAAAAGAAATATGAATCTATGATAATAAATATTAAAGCATCGTTGTAATAAAAAAATGGTAATTGTGTATTTAAACTTCGTCGTATTGTAAGGGAGAATCTGCAATGATAAATAAGTATTAAAACAAAATTTATATTCGTTGATATAGGGATAGTGTAATCGAAGGAACTATAGATATGATCAAATAGAGTATATGAAATTGCAACCTTTAAAAATATTAGATGTTAAACTTCATACAAAATAAACTGATATGATATAAGAAAATAATTGAACTGGATGAGCATAACAATATAAAAAGGGGAAATATAATTTGGAAAAAGGGGAATTTGAAAATAAAATGAAATATATAAATAACGTTGATAATATGTGAAATAAAATAAATGTCTACGTGAATAAGGGTGTTAATGATGTTGATGTCGTCGAAAATATGTTAAAATAAAATAAATGTCTACGTTAATAAGTGGAGGTAAGGTGAATTACCGTCATATATATATGTAACAAAGTATATAGTATAATAAAGAGTTTAAAAAAAAAAAAAAAAAAAAAAAAAAAAAAAATAATAATAATAAAATAATAGTAATATGAAATTGGGGTTAAATTTAATATAGTTGTGTTCAGATAGAGTTGATAGATTTATAACTGAAGTGAGGTTGAGGCAAGGTTAAGACAAATTAATTTTAATTGAAAAAAAAAATTTATGATGAATAGTTGGGAGGATGCGAAAAAAGAGATAGTAAATAGAATAATAAATAACAACATATAAAATTAATGAAATAGTATTATGCGAGTTTTAAACTAGTATAAACCATGTAAGACAAGTAGCTTGAAGTTTTCAGCTCAGTATTTGATTGGTAAAGAGTTAAGATAAAATTGTATTATAGAATTAAGTATAAATGGACGAAAGTGGACAGATGAAGGTATAAATGACTTTTAAGTGGACAATTATAAAAGTGGTAAAGACAATGGACAATAAGTTAGCCAAAGTGTTGAGGTATAACGTACTCAATAAAAATGTGTTCAGGTAGTTATTAAATAAAATGTACAAGTAGGAAATAAATGTAAATTTAAATTTAATTTAAAAAAAAAAAATATGTATATTTAAGCAAGCTTGTAAAATGTAAAAAAAAATGTGTAATGTAGATATTAGGATTATTTTTTTTTGTTTAAATTAAATTAGGGGACATTATAACATTTATAGAATGGGCTATATAATATTATTTAAGAATTGGAAAATAAATTAGAAATAACTCATACAAAATTTAAACAAAAATTCATTAAAAGATTGGTTAGGTTAAAATTGAAACTAAATTTAGGTAAAAGCATAGAATTATAAACAAGGTATTTGAACTGAAAAATCCATTAAGAAATTTGTTGTATCAAATAAAATTTAAAATAAGAAAATCTAATAATAGTTATGTGTAAACAGATTTGTAAACTGTAGGAACATAGGGCTAAGTAATTACTTGAAGGAGAAAGTGAACACGTTTGTAAACAAAAGAAAATTGTAAACAATGAAAGGTTATGTTTATGAAAGACCAAGCAAAACACACACAATTCAGAACTATTTCAAAAGTAAAACACAAAGACACTTCACACACTAATAATATTAATAAAATAAACACTGGAAGGTTTGTTGACGATAGGAAATTGAAACAGTAAGTTTCAATCAGGTTTAACCAAGTTAAAAGGCCATTCTAAACAAACTTGTGATATGTCAGCTGTAAAACAGATGTAGGTCAGTGTGACAATCGATTCTATTGAAGAAAAAGAAAACAAACTAGATTACAGGCAACATGTGTTTTTTGGAGAAGAAAGGCGGCCATATTTTAAACAATTTAAAAAAAGAAGGACGCGTTAGTTAGAGTGGAGTTGGGGATGGCGTGGGTGACGCTACGAGAGGAAGCAGACCTTGCTGACCAGTCAAAATTCTATTTTTTTTGAAAGAGTTCGTCTAAATTATACAGTTTTGTGAGTAAACTTGGCCAGATTAAACAGGAATAAGAAAATTGAAAGAGTTAATACAGTGAAAATATAATTTGAAAGAACTAAAACGGATTTAAGTGTGTGAATTGTTTAAATTGGAGAAAACGGGAATTTACGTAAGCGACCAGCAAAATTTTGATATTTATTAATTTGAGTAATAGCGCTATAAAAATAACTTTAATGGACTTTTAAGATAATAAAGAAGTTTAAATTTGTATATTAGGATATCTTGTAGTTAATTAATAGTAAGAAATAAATCCAGTTCAAATAGTTTGGCTTTTTTTTGCATTTTCAAAATTTAATATTGTTTGTTCAAAATTTATTTAATTCACCTAAGAATTTCTAAAAATATAGCCCATACTATAACCCCGAGATATCAAGAGATCTTAAACTAGCCAAGGGAATAAAAACCTTGTAACTCAAATTTAAAGAATCGAATTTTAGTATATTGTGTTAAAACTTGTAAGTTGTAAAATTTTGTTTTGTGTATTGTTTAATGTTGAGATGAAATTGTAATAATAAATGTTAATGAATTGTTCCTGAGTAGTTTTATTTGTCTTAAATAAAAAATTCAATTTATTAAATAGTAAAACACAAGTAATATTGTATTGTGTCTCTTTAAAAAATATTGTTACAAGGTATATAGTAATGTAGTATAAAATTATAACCAAATTTATCCTTGACTGTATACTTCGTAGGTACAGATTGGTCGCACTTACTAACTATTAAATTTTTGCTGCAGTGGCGTTAATACATAAGTTTCAAATATTTCATTATCAAAGTGTTCAATTTTTTTCTGATGAAAAAAAAATTTGGTTATCATCTCCTAACAATCTTAGATCCAAATAATGAAATAACGTCACTAAAATCAATAAATACATATCAATAAATATATATCATTAACACTTTAATGTACTTGAACAAGAATCTTACGTAGTATATATGCTTGTCTACTTTTCAGAGCTTTAATTGCGTGTTCTCATTATCAAGCTTAATCTGAGACTAACGGCTTCTTGTAGTTGCCAGGTATATGGAATCTCCATTGTCACATGGTATACTGGTACTGTTCTATTTTCAGTTTCACTGCACTGTGAGAAAGTTTTCAATTCTTACTGAAAACTGATTTGGTCTTCCAATTTTGGAGCCTGTTTATATAAACGGTAACAGAATATTACCACGGTATGGAATGAGCCTAGAACTGATGGCTAAAAAATTTAGGTCTGACCTACCTTAAGTAGCTCCCATTTTAAGTCTGATGTCACAATTATACCTTATGTCACTCATCTCCTTTAATCTGAGAAATTTTTCTAGGACAAATTTAGGCTAAAAACTAGGAATGTTTTTATAATTTGCATGAAATAAGATGACTTCACGAAAATACTGTTATGTGTTATCTACAACAGTAACTGTTAAAAAATTACTAAAATTTCTTGACTATCTATCTATAATAATTATCCAACCTAAGCATCTTATGTATCCAACTACCATGTTTTTCAGTGTTTCTTTTGTCAACTAGTTTTGATAGTTTATCAGTTTAACTTTGTTATACTTTAATTTTTTTATTTATATAATCCTCTCCAAGATTTTCGAACAATCAGAAATTCACATCAAAATAGTTTAATTAGTCCTATCTGTTATTTTCATTTTTTTCACATCTTTTATAATGGTTAATAACTACTAAACTATAAAAGGAAAAAAATTAATATATTGGTTTTTTATGACAAAATGAGTCAAGGCCCAAGAAAATGACACCCCTCTGCTAGTAAACAAATTTTAGAGTTTCTACTATGATTGCCCTCTTATTGTAGCCAAGGCAGATTCAAATTTTGGCCCCTCTAAATATGGGTTTGATTATGTTAATTTTTTGTTCATAATCTTTACTCCTGTCTAGTTTTGGTCAAGATTATTCTAAATTCTTTAAATTACTATATTTTTTACCACCTTCAACTTGAGCTACTAATTTAAATAATTATATAATATGTTCTGGTTGTATGAGGCTGGCTGTTTTGCATGATGTGTCCCATTATCAATTAGATTAATTATCTTGCTTCCAATCGGATGAAATGATTTATGTCAATTGAATGGTACTGCAAATAAGTGAAGTAATTTGAAGTGTTCCAGTTGAATTAACTGATTAGTGTATTTTTTCCTTTATACTCAATTCTCAGCGTTAAGTAATTATATTTTTTTAATATCTTTTTAGGAGTGCAGAAACATATTTTTGTTTCAGTTTTTCCATTTAAATTTGTTTATGGCAAAATGTTTTGATTTGATCACGTTTGTTTAGTTTAGCATACACTGTCCTTGAGATGTGATGTAAATACACTGCATTTTTGAGGTCTGCAATGAAAGGTGACCACCTTCCTCATAAGTGTCATGAAGAAACATATGATGGAGATACAAGATATAAAGCAAATACAAGAAAATTGAATTAATTACCATGAACATGATCTAATATGCAAATTAGCTATAGAGCACGTAATAATTGAGCATGACAAAAACATTTTTTAATTTTACCTACGAAATATCACCTATTCTGTTTTCTTAACCATCTTTGCCTTCAACCACCCAAACACATGTCTGAACTCTTTGAGGAAAATAATGAGTAGTTTGTTACTCTAATGTTTTAGTTACTTATGGAATTTTATGCATTTAACTGACCCGCGGTAAACACATAAATTTAAAATTTAACAAAAAAGAGACTACAAAATTATTTTACTTTTGTAACACAAACAAAATATACAATTACTGTATTAACCTACTTACCTACAAATTGCACATTGTCGTTTTGCATCCAATGCTGTGAACATTATTACAACTGAATAATTTCTAGGAGTAGATTTAACAAATTCTCTGAATGTTGCTCCATTAAAACGGAGTACTGAGCGCTTCATGTTCATTTCTGTTAATTGCTGCACTCGACCACCTAAACCTTGAGCCTGGAGAAAATAAATTATCGAGTTTCAGCAGGGCTATCAAAATAGATAGTTCAGCCTTAAAAAAACTAATAGCATGAAGTGATAATACTATAAATTACTTATTTTATTCCAATTCTTAATGATTTATTTCATCATTGTTTGCCTTTTTTTTGCCACGGTATATCAGTAGACTATTAAAATAATGCATAGGTGTACATTTGTTTGATGTCTATATTTAGGACAATTCATGTTATAAATAGTTAACTGTTTATGTTATTTTTATCATTGTTGTTCATTTTTTGTTGTTGTTTAGTTATCACAATTTTATTTCTTAAATTGTTTAAAATCTATAAACAGGGCTAGACTGGGAAAAATATTAGACTAGGCTTTATTTAGACATATGAAGGCTAAACTGGCCACTATGAATGGGGTGAATGGACATATAATCACAGCAGAATTAGTTATGTCAATAATGGATTGATAAATATTAATATAAGCTTATGTATACTTGTATGAAGTATTATCTAAAGTTAAAGATGGAAAAATGATATTAAAAATATATAAATTTTTATTTTTTTTTAAACTAAAAACTGTTTAAAATTGTAAAAATTATGGTATATCGAAATATTCTATAGCTTCATAAATTAATGTAAAATTAGATTTATGCAATAAGTAATATATGTCTACAAAATAATAAGAAAATTAACACTAAAATACTTGTAAATATTTTACAAACTTGCCAATAGTAGCACTTACTTATATTTGTTTAGGACGGTTGTTTCGGTAGATGTGTCCCATTGTCAACTCAGTATTTTAAAACTGATTTTAAAATTTTAGGTTTACCAGTTAATTGATCAACAATATTGTGCAATGATTTTTAAATATTGCAGTTTTCTAATCAGATGGACTTAATATACATCCCACTTTGAATGACTTGAGCTTTTATGCAACAGAGTTTTTGATAAATGTTAGAACAGAAAAGCTTCTTTCACAGGCTACTCTTGATAATGTGAGTAAAAACTTATATACTAAACTCAATATTATAAAGAAAATGTATGTTAAATTAATAAAATCCATGTAAATTATTAGTAAATTTTTATTGTCATTAAAGTTCAATTAAATAAGTAATCAGTGTTTTTTGCGAAGTCAAGAAATTTCAATAATTCTTCAATAAATTTGATCTGTTTAAAATACAGATTGGGCGCCCAACAAATGATTTTTTTATAAATTATCAATGGACCAGGCGATTGGTTAGTAACATAGGAATTAAAAATATTCTATACTAACTTGACAATTTTTTAAAATATTTCATTTTGTGACATAACACCAAGATCCTTTTATTAACAAACCTGTCGTGCATTATAGTTGGCTCCAGTAATACAGGGCTGAAAAATGTTACGATATACTATAAAAGCCAGTAAATAAGTTCAAGTATTAAGAGGCAATAATGACATAAATTTTCACAAGACTTGCAAAACCTTTTTTTTTTCAATAAATGATTTGTATTTTTGTCACTAAGGACTTAATCTCCACTGCATACTCAGGAAACTCTTTAAAAGCATATAATATACAAGCAAGTTCTTGTGTAACTTATTTTGTTTTAAATACCCATTGCTTCCTCCAATAATATTTAGTTGTCTATGATTAGAATTTTCTGCAAATTCTTCCTAGACATCCATCCAAATACTAGTGGATACATTATAAAAAAAACTCTGTTGTTTCATTTAATAGTGGAAAGTGTCGTTTACAATAACTGAATTTGTTATCAGTTATTACCAAAATTAAAATTTGGCATAATCACCACACAAGAACATGATCAGCAGAATAAGAGATAATATAGCAGGAAACCTGTTGTCCTTGCTTTCCTTATATTTAGAGTTCAAATGAGTAATGTAAGGAGGCAGAACATCAAACCCCCACACTCCATCAAATATTTTCTTTGAGATACATTAAATTTTTAAAAGTTTATATTAAACGTTTTTGGTGAAGTGTAAGGGGTTTGATGTTTTGCCTCCTTACATTACTCATTTGAACTCTAAATGTAAGGACTTTGTTTTTCATAGCACAACAGGCTTGAAAAGAGCAACAAACTAGTCGCCGAAAGGTTGCACTAATTAAATATTCTTGACACGGTATTCAACCATTTTATCATTTATTCAATACTTATTTTAAGTGCCCAAATGAACGTGAAATCCATACTTTGTACATTTAATTTTTGATGAATCAACAAATATATTATCAATCTATGACTCATTCTTAAAAAATCTCTTATTACTGGCAAAACAAATTACTATTGTTTTATGGAGAGTCATAAAAAATAAGTTAACTTCACTGGTTAAAAATTAAAGTATATTAATTTGTTTACAAAATTTTGTGAATTATTTAAAACTTTTGTAAATTTATTTATTTTTTAAATGACTACTAAACTAATCCATTTACTTCAATAAGGGGAAAATCCAATTAATTTTTTTTAATACTTATTTCTGTTTGAATTTTTATACAGTTATGACAGCTTGTAAAAACAATCAAGTTCAATTTTATAAAAACAATACAATAGAAAGTAATTAAAGTGAACCCTATTAAATCAAAGATCGCCTATAACAAAGTGTGTTTGGAAGTATATCACGCCATTTGCCAGCCTCATAAACAGCCCACTCAAACGACTGGTGACATGGTTGCTTATACTTTCTGTCAATTGGGATTCTCCCTAAAAATGTTGTAATACAACTGTAAATAGTGTACAAATATTAAAAATTATTATACTAATTTAAGTAGTGTTTATAAATATTTTGTTGAACCAAAATTTTTCAAGATCCGCGTTTTAAGGTGTTGACCCCAAAAGGTAAGTGGCCTGAAACTTCATGTCTCTTAAGCATCAAATTTAATGATTTGAGACAAAGATTATGTGTATTAATGTATAATTTACTTAGTTGATTTTAAGGTGTTTTTGCATAACTGATTTTTGCACAACTAAAATAGGTAATTATTTTCATTTGGGATCTATTTAGATGTGTATAAAACCATTCCAAAACATACCCTGAAGCTATATTTATAATTATTTATTTGGCACAGAAAATTAATGTTTCATCACATTTTAGTTGGGACTACTTTTTTGGGTGTGCAGTAACAATGGTGCATCATACTACATCTAGACATGAGAGGATTAAAAAATGATCAATGCAATATTTTCTGTTTTGGGTGTGGAATAGTATGTGTTTTTTTTTGTCGGTACTTTAGTATTAAATTAACCTCACGCTTATAGGGAGTGTAGAGCATTACTACACTATTTTATACAATACAAGTATATCTATATTAAAATATATCTATGAACTATCCAGCTAGGATAAATTTGGCTGTAATGTAAGGGTAATTAAGAATAGAGATTACGTGACGTCACCTGGACAATAGACATTACTCGCTAAGCAGAAGTCTAAATAGGTCTCTAACATAAATAATTACCCTAAAATGGTCGAGAACAGCTGATTTAAGGAATAATTGGCAAGGGTGTTTTCCACAATAGTTTACAACTACATTGAAATATATATAGAAAGTATATCGTTATGAGAGGTTAAGTTATTAAAAACATAACTTATTTCAAGTAAACTATAGGAATTTTATTATTCATTATAGAATAGAATGTTTCATTTAAGGAAAGATCTATATGAATCTCCTACATTAGTAAACTATTTCTTTCAACTAAATCCTTCCTAATACTTTATAGGAATATTGTACAATAGCAAAACTCAGAACTGTTACAAAAAAAGGTAATTGTGAGAATGATTGCCCACCTACGACATTTTGGAAAATTGTTCAAAACCACTAAATAGGACAATATGCACAAGAATTCTTTTATTGGCTCTCGGAAAGTTATTTTTTTTCAATTTAAAGTAGGATAAGAAATTCATTCCAGAGGAGTAAGTTGTGTAGATATTTCACGCATATCTTAAGTGTGTAGATATTTGAGAAACAACAATTTGGCTTTTTTTCTGGTTTTTGCATAAGTATATATTCAAATGTATTTATAAATCCTCCAGTTAGGATAGATTTATTTTTAAATTTATACATTACTATATACCTATATTAAAATATACTTAAAAAGTATCCAGTTAGGATAGAATTGGTTGTAATTTTATAAATTATCTAAACTGTTAATTGTATAAAATTAGAACCAAATCTATCCTGACTGGATACTTCATAGATATATAAAACTAACCTTCGCTGGCAATAACAAAAATAATATTTATCAATATAGCTTCATGACATAATTTTGATTAATAAAGTTTAGATTGCTAAAAAACCAACTACAGTTGTGACGTCACTGTATCACTCCATGGCCCATTCACAACTTATTCCTCCGCACTGAATTTTTTAACCTACTTAAAATTAATAAAAAATAACTTTCCGAGGTCAATAAAAAAATTCTTGTTGCATATCATCCTATTTGGTGGTTTTGAACAATTTTCCAAAATATCGTAAGTGGCGGGTCATTCTACAATTACCCCCCAAAAAACTTTGATGTTATGGTTTTATATGTTGAAAGTGTGGTTAAATGTGCCTTTTTTCCAAAATAGTCATTTTTTTGGTGCAAGCATATAGTTTTACCATTTTTTTTTTTAAAGCAAGAGGTATTTTTTGCAAAATCGATTATGCCTGATTAGTCAAATTTCCTAGTTATCCTTTTTTTAGGGTTTTTTATAGTAGTGTTATATACTTTTTATAATCTTAATGCCAGATCTTAAATTTCCATAATATAAGTAACAAAGAAGGAAATATTAAATTAATATTAGGCTGTCAAAATAAATAAATTCTGATTGTTAGGATCACTTGGATCACTTTATTTTTTACCGTTTGTTCACATATAATTTACATGTACAAAAGAATAATGTAGTTAACAAAATGAATACTTGTAAAACAATTAACCTAAAAACACCGACTATGGTGAGCCTAAATAAAACGTGGATATAAAATCTAATAAGTAAAACAATTCAATGTTACCTTATACTTCATTTGTCCCAAACATGAGGGTATCAAGAAAATACATAAGCAAAATAGCACTAAACTCCCAGATACATACATTTTTTTTAATATATAGTCTTTAAAAAAGAAATTAAGGCAAATATCTTCCAAACATCAATCCAAGTTTGTGACGTTTGTGGTTACTGGTTAGTGATACGTGTTGTTAAACAGCTGATTGCCAATCTTTGTTAACCAACGGCTCTAGTCTATACGAGCTCATGATTGGCTAAAATTTATCAAAGGTGTTTTTTATTGGACTGTTTGAATATATTGTAACGGCTGAAATGGAAGTTATAGAAAAGCAGCTGTAGTGGAATAGAGATTGGATAGGCGTACTGCAAGTCGTTTAACGATTAGTGACCGGTAAAAATTCAACGGATAGAAGAAGCAGTTGACTGTTACAGTTATTTAGTTATAGGGGGAATAAAGACAGAAAGTAATTATAATTAAATAATTGTTGAGAAGTGAAATAATCTCGTTGAAACAATCTGCAAAATGTCTTTTCCTAAAGCCAAACTCCATCGTTTCAATGACGAAATAAGTAAGATTTATCTTTCAATAGTCTACAAAAAATTTCATCTAGCACACAAGTTCATATATTTACTTCAATCTTTAGAATTTGCAGCCCTGAGTATATATTTTACAAACAGTTTACAGATCCCTGTAATTTTTTAGAACTTGAATTTACTAAACCTATTTGTATCCTAATAAAATTAAAAGTAACTTGAATATTTTTCAAGATTTAATGTTTTGAACCGTTAGAGTGGGTGTTTACAATTTAGTTCAAGTTATTCTCGTTTAGTTTTATCTTGAGCAATTTATAATAAGTGAGAATTTCCTGTTCAAACTTGTGAGATTATATTATTTTTGCATTACCCTTAAAATTTTATTAAGTTTGTAAATTTCTTTAAGTCAAATCGTAACCTGTTTAACAGTGAGTTGTATTCATTTAATTATAAATGAAACTAACAACAAAAAAAATATGGAGCAAATAATATAGCTTTAAAATAGTTAAAATTCTAGAATTCTGGTTCTAATATCATTTTATTTAATGGGATATTATTTGTCTATAATAAATATAGAATTATAATATACTTCTATATTTATATATTATAAATGTACAATTATCTAAAATTATAATAAAAATAATTATTGTTTAGGTTGTACACCATCGCCAGGAAAATATGATCCAAAATTTGATGTGAAAGTTAAAGGAGTTGTTATAGAAAAGAGCAAAAGATTTGTTAGTCCTAATAATGTACATTTTTCTACAGAAAGTTTAGATAACCTTGGATCAACATGTAGTATCAAGCCATCTTTTCTTCCTGTATTCAGAACTGTAAGTATTATTTTTTATGACATTAATTTATATAAGTATGTAATAAGTTTATAAAATTGAAGTTTTTATTTATACCTTGTATTTTACTATGCTGTACCAAATTTAGCCTGATTATAATTTTATATTTACTATAAATACATATTGGAGCTAAGAAAACCTTTTTTTGAGGTTTTTATCTACATACATAAAATTACATTTATTAACATAAATAATTTTTAATGACGTATTATATTGATTGGTAATTATTTCGACGTGCGACTACCGCTATTTTCGTGAAATTTTTTTACTTTTCTTATGTATTTTTACAACCTAGACACGAATTCAACATTATTTCTTGTCGCTGGTGTCGCTTTTTTTTTTTTAATATACTTAAAAATAACGGTATAGTCTAAATGACGTTGGTTCTAAAAAATTTTTTTTTTAATTACTAGTTTTAATGTGTAGAACACGATTTTCTACATTTTTTCTGCGGAAAATACGGAAAGTTACTTTATTTCAGATTTTAAATGTAAGGTAGTAATAGCATGTAGGCCTATACCGTGAACCGGGCACGCAGTAGCTATAGCGGACTGCACTACGTCTAGATTTGTAATTTTATACAACATTACTATATACCTACATCAAAATATACCTACGAAGTAACCAGTCAGGATAGATTTGGTAATAATTTTATTCAGAATTACTATCTATTTTTATTAAAGTATACCTACGAAGTATCCAGTCAGGATAGATTTGGTAATAATTTTATTCAACATTACTATCTATTTTTATTAAAGTATACCTACGAAGTATTCAGTCAGGATAGATTTGGTTGTAATTTTGGTAAATATTTAGACTTATTGCCGATGCAGAAAATTACAACCAAATCTATCCTGTTACCTTATTTCACATTTAAAATGTTAGGTTGTAATGGCATGTAGGCCTATAGCGTGAACCAGGGTCGAAGTAGCTACAGTGCACTGCACTACGTCTAGATTTGTAATTTTATACAACATTACTATATACCTACATTAAGATATACCTACGAAGTATCCAGTCGGGATAGATTTGATAATAATTTTATTATTAATAATTTTTAAAAAAATCACAAAAATAGCGGTAGTCGTACGTCAATAAAAGTTAGTTTAGGTTATGTTTTTTAAAGTATATTTAAAAAAAAAAAACTGCGTCAGTGACAAAAATTAATGTTGGATTCGTGCCTAGGACGTAAAAATACATAAGAAAAGTAAAAACATTTCACGAAAATAGCGGTAGTTGCACGTCGAAATAATTACCTATCGATTTTCACTATTGTTTTCAAAATTTCACAAAACCTAAAAAATAAATCGGAAATTGACTAAATATTTAGTTGTAAAATAATCCTAAAAAACAGGCTTGGTTGAAGTTAAGTACAAACATTGATACATTTTGGTAAATTCATCCTTAGTAGGAAGTAAATTATAACGTAAATTCCTTAAGTAGTAAATTATTTGGTTTTAAAACTTAATATGAATCGTGAATATTATTTATCGGATCTAAAGCGTCGGATATCAGAGAGAGCATATGTTTACACTTCCGTTCTATATACAAAACATTTATAAACTCAAAAATCACTGAGATGTGGCATGTTTACATGTCATAGTGATAAGCACCAAATTACTTTTATCGCCAGTCAGCTTATTTTGTGGGTAACCGGAACATGAAATTGTGGTTTTGTTGTTTATTGTTTATAAAAAACATTAAGACAGTGTTTAAGAAAATATAATTAAATAGTCCGACAGAGTTTATTTATGTATCATTTACGGTAGGAAAAACTATGTCGGGCCAATTGGCCTGACACGTATTTTTATAAATATTATGATAAGAAACGTATTTTTGTACTTAGATAGATATGATAGGGAAACAAAGAATAAGTACACATTATTTAAAAATAAACTTAAAATATTTTGGCAATTCTCTGTGAAAACGCCGATATTGTGACCAGCAGCTACAGGTGCAGTGACATGTTCGCTTTGTTTGTTAAGCTACATGAACTATTTCATCTGCAAGTTTATATTACTGTACATTATTATGCCACATTTGTAGCTCCTGTGCGGATCTTTTTATTATGTAATTAATAGTTTTATTTGCTATTAAACGTATGTATTTTCTTTTCGCTCCGAAATACATCACATTACTGTGAGAGTGATATCTGTCTATAATATAATTGATTGAGGTAAAGTTTTGGAGGAATATTACAGTGTTTCTGTTACCCGCCTATTTGCTCAACCTTCAATGACCACGGTCCCGATGATGACAGTTAATCGAGTTTTTACTGTAATCAATTAAATTTAGAAATGGGCCAATACCTAACATTTTCGATTCCAACTCTCACATTTTTTTTATTCTCGATTCTTTAAACTTATATAGGCCTACTTGATATTCTCTAATAATCAATTTAGTTATATGGTCACATCTGAGTCATATGGTGAACAAAGCTCCATTTTCATGTAATAGGGTACGCAAAACATACAACCTTGTTTTACAAATAGGAATTTCTGTAAGGATATCAAACATATTATATAAAAGTAATGATTTATTTAAAATTACATTTATGAACTTCAGTTAATTATAATATAATATTCAGTAATAGCA
Source organism: Prosapia bicincta (assembly GCA_036971475.1). NCBI lineage: Eukaryota > Metazoa > Arthropoda > Insecta > Hemiptera > Cercopidae > Prosapia > Prosapia bicincta. Next base: position 252,219,273 of record JBAIZL010000004.1, read on the forward strand.
ATTTCAGTTTGTATAACTGTAGAAATTGGAACTATCTTTTCTTTGTGTTTTGCTTTGACATACATGAAGTGGTGGTGGAGTACTGTTAGCCACAGACGTGGAAAGAGAGAGTGAGACAATAAAGCGAGAGCGGTGGCAAACAGAATAGAAATGCTTCCCATCATCTATATTGTTGCGCCTTAAATAATACTAATATGTTTGTGATCTCAAATAGAAATTTGATTTAGTGTAATTCATTCAAAACAACTAATACTTGAATAAGACATAGTTGATAATTATTTATATATATTTTTACATACATACTTCATATATTTTTACATCACTTTTTGTATTTCAAAAGTTAAAAAAAACAAGAATCTGAATCGGGACTTCAATTAATGAAGAATTGTGTATCGCCAATTCCTCAATACCATTAGAATCGGAATCGACCCATCCCTAATTAAATTTACAATTTAATTTTAATAATTATTATAAGTAATAAATACCTAATTTACTAAAGTATTTAATATTTAATTATACCTTTTAATACTTTATAATACTGAAATCTTGTTGCTGATTGTTAATTCTTATTACACTTTTGCTATTACTTGCGACCAGACTTTTTGTTAACCAAAAGTTGTTAAATTGTTAACTTACACTTGGAGGAAACATTTTTGTCTTACGAATTCTTCAGCCTCATATTTTTGCCGCTAGGAATGCTGCAGTAGCGCTTCCTCGGTACCATTATTTTGAAAGTTAGAAGTGATGTGATAGAAGAGTATGTGTGCTCTGTGCTGTGTTTGTTCATTTAAGATGTTATTTTTTATGTGTGTTGCTATGTCTATATATTTCATACTGTTCTAGTGTGTTTAATTTATGGCCTTTGTTGCATGTGTGGAGGATGCTCATGTTATTTTTCCATACTTTTGCATGAGTGTTTAGTGTCCATAGGGTGATTTTCGAAGGTGGATTCAATAGTAAGTAGTGTGCAGTGCGCTTTTTTGCTCTTTATATCTTTCGGCAAAAGATCTACCTGTTTGTCCAATATAGAACTTATTGCAGTTGTTGCATTTTAGTTTGTATACTACTGGGTTATTGTATGTGTTGGTATTGTTATTAATGCTGTGTCTGATAGCCGTTTGGCTTTTATTTGTTGTTCTATAACCTACATTGTATCCTGCATTTTTGAATTGGTGTGCTATTTTATTTGTGATTTTGTTTATGTATGTGAGGGTGATGAATTTGTTTGTGTTTTTGTTGTTTGTGTTGTTACTGTTCTTGCTGCATATTTTTCTGTGTAATTTGTCTATTAAATAATTGTCATATCAATTTTTGTGAGCTAAATATTTGTGTTTAGTTCCTGTGTAGTTAGTTATAAGGACATAGGCATTTTATTTAGTTTGTGTAGTAAATGTTTAAATGCTGCGTGTTTATGTTGTATTGGGTGGTTCAATGATTTGTTGTATCAGTGTGTCTGTCATTGTTGGCTTGCGGTATATGTTGAATTCATGTTTATTTTGATTTTTTGCTATGGTGATGTCTAAGAAATTAAATGTTTTGTTGTTTTCAAACTCTGCAGTGAACTGGATATTTTTGTGTATTTTGTTTATATGTGTTTGGAGTTGTTGGCATTGTCTTATGTTTCCTCGGTATAGTATTATAATGTCATCTACATATCTGTGCCAGTTTATTATCTTATCTGTGTGTTTGTTGTTATTTATGATTTTATTCTGTTCTATGTGTTGTAGGAATACTTCTGCAAGAATGCTTGAAATCAGTGAACCAATTGGTAGGCCTTGTTTCTGTGTGTAATATTTGTTGTTGTGAGTGAAGTAGTTCTGTTGTGTAATGGTGTTCAAAATGTAATAGCAAAAGTGTAATAAGATTTATAATACTATTATTTATATTACTTATAAAATTAGCAGTGTTGGTATTCAGCACAAATCATTCAATTATTTTAACCACTGAGTTAAAATTCATTTGGTTCTGCTGGGTCACTTGGAACACAAATAATTTAATCTACAATGGGTTAAATGTAACTCTTTTTTTAGTTTTGCTTGTTAGATGGATGTAATAATTAATAATGGACATTTACAATTGATAATTTATTTACTCAAATGCTTTTTGATAATAATGTGGCCATTGTCAGTGAATTATAACCACTACAAATTTGAAATTACAATTATTTAGTATGCATTGTAAATTATAGTTCATTAAATATTTTTGTATTTATTAGAAAAATAAGTTAATTTCACTTTCATTATATTTAACAGTTCTCTTAGGGTTTACATTTATCTCAGCACCAATATGATACTAAACCTATATTTTTGTTCGTTAAAAAAAAAAATTATTAACAATATGTATAAATTATATGTGTTAGGTAAAATTATATTACATCTGGTATGTGATATTTTTGTATGTGCAAATATGACCCAGAATCTTAAAATCTATTTCAGTTGTTAGACTATTGAAGCTATTTGTTTGGATGTTTTCCAAGTGTTTTCCAAAATCAAATTTTGTGGCGGATCTATTAAAAGAAATTTTGTTTTATTAGAAGTTTAAAGTATCTTGAAGTCATATTTCAATTGTATTTGGCTCCATCAGCATATAATTTACTAAAATGTATTATTAAAAAATTGTTATAATTTTTAGTAATAATTCTAATAAGAATATTTGAAATTGGTTGGGTATGGTAAGAATGACAAACTCACATGCTTATTAATCCTAAAAGCATTTTCGTAATATACACAGGAAAGAAAAAATCTTGATATTTATGTGTGTGTGCTTGTGCACATGTTCTGAGAAGTATCATTTGAATCTGCAACCTGAGAAGTAGCAGATGTAAACTTAAAACAGAACATATTCTCTTTCATGTTAAGCTTTCACATTCAAGCTATTTGAGTTCATTGCTACTACACATGGACAAAGATGTTGTGAGTTGATGAAAGTCCATATGCGTTATTTTCATAAATATACTAAGGTTACTGTATTGGATAAAAAAGTTTTATCCTTAATGATTGAACCCTTATGGCGCAATAACAGTAACCACCACACCACTCTAAGCCTATTTCAGAAAATATTGTGTTTATTAAGCAATAATAATTTGGTATATAATGTAAAAAAAGCTAATGTACTTTGAATTTTTCATAAATAATTTGTTGCAGCCACAGTTAAAACGTAAAGTAATCACAACTCAACAACGTTCCCAAAGCCAATCTCAAAGTGAAAAATTAATCAAGACAAAGTGTGTTAAAGAAGAACAAATCTTTGAGAGGTTAAGGTAATAACTTTATCTTTTATTTTTAGACACAAAATTTCAAATAATATGTATATAACCTTTTCCCACTATAGTATATATATATATATATATAAATATCGCAATATGTTTTCTTGTGTATTAATAAAGAACAAAAGTCAAAATACAAATACAAGAATTATATTTGAATTTACAATTCAAAGCTTTACGTTGGCTAACTGTACCAACATCATCAGGAATATTAAACAATTCGTTTAATATTCCTGATGATGTTGGTACTGTTAGCCAACGAAAAGCTTTGAATTGTAAATTCAAATATAATTCTTGTATTTGTATTTTGACTTTTGTTCTTTATATATATATATATATATATATATATATATATATATATATATATATATATATATATATTTAGATTAGTTTTGGTTGGTAAAGATTATTTAGATTTTTTTGACTAGGAGACTGACAGAATTACCTTGGTAAGAGTCCACTCTGTAGTCTTGAAATAGAAACACATAAAAAAGTGTTTCTTTTTATAATAAAGACATTTTATTATAATCAAACAGAAATGTGCTGATGTCGCCCAATGCTGTGTAAACTCAGGGCTCTTCATCATTGATCTAGACCTCCTGCCGAATCATTTTTTACAGACTTTATCAAAGTTCTATGTTTTTTCCTATTGGATTCCATTCCGTAATAAACGTATTTTTCATATCCATTGATATGATCTTATACAGTACCGTAACTTGCTAAACTGCATGAAACTACCGTAATGCTTTTTTACTTGTAAATTATTGCTAAGCAGTAAAATATTTGAAAGTAGTTAAGAAAATCTTTGTATCAAAAAAAGAGCGTATTAAATGGGATTTAAAGTGCATTATCCATAAAAATCAGTATGTTTTTTAATGCTAGGTTTTAGGTTTTAGGGTCTGAGAAAAAATCATAAGCAGGAAATCATCTTAAACATTAACGTATGTATATTAATTTTCCTTAAACTAAAATATTCTACAATTCAAAAATAATTTTAGTTGTAAAAAAAGGGTGCGGCGAAATAACCTCCTTATTTTTAAACATAACAAAAAACATTGATCTTGAATATAACAAATTATGATTTTTAAAGTTATTTTATGACACAAGACGTTTATTCCTACTTGGTTTTTTAAAAAAATGGGAGAGATGGTGGCCTGGTTGTCAATACACTGCTGCAAGAGAATTATAACGCTTGTAAAAACTTTCTCCAGCAACTGGCTTGAGGTATGCCCTGGACGCCTTCATGTATTGCTTGCTTAAGGTCAGGCAGGCTCTTGGAGCGATGTTCGAAAATCTCGGCCTTCAAGTAACCCCATAAAACCCAGATAGCTTGCCTTAGCAACTGGGCGGGTCCACGGGTGGCGGATAGTGGAACTGCCTACAGATATATAGGTTACTTGTGACTAAGGATTCCGGAAGGTTTCTGAATAAGCAGGCCCGGACCAAGGCAATGGTTCAAAGGTGAGGAATTATCCCTCCTCGTCAGTCAACCGGTTGGGTGTGGTAGAAATAACTGCTCTGACTGGGGACTGGGGTAGTTGGGAATTAAGTCCTCACAATGCTACTCTCACCTCTCAGGTGAATCAAGGGCAATGCGGCTGTGAAGTATGGGCGGGAAACTACCCTAACGACACATTTGTAACAAAAGAGAGTAAAGCAGGCTGTTCGCTCCATGAGCAACAGTTAATAATGTCCTGAACTTGGGGTGTGCTTCAAGGTCAGTGACTGAATACCCAATCCAAGGTGGAAGGCATCGTGCCAATGGATGAATGACTGCAGGGTATAAGATGCAGTACCACATGATCCCCTTGAGGAACCAGACAAAACCTCATTGTATGTTGTCTTGCCAGGGCAGTGGGGTTCTGCTCTGGTTGACCGTTCTTTCCCCCATACTTGGGAAGCTAATGGACCAAGGTAGTACACAAATTGATGTTGAGTTTGCACAGACAGCGGGAGACAGCGGCAAACCGTGAGTCTGTAGCAGATGTGTCAACGGCAACCACCACTGGGGGTGCGGGGGCGGCTACCAAGCTGCCGACTGCAGAAACCAGTGAAATGGCTGTAGAATTGAGCACCCTTTCTCTACGGAGAGTGGAGCGGCCAGAAGGCGGCTCTGAAGAGATCAGGCGAGAGCAGCGGGAGGGCCAATAATCCTGAGCACACAACGCAGGGGAGGCCAAAACCAAGCCGAGCATGTTAACGTCCAGGGCTTGGATGTTGTGAGGGGTGAGGTGCAACAGGTGGGAAGCAATCAACCACGAGCACCAAACCTTGGAGATTGCATACTCGAACAACTGGGCTAATCTCCCAGATGCTTCGGGACATATGAGTATCGAGTGTGGTCAAAGAACCTGTCTTGGAGATAGGCAGTGACCACCTTACTCGGACGTTTGCACCTGACCAGGCCCACCAAACTATGATGGAATGGTCAGGGTCAGTAACATCGGGAGCTCAGATCTGGTACACAGATGGCTCCAAGATGGACTGCGGCACTGGAGCGGGGGTGTATTGTAAAAACCCAAGGGTAAATCTAGTTTTTTTCCTTGGGGAGGCATACCTCTGTCTTTCAGGTCGAAATATATGCTATAAATGCCTGTCTGGGAGAGATAGCGAGAAGGGGAATACACAGGACCCGGATTGCTGTTTTCTCTGACAGTCAGGCAGCAATTAAGGCACTAAACGGACATGTGGTCACCTCGGCCATAGTCAGGGAGTGCCTAAATAACCTAGAAGCCAGGGCATAGCGGAATATTTGGAAATGAAGCCGCAGATGCACTGGCCAGAGAGGTGTCTTCAACTCCCCTAATTGGACCGGAGCCGGCGGTAGGTATTTCCAAATCCATGGTCAAGATTGCAGTGCGAAGGTGGATGGCTGAAAGACACTGTGAGCACTGGGTCAGGGCTGAAGGAATGAGACACAGTAACCTAACCCTTAAGAAACCTTCCTTGGGGCTGCAGGAGAATCTCATCTATCTGTCTAGTCAGGAATTGAGGACAGCCACAGGTCTACTCACGGGACACTGTGGACTAAGGAAACATCTGCATAATACGGGTGTCTTCAAAGATGAACCGGTGTGCAGATTATGCGGGCAAGAACTGGAGACCGCCACACACATCATTTATAGATGTGAAGCACTTGCCGAGAGGCGCTTCACCCTCTTTGGTGATAGCACAGCTCTGAAAGAGGATGCTGAAGGTAAAACACTAGTCAGGAAACTTCTAAACCTGGTAAGAGGGAAGGGGCTCTTTGACTAGATCAGGGAGGTAAGTACAATATACCTAAGGTAGCGGTGCTTCAGGCAGTTTAAACCCGCTCCCAATTTAATTTTTAAAAAAACCCATAAAAAAAGTCGCAGGGGGTTAAGTCGGGAGAACATGATGGCCACGCAATGTCGCCTCATCAAGAAATCAATCGACCAAGAAACGTTTGCCTCAAAAATTTTCATTGTTATATAGGCAGTATGAGTTGTGTCACAGTCCTGCTGGAACCACACATTTTCTTGAGCCTGCTCTTTTATTCCAGGTTCAAAAAATTCCTGTTAACAGCAACTCCACCCTCTTCAAAAAAGTGTGGGCCTATGATTCCAAGTTGTGACACTAAACACCATACAGTAACATATTCAGTATGAAGAGGCTATTCATGGATTACCTGTAGGTTGTTTTCACTCCAGTAACAGAAATTTTGTTTATTTACATCATCAGACAGATTAAAATGCACCTCATCACTGAAAATAACAACGGCGTCTGGTGAAAGGCTTTTCAACATAATTAAACATACTTTTGTACTACTTTACCAATTACGAGGTGACAGTTCCAACAACCATTTTATATGGATGAAAATGGAGGTCCATGTGTAGAATTCTACATATGCTACAATCACAGATTCGAAGAGCAGCTGCATGGTTGCAAGCTGATCATTGAGGAGACACAAAATTGAGTTCCTAACTGCATTGTTTTCTGGTGTACATGCACTACGAGTTTTTCCTCCTTTTTTTCACAATAGAAACATGCCTCCCGGAAATTTTTCAGCCACAATAAATCAGCCCAAACAGTTACAATCAAACATTTTCTGAATTATCATTGAAAACCTTTAGAGAACAAATTATTTGTCAGACAGATCATTTATAAAAGTTCACAAATTTTAATTGAAATATCCTTTAAAAATAATTAATAACTGAAAATTATGTTCCTTTTTGTATTAGAAACATTAGTTCATTTTACCATCCTTGAAGAGCAACAGGCCTAATCTGCTGCGAGAGAAAAAAGTATTTAGTTTTCAAACATTTTTAAGAATCAAAGTGGAACTTGAAAAGTTTGTCTATTAGATGCTAGTTCTTCTTTTTTATATAGCCATGTGATTATTATTTCCCTATTGATTTCCAAACATTTTTCATACTCATTAAACATCTGAGTGTAATAAAAAAGACACAAGTTGAAATAATAATTGAGGTTATAAATCTTAATTTCAGATAATTTTTGAATGTTCGGTAATTTTGAAATTAAATTTTTCCCCTTAGAAAAGTTTGCTATTTAAAAACTGCAGTTTTATTTACTTACTGTACATCTCTATGTATATTCCTGAAGATGTTATATGTGTATTGTATTAATGACGTATCTAATTTTACATTTATGTATTAAAATATGTTATAATTGTGGCAAACTAATAATGTACAGGGCTTTAGGTCCCTAAGCCCCCATATTTTTATAAAGAAAATATTCATAAATTTTAGGAATATTAAGAAAGAAATTACTTTAAGAATTTTTCAATTTTGCATATCTCAAAAATACCTGCATGCCAATTAATTTTATTTAAAATTTTGGGGGGAAATTTAGCCTGCCTAGTGTATCAGTATTCAATTTCATTATCTAATTGCTGAATTGAAAAAAGTATTCTCTCAACTAAACTATTAATTGTAGTCAAATTAAGGTTTTAACTATAATTGGAAGGTGTTGTAACTAAGGATTTTGTTGTTGTTTTTATATTATAATCCCTGCTGCAATGTTCTATGTATTATTGTAAATAGAATAAGGAACATTATAATAATATAAAATCCATTGTGGGCTTATGAATCTTTTAAACCGATTCTTTCTTCCACTACAGTAGAATTTCAGCTATCCGAATCGCTTTCAGAATTTTAGAAAAAAATTATGACATAAACGTACTGCAATTTCCCATATAATAATTATGTCTACATGTTCCGTTGTTTTGTTTTTAGTATGTTTTGTCGTTCACCATGGCTTCTAAAAAAAAAAAGTTGTCTTATTGATAGCGGGTAAACCAATTATAGATAAAAGCATTGCGGGTAAACAGTTGGCTTAGACATACAGTGTTAGAGAATCACAATTTCAGAAATTGAAAGAGCAAGTCTATTTAGTACTTTTAAGCTTTGTGTCAATGCTTGAAAATGAAGATGAAAGCTCTTCAAAAAAGACCAATGAAAGCAGCATAAACAGAGAATTAAAAGATTCCGTTTTCAAGTGAGTTTTGCAACAATATGCTATGGGAAACGCAATTTCAGGTCTGATTCTTTGTTGAAAGTTCAAAAACATAGGAAAAAATATAAAGCTATAAAAATGTGTAGTTTTCTCCCTTCTGCAATATAAATACAGTAATTTTTTAAAATCCCTTTTCACAATAAAAAAAAATATTGCAAAAAACTAAAAAAACAAAACAGTTTTGTTATTTCTGCTTTCAGATTCATTTATGACCTTTATTATACTTAATTTTACCTTATGGTAAAATATTCTGTGCTCTTATATAACATATATGCCTAAAAATCATTTCTGTTATTTCTCATATTTTCATCAATATTAATTATTAAATTGTTTTTGTCTTAATTTGTAAGAATTTTATTTATCTTAATTATATTTTAGATTGACAGAGTTAACACACTATAGAAGAGTTTTAGGTTTTAAGTTTGTATCAGAGTCAATTTTTGTACTTAAATTAAAATCTGTTTACACATCTTTGGTCTGGACTAAACTATTTTAAGAAACAATAGACAACTGCCATGTTGATCTTTGAGCCTTTCCATTGTTCATCCATTACTTAAAGGTTGCCAGATTTGTTCATCTTTATCAGGTTGTCAAAACTTAAACATTAATCAATATTACCAGATGTTTTGACATTGTTCAAAAGTAAATAGTTTAATTTTGATAAATTGTATATAAGGAACCGCTGGTCAATGAACAAATGCTTCCAATAGCAATGCAATCTGCCATACTTAGTTTTCAAACTCAAATACATTTCCAGAAAAAATTGGGGTGTTTTTTTCAATAGACAATATATTATAAAAATAAATTAATTATTGTATATTGTACTATTTCATTTTTAGAAATTAAACTTCAAAACTAATTAATATAATTTAATTTTTTATAGGGAAGAAAACAAGAAATTGGAATCAGAAATAAAAACTATGAAAGAAGAATTTACACAGGAAACAGAGAGAATGAAAGAAGAATTTACCCAAGAAACAGAAAGAATAAAGGAAAATTTTTTATCGGGAGAATCTGATTTACAAAATTTGTTAGAAGAAAAAATGTGTAATTTACAATGTCAAAGAGAAGATTTACTAAATTTAAAACATAAGCTCGATAAACTTTATGAGAAAATAAAAACTGAAAGAGAAGAATACACAAACTATATTGCAGAACTCGAATTAAAAAGTGAAGAAATTTCCTTATTAGAAAAAAATTTACAACAAGTAATTTCTGAGAAAATCTGTTTACAGCAAGTTGTTATTGAGAAAATATCATACTGTGAGAATACTCATCAACAGTTTGTGAACTTAGAAAGTGAGTTGAATAAATTGCATATTGAAATGAATAAAATTGTCTTGAATCATGAAGAAGAATTAAAAAGTATTGCTGAGGCTGCAGAGTTAAACTGTGAAATATTAAACAACACTGTAACAAATAGAGTTACAAATTTGGTTAGAGATTTCGATACCGCTAAAATGGAACTACAATTAGTTACCGAAACAAGGTTAAATGATACTTTTAATAAATTTGAGTTAGATATACAAAAATTAGAAAATGATGTCCATAGTGGATTTAACATTTTGAAAGACTTGGAAAAATTAGTTAAGAAGAAAACAGATGAGTTTATTACAAACCTTAAAGACGCTGATGACAAATCTAAGTTCTTGTATCAGAAATTGAGTAAGATAGAAGCTGAAAGGGATGACTTGATAGTTTCAGATCTGGAGAAAAAGTTAACTATAGTTGAAATTCAGGACAAATTTGATGAATCTGAATATAACTTGAAAATAGCTCAAGAAAAATTTAAAAAGTATGAGGTTTCTGTAAGTAAAATGCAGGAAACTATCAAGGTTTTAAGTGATAGATTATATGGCAGTGAAAGTGAAGTTGAGAGATTAAATAGAGTTGAAAATGACTTGCAGTGCCAGAAATGTGAGTTAGAAGAAAAAAATAAAAGTTTAATAGACGAAAATTTAAATTTGAGGAAAAGTATGGAAAACATGGAAAAAGATATTTTTAATGACGTAATTCAAGTGAAAAATGATTTGGACGAAAAGTTGGACTTATTTAAAAATGATGCTCAAAATGAAATATATTTTCTCAAAGAAGTAATAAATGTAAGAGACCGAGATATAGTTCACAAAGCGCAATGCATATTAGATTTTTCAATTAAAATTGATTCTTTAGAAGATTCCAGAAGACAAGCAGACCATTTGATTGAAATGTTAGAAACTGAGAAAAAAGATTTAGAGGTTCAACTTTTTGATATGACAGAAAAACATTTCAAATTAGAAAATCAATTGAAAGAAAAAGACGATAAGATTGAAGACTTGGTAAAGGAAATTGATATGAGCCGTAGCATGATGAAACATCAAAGTGAAAGTATTGAGTACTTAGAAAACAAGATTAACCAAAGTAAAGTTGATTCAGTGGCGATAAGCAATATGTCTATACAAATTGAACAAGCAGAAAAGAAAGTACAGAGTTTAGAGAAGCAACTTGATGAGAAGGCTAAAATGTTTATAGAACTGGAGAATAAATATGAAGAAATGAGGTATTTATTTACTTTTTTACTATGCAATTAAGGCAACATTATCATGAAATTATTGTTATTACTTTATCACTAAAGATGTAATTGCTATATTGCTTTCAATTTAGTCACAACAAATTTCTTTAGATCATTTTTATATGTGATAACTTTTAAAAAATGCAATACTTATTTTATGATTGGCAAAATTAAATTGTTTAAAATACTCTTAAGCAAATCTATATGAAATCATACAAACCATGTTGCAAAAAAAAATTCAAATGTTTAATTTTTTATAATAAAAAATAGGCAAAAACCCAATGTTTACATCTGATTATTATTATTATCTGTATTATTTTTATTAGGTGTAGATATTATGTACATTTTATTATTATAGTATAGTCTATTCTGACGTACCTATATGCTTCAAAATAGCAGACTGTTGTTTGTTAGTCAGAGGCAGAGGGGGGCAGAGCTTACCTCACACCTATATGTATAGAGACTACAGAGAATCGGCACCAATCTAATTTGCAAATTACATTCTTGATTGAAATTTTGTGATTGAACCCTCTAATGACATGGTCATAAAAATATACACAAGGGTTTAACCTTGGATATCTTGTAATATTAGTTATTTTTGTAGTATTGAGGCTTTTGTCAATATTTTTATTAGTAATATATTGTGCCACTTTACTCTTGGTATTGTATGTTTTGTTTTTATTTATAAGTATATTTGAGGATTTAAACTCCAAGTTTATTATTTTAAAACCGTTTATATTCAGCATAAATAAAATACCCATAATGAAGTGTATACAAATGTTTATAATTGGGCTGAAACCAGAAATTTTAGTTTTTAAATGCTTTAACCCTTAGCACTCGACTGTTTAGTGTATATTGCAGTTGACTCGTATGTCGGGTGTCACCCGCCACGATTTTCAAATGCCTATAACTCGTCTGCGGCAAAACCCCTGACATTCAATCTTTTACTGTTTGGTGCTACACTCTATTAACAATAATTTGAACTAAGTTGAAATGTTTACTAATTTGTAAGTCATCAAAATCTAGTTTGCCGCTACGTTGTAAGCTGCAAGTAATTTACAGTTTTGCAGGTTATTTGTTTGCTTGTAGTTCAGTTTCATAAACAAAATAACTAAACCGACAGTTATTTGTAAATATAACCAGTTTATGGGTAATGTAGATTTAGCTGATTACTATAATAAACCGTACAGTTTTAAGAGACGAACAAAAAAATGGCGGAGGAAAATTGTTTTTCTGGCAATTAGATATAGCTGTAGTAAACAATTTTATTATCTATAATAAAAAAAAAGGAAAGAAGAGAAAATCCTGTTAAACAAAAGTGTTTCGCCAAAACTTGGTAAGGGAACTCTGTGATATCAGGAATAACCAGTGTAGTAAGAGGGGTCGTCATCAACTACTGACCAGGAAGAGAGACTAAATGGTAAATTACATTAAATTTATTCTAATGATTTAGCTCTAAGGATTGTGCAGTTTGATGTAACAGGAAGATAAAAGGAGGTAGAAGGGAAACAGTCTTTTATTGCAAAACTTGCAGCAGAAAACCAGGACTTCTTCCGGAAGACGGCTTTGAAAGATATCATACTCTGCAAAACTGCAAATAAGATAATAAAATCATATACATACTGTAATAGTAAATAAAAATAGCTTAGTTTACTAAAATCATGTAAGAGAAAACAAGGTTTCCCATAAACAATAATGCAACTTGCAAGTGAGGAATTTGTCTCAATTTAATTAAAAGTGGGGAAGCAAAGCATGTTTAAAAAAATCTGAGTGCTAAGGGTTAGCAAAAGGATAAAAATAAAGTTTAAAGCCAAGAAAAAATGTTTATGGTTATCTAAAAGTGCAATTTTTTTAATATTTTACGTCAAAGTATGAACTAAAATGCTGGTTGAAGGAGAAACTTTTATGTGTATTATTTAAGTACATCCTAAAACAAAAAGAAAGGAATTTTAAATGTTCTAAATTATGAATATTGGTTAAAACTTTGAAAAATACAAACATAAATCATATGAAATTCATGCATTTTTATAAATCAAAACACTATTTTATGCTACATTAACCTTTTGCACTCCACTGCGGGATATAAATCGCCAATGGCGGAATTTGTTTGAGCTCCATCTATCAGAGCAACGCCGTTGCTGCTGCACTCCAAAGCTGGGCAATATTTATAAGGAAATAGTAATAATATAATATAGTTGTAATATAACATGGTATGTTCTGTGAGTGTTATTGTTTAATTATTATTTTTAATGTAAAAGCGCAACAAATTTATATTTTCAGATCATCAGAACCAACATTGTTACAAACATTACAAGACCGTATAGCACAACTACAAGAAGAAAACTTTGAATTATTGGAGGGTAGAAACAAAGCACAAGCAGAAATAGTAGAACTTGATCAAAAATTGGGTCAATTAATAGGTCATCAGAACGTTAGGCAGAAGATTAAACATGTTGAACAGCTTAAACAAGAAAACAGATTTTTGAAAGAGGTATAGTAAGCATGAATTATTACAGACTTTTTTTAATTAATATGGGGATATTGATTGAACATTACAAAACAAATTACAAACAAGGGTTTCAAACAGCACACACAGATGGAGAGTTTATACTACAGAAAATGAAAAAATATCTGTAGAATACAAAAACAATTTTTCTTATGTCTTAATAGATTTAAAACAAGTTTTTTTTACAGAGCAGATTGATGACCTTTTTCTTTGTTAGAGAAATTATATTAAATATGGTTAAAATGACCACACAGAGAGAACAAAATAATTATAGAAGTGCTCATTATAGGAATTTCATTCTAGCAACTACTTTTAATTTAGAAACTAGCAGTAAATATAAAATATTAGGACATGGTGTATTATGTATTAATTTAAAATGTGAGCTCTTGATAACAGATTCTTATACAGTTAGGATTCAGTAGAAAGCAGGAAATAGGGCAGCATATATACAAAGCAAAAAGAGTACTTACTTACTCACTAGCCAACGCCCACTCTTGGCTGTTGGGCCATTTGGTGGCGCGCTGACCAGTAGGGGCGAGAAATCTCTTCTTCCTTCGTGTCGTTCAGGGGTCTATGGTCCAGAGCTGTACATGACTGGAGGTGCTCAGCTGTCATGTCCTCTCCGCTGTCACAAAGGGTGCACCTGGGAGACGAGAAGACGTGTATTTTGTTTAGGTGTGCAGCTAGGTAGTCGTGTCCAGTTGTGAGTCTAAAAAGTCCAACCCCGTCCCGTCGGGGTAACATGTTGTTAATTGGCCCGTTTTCGACAAGAGTAGCCCAACGTTTATTAAGAGATGCTTCCCTTAAGTAGGCTTGAGTGCTCCTCTTTATTGCAGCATTTATTTGTATTTTTATGGAGGGGAGCGAAGTTGCTACGCTCGGCTGTGGGAGTGTTGTTCCTTTTTTTGCCAATGAGTCGGCTAATTCATTACCTCTTATATCCACGTGGCTGGGGATCCATTGTAATTCAATTTTCCATCCCCTATTCATTAGTTTTGACAAATTTTGACGACAGGCTAGAGTGGATCTGCAATCGGTCTTCTTGTTATTTGTTACGGCCATTATTGCAGCCATTGAGTCTACAAGAAAGACTGCTTGTGCCGGTGTCTTTATTTTCTTCATTTCTGCTATATTGCAGCATTTATTTAAAGAAAAAAGAGTTTCCTGTATGTCGTATGCTCCTTTCTTAATCCTACTTATTCTATTCACAAATCTTTCATACATGATAGGGGTTGTATTAGCTGATAACCTTAAAACTTCACACACACACAAATTCTCAACATATATGAATTATTCCATTTTATCATCACCGTCATAGAGAACTTGTTAAGCAACAGCATTCGAGAGATTTAACTTCACATACGTTGACTGAATAGAAATTGAAAGGGTGCTTATGATATGCAGTATGTTCTTTCTAAGTTTATCTTGTTTAGAGAACTTTTTGGAAAACAAATTTATAATGCATATGAATCTGAATTCTTGAAAATGTCTTCCAACTTGTACAGTGGTATTTAAAACAAAATGTCAAGAAGCGGGACTCGAAGCAGCAAGGACAAAATAACTACGTATCCTAGAGCAATAAGACAGGTAGTCATAAACTTAGGTTTCATTATTAAGTCCGAGTCATTATAAAGTTTCTAGTTAATTATTTTAACCAAATAAAAGGATGGAGCAATAAATATTTCAAGAATAGCTGGAAAAAATTGTGTGCCCCAAGTGCATAAATATCTCGACTCAAAAAAGTTTCCAACAAAATTTTGTTTTGTTTATTGTTAACTTGTCTCCACATATAACTACAATTGACCTTGAATTATTTGATAGGTAATAATTTTTTAAGCTAGAACAATTTTATTTTATTCGCCTCCCCATTTTTAAACCTTTTATGGCTTATCCATGATTTTCACCATCTTTGGTGCCCCTGTCACCCAATTCTGAGGATATTCAGGTAGTTAATGTACTTCCATTCCTGAGCTAGTAATAGGACTGAAGTAACTACATGGTAGAATGAACCCAAACAATGAAGATATTGCAGTACATTATACTACAAACACTTTTTCAGATTCCTGAATTTTGTAATCCATTACGTTCAGTGAATCTTATTAATTACTTAAACAATAGTTTATGACTATCCGAACTTTAAATTTGTTAAAACTTACTGAGACAGAACGTTTTCGATCGCTATGTGCTGATCTTCATCAGTGTCTGACATTGATGAAGATCACTGTCTTCATCTTAGACACTGATGAAGATCGGCACATAGCGATCAAAAACGTTCTGTCTCAGTAAGATTTAACAAATTTACTAAATTTAAAGTTCGGATAGTCATAAACTATTGTTTAAGTGATTAAAAAAACTTTTTCAGAATTTGTCAATTTCCCTATAAGAAATTCCGAATATAAAAAATTAAGGGGGAAGCTAAACCTTTCACAGTTGGGTTTTAGGGAGATTCTCCTTTGAATAATCCATTCTCTATAGACAAACTGTAATTGGCTTTCTCTACCATCATCAGAGAGCAAATGTTAAATAATCATTTATTCGAGGAGGATTGTTTCCAATAGCCATGATTGGAAGCAACAGTAATTCCTCTTCTAAAAAAGAACTATAAACAAAACCCATTGCTCATGGGGGGGATCTCTCTAACAAGTGCTTTAATGCTAACTTTTGCAGAAGATAATGAGTTCTGACTTCTCTGGTACTTAGATACCGGTGGTTTATTTTGCAATAAAATATATGGTTTTAGTCAGAGATGTTTATTACTTGCTCTCTTGGTTTTTTTAGTGACAACACACTAGTACAAACTGCCTTTATTTTACATTAAACACTCATTGCTGTCTTCTTTGCTCTTGGATTTTTTTTTTTTTTTTTTTTTTCCAGGCGAAAAACCTATCGAGGTTATCATCGCCTAACTAAAATTTTATTTTAAATAATTATTTCAAAATAAAACTAACCAACTAAACAAAATAAAATAAATGTTTAATACTAAATGTAACTAAAAAGAAAGAAACTAGAATTATATATAATTTAAATATTATTAAATAGATTCAGGTGGCGTAAGAAAGCGATGACACGGTCGATAGCCGTGACATCGTCCCCTAAAACCACCTTTAAACTACCTCGAAGATCGTAACGTACATACAAATCGCTCAACTCATCACAATCAAGCAGGATATGCTTGATTGTAATATTGCTTCTACAAAACGGACATAATGGTGGATCCTCATGTCGCATCAACCATCCATGCGTTAACAAAGAGTGGCCGATGCGAAGTCGAGTAACCACCACTTCCTCCCTACAATTCGAACGAACAGATGTCCTCCATGGTCGGACGGTATTTTTGATGTCCCTCAGCTTGTTTCTATTTACATTTTGCCATTCTTCATTCCAAACAGAGAATAGTATAGTTTTAACATTGCATACAAAATCTGATGCCATCACACGTTGTGTCGATGGTACCATACTTGTAGCTAATTTTGCACCTTCATCTGCTTTAGTGTTTCCAAATATTCCGCAGTGACCAGGCACCCAGAGAAATGACACTTTGACACCTCGTAATTGGAGCCTGTGTATAGAGCACAAGATGTCTCCAACCAAAGGGTTCTTAGTGTACATTTCCTGAATAGCCTGGAGAGCACTTTTGGAATCACAACACACAAGATATTTAGATTTTGCAGACGGAATTGATCTTAAGGCTTGGAAAATTGCATAAAGTTCTGCAGTAAAAACGCTACAGGCTGAGGGCAATCCGTAAGTGAAGGTTTGTCCTTCCATATAAAATGCACAACCTATCCCATTGTCCAGTTTTGAACCGTCTGTGAATATAGTCACAGTATGTTGGTGAGTTTGTTGAATCTGCAAAAACTCCTAACGATAAATAACGTCAGGAGTATTGTGTTTTAGGTACATGGACAATGAGAAGTCACATTTTGGCTTTTGTATTGTCCATGGAGGGATGTAGCATGATGTTCGTTCGAATATAGGTGGATGTTCTAAATTAAGATTCCTAAAAATGCGCAACGTTCTTATTCCGAAGGGAGCAGTTGAACGTTGGCGCACATTGTAACGATCCTCGAGGTGGTTATCAAAAACTGCTTTGAATGCCGGATGTTTAGGTTTACTTCGAAGACCAGTGTAATATGAAATTTGTAGCATTTGACGTCGCATAGAGAGAGATGGTTCTCCAGCTTCAACTAGAAGGCTGGAGATTGGGCTTGATCTAAAAGCACCAGTAGAAAGTCTAAGACCAGCGTGATGTATTGAATCCAGGAGTTTCAGAACCGTAGGTCGAGCAGATGAATAGGCTATACAGCCGTAATCTATGCGCGATCTTACAACGGCGCGATAGAAACGGAGCATACAGGTTCTGTCTGCTCCCCAATTTGTACCACTTAGAACTCTCAACATATCCAATATCTTGCTGCACCAGGTCCTCAAATCACGCACATGCGGATTCCATGAAAGTCTTTTATCCAATAAAAGACCCAAAAATCTCACATTATCCGCGGTTTGAAGCCGCGTACCATCAAGATAAAGAATAGGTTCCTGGTGTTGCCTGCGACGACTAAATGCTATACACTGGGTCTTCGAAGCCGAAAACCTGAAGCCCGTAGATTTGGTCCAATCTTGCAATTTATTAATTACTAATTGTAAGGATCTTTCCGCTGTTGCCATACTTCTAGCAGCCATATATATACAAAAATCGTCTACAAACAGGGAACAGTGGACCGGTGACTGTACGTTTGAAGTGACGCTGTTAATGGCAACAGCAAACAGCGTCACACTCAAAACGCCACCCTGTGGTACACCATTCTCTAGTTCGTAACGATCAGAATATATGCCTCCTAGACGTACACGGAAAGTCCTGTTATTCAAATAATTTTGTATAAAAGCAAGAATGTTACCTTGTATACCCCATGATTTCAATACGTTCAAAATTCCTCTTCTCCATGCCATGTCATATGCCTTCTCAAGGTCAAAGAAAACTGCTACAAGTGTTTGTCGTAAGATGAAGGCATTCTGTATAGCTGACTCCAACAAAACCAATTGGTCAACTGATGAACGTCCTTGTCTGGAACCACACTGAACGTTAGAAAGAAGTTTGTTCGTTTCTAGATACCAGACAAGACGACGGTTGACCATCTTCTCCAGTAGTTTGCATAAGCAGCTGGTCAGAGAGATGGGTCTGTAGCTACTGGGATTAGTTTTGTCCTTTCCATGTTTTAGAAGAGGAATTATTGTCGCTTCTAACCATGCATCGGGAAAACCGTGCTCCTCGAATATACGGTTGTATATCCGAAGGAGAACTAGTTTTGCCGACGGTGGTAGATTTTTAATCATGGAGTATACAATATCATCCGGGCCTGGAGCTGAATCCTTCGTTGACGAGAGAGCTGACTCTAGTTCGTCGATAGAGAAATGGATATTCAAACAAGAATCTCCAGACAATCCAACGGTGAAAGGTAAGGCTTCCTGTTTACGTTTGAACACCTGGAAAGCGTCCTTGTATGCAGAAGATGAAGAATGTTTTGAAAACGATAACGCTAGCACATTGGCAATTTCCTCACAGTCCGTGGTCAAAACACCATCCGAATGCCTTAATGAAATTAATGGCATCGGAACGGAGATGCCACAGACTGATCGTAATTTCTTCCATACTGTGGATGGAGCTGTAGTTCTTGTAATTGTGCCAATGTACTGCGACCATGATTCTCGTTTACTTTGCCTAAATATTCTCCGTGCTTTCGCACGGAAGATTTTATCTTTTTCCAGGTTTTCACTACTTGGATGTCTCTTGAACTGGTTCAAAGCTTTTCTCCATTGACGAAGGATCACAGTGCACTCATCATTCCACCACGGAACTGGTGGTCGTCATGGTTTGGATGAGGTTTTCGGAATTGCCTTTCCGGCGACATTCAAAACGGTTTTTGTAAATGAATTTATAATGTCATCAATGGGAGCTAAGTAATCCACGTCCAGTGATTCTAGATCTTGTGAAAATTGTTCCCAGTTGGCTTTTTTCAGGATCCAACGGGGATGTCGAACACAACAGGGTGAGGAGTCACACAAAGAGATGTCAATAGGAATGTGGTCGCTACTGTAAAGATCAGGCAATGCTGACCATTTTAGCCTTGTAGCCAAGGCAGGACTGCATAATGACAAGTCTACAGCTGTCGATCCACCTGTTGACGCTGCTAAATGTGTCGGAGAACCGTCATTTAGCAGGTATAAATCCAGTTCCGATCTGATGTTTTCGATCAGGTTACCTCGCGGGTTGCAATCTGGGGAACCCCATGAAACATGGTGGGCATTGAAATCGCCCACTAATAAAAACAGAGTCGGTAACTGATTTATAAGATCTACAAGATCTCTCTGTTGCAGGTTGTCACTTGGTGGGAGGTAGACACAACAGAGAGTGAGTTTGTATGGAACAGCTGTTTGAATTGCTACTGCTTGTAAGGGAGTTATTAAGTTCAGAGAAACGGCGTCGACACAGTCACGGGCTAGAATGGCTACGCCACCTCTAGCTCGATTTTCTGTAACGAAGTCCGATCTGTAAACTGAATACTCCCTTAGATGGAAATTGTGCGATACATGGAGATGTGTCTCCTGAATACAAATGTACATAGGGGAGACATCCCTTACAATTAATTTGAGATCCTCAATGTGACTTTTAACACCGTTAATGTTCCACTGAATCACGGATTGTTTAGGTGTGGACATCGTATTCTAGTGAAAAGGATTCACCTGGCTCTCGTTGCTGACATTGCAAATTCGCTGGCCTGGAATGTTGGACGTTCCAGGCAGAGAGTCATCAGATTCCATCACCACTATTGTAGTGGTGGAATCTGAAGAGTTTTTTGACTCAGAAGAGGAGTTTGAAATGGTCCTCTTTTGAGTCGCTTGTGATTTTGCACCTACTTTCACAGGTGCAGCTTTGTTATTACTTCGTGTAGTTTTTACGTTTTTCACACTTGTCTCTAATAGTGTCTTATTTCTTCTAATTTTCGCAGAGGTAACTGGCAATGGAGATTTTTCCGCACATTCAACATTAGTCTTTGAGTTGGAAACCAAATTTTTATTCACTGATGCTAATAAATTACTAACTTGCTCAGTGAGAAGTTCAATCTTTTTATTTAGCTCAACACAGTTGGAACACGACTTTTCAGTGGTGGTAGCTGAGGCATAAGATTTTGTTTCAAGTCTAGGTTGAGTTGACTTGAACTTCTTTTTTGCTTCGTGGAAAGATGTTTTATCCTTCGCCATTATGCTGAGGATCGCTTTCTCCTCCTTGAACTTTGGGCAGTTAAAGGAGCGAGCAGGGTGATCACCAGCACAGTTTGGGCATTTCGGAGCACTTGTGCAAACCTTCCCAGTATGTCCTTCAGATGCACACTGTCCGCATACCTCTAGCTTGGAGCAAGAAGAACTTACGTGTCCAAAACGTTAGCATTTAAAGCACCGCCGTGGATTGGGAACGTAGGGCCTAACAGGAAGCCATTGATAGCCAGCATATAAATATTCCGGGATAGATGGTTTCCCGAATGTCAGGATTAATGATGTTGGAACTCTCTGACAGTTTTCCATCCTCATAATTCGTACGACTTCTGTTACACCTTCCGATTCCAGTTCAGATCTTATTTCATCCTCACGGACATACAAAAGATCCCTGCATGATATTACTCCCTTTGATGAGTTCAAGGTTTTGTGGGGGGCCACTGAAACCTTGACCTGATCAAAGAAGGAGGTCATTTTCAGCAAATATTGTGACTGCTTCGAACTACTTGTTTCTAACAGCAGTGTTCCATTCCGTAATTTTTTTATGGAAGTGACAGGTCCTGCTGCACACCCAGTTATAGCCTTATGGATCAGAAAAGGCGATACCTTAGAAAGATCTTTTCCTTCATCTGCGCTAGAGACAATTAAAAATTTAGGTGGTAGTTTGGTTGATGCTACATCCATTTCTCTCCTCGTGTCATTAACTTCACTAGGCATCTTCGGAGAAACCTCACGACGCCTCTTCACATTACTCTGGTTGGTTGGTTGGTTGGACTTTTGTTGGTTTTCCATAAATTTGATTTAAGCTAACCATCGTGTCAGGCGTTACGGGCGAGACTATGAGAACGGGTACACCCATGGATCACTTTCGATCATTTCCAACCCCCGGAACTCTGGGGCCCATAGTTTCCTCCTTAACTCGACTGGATGGGCATCAGTCGAGAACTCGTAATACTGTGCACAGGCTCCGACACCTGTGCACCGCGGACACTCCCTGACCAAGGACCGAAGTGGCTAGCGGACCAGCAACCGCGCATACGTCTTCGGCAGAGCAAGCTCACAGCAGCGTCCCAGACCAGAGTTAGTCAAGCTCTGGACCTTTCAGCACTCCCAACGCGCAACGGTTCTGACCAGTCAAATTCCCTAAGTGAAGATGTTAGTGTATGTGTATATGTGCATGTGTGTGAGTGTGTGTGTGTGTGTGTGGGCTTTGTGAGTGGTGTAGTATTAGGCTAGGGTACCGCGAGGGACGCCAAATCCCTCGTAGGTGCGGCTAGTCCGCACGCCCCTGCGGGGCTTTGCTCTTGAAAATGTATATGACTTGATATAGAGAGAAAAGGTATTTTAAATATTCTAAAATACGGATACAAGCAAACTTTCTGATATCCTTCCAAAATTTCTTTTCAATAGGGTTATCCAAAACACATCAACAAAAGTTAATGAGAAAATGATATATTGGCATATAACCGACACTCAAAATATAATAAAATTTTTCTTAAAAAATTAATTTTATTTTTCCAGGAAGTTGATAGATTAACAACAAATCTTAACCGAGAAAAAAAGAGGAACAAAGAAAACAATGTGACCGAGAGTCCAAATCTACCAAAGAAAATTGTTATACCTCTGGCTTCTCTGAGCCCAAACACAAATAACCACTCAATTCTCAAGGATCGGAATCAGTAAAGAGTTCTTCGCTATGAATCAGGAAGAGTAATTATTTGCTGTATTATTTCAGCCTAAAGGTGTTAATATATTGTTAGCATAAATTTACAGTAATATAATTTTATTTTTGTAATTTTTTAAAATGTGAAATTCAGCTTAACTATTTTATTGGAGATTGTTTTCCTAAAATGCATAATTTAGATGTTTCAATGCAACAATATTGCAAATTTTTTACTCGAACGCCTAAACGCTTTTTTAGTTATAGTTTTTTTTCTAAATATTTATGCATTTATTTTAGTTTTATTGCAATTTTTTAACTTTTTCAGATTGTGTGTATTGTTAAGAATATGTATTAATTTTATTACCTTAACCTTTTCATACTATAATAATAATCCTAATAGAAATTTTGTATGAATATTGTTTATATATAATATAGTAAAACAAAACTTGAACAATATCGGTTTAAAACCAGATTTGTAATAATAAATACTACTTCCAATCTGTTATGGGAGGAGCTGAACAGTTATTATACATTTGTTTCTATTTATTTTTGTTACATTCGATGTTCCTATACATACATATTATAATAATAGGTGATTTGAAATATATACATACATATATATATATATATATATATATATATATATATATATATATATATATATATATATATATATTTTTAGGTTAGTTTTGGTTGGTAAAGATTATTTAGATTTTTTGGACTACATAAGTGCACTCATTGTTTAAGTGCTTTTATGTGTTTCTATTTCAAGACTACAGAGTGGACTCTTACCAAGGTAAGTCTGTCAGTCTCCTAGTCCAAAAAATCTATATATATATATATATATATATATGCATGTGTGTGTTTGTATACTATATGTATTAGGAAGAAATAGTACATTCAGGAAATTTTAAACGTTTTTTATCTTTGTTCTATCCCTCTATGTTATGAAGACAGACCAGATTTTTATCAGCTTGTATATCAGTATTTTCTTAATCCAAAAAATCATTATATAAGATGTATGCATTGTAAATGTTTTTTAGCCAACTCCTCCTTGAATAAATTTTTCCCACTGATACTGTAATTTCACTGAGATAAGTTGCAACAGCCTTCATCTTCAAATTGTATATCGGCTCCCAATGCAAGATCTGTTGTAGAGTTCTTTATTTCTAACATCATTTAATTTTTGTTATGCTCTCTACTATATTGTTATCACTACAAATAATATTGTTTCAAGTTTTTTTTATATAATTATTTTAAACTTATATATAGAATAAGGCACAGGATGCTTTTATTGCAAATAAATTTTGTATGTTTAAATTTCCACCATGTTTTGTTTTATGTTTTTCTTTAAATTGGTAGTTCATGCTATGTACATGTCAATATACTGTGCTTTAAATAATTTAAAAAAATGCTAAGTAGAAGAATTAAGACTTCCTGTATTTAATATTATTCACATTATACTGTAGAAAACTAATATTTATTTAAAATATAAGCTATAAATATTTTTAATTTTTCTTTTATTATTTATAATAAATATTTTGAATTCATGGACAATTTATCACTAATCATCTTATAAAAGTTAACTTATTACTTTTTCAGGTACATTTTAGTAACTTAGCCCACGTGAACCATTAAAACAAGAAATATATTTCCTCACTACTTCTTTGGAAATTGATAACAAAACATTCAAAACATGTAACTCACAAAAAATCTTACTTATTTAAATTTATTAGCAAAAACAATATTTAATGTTGGTTTTCTGTGACTTGTTATGTAGGTTGTGTTACATTTGTTTCCATTCACATTTACAGTTCCTTTTATTTTAGGTTAAGTAAACCAAAAATACAAAAGTAAAGTTTAAAAGAATTACCAACTCATTTTCTTCAACCCTTTGAGTAGTAACTTTCTATACATCCAACATGTTCCAAAATGTGAGTCTTTTTTTAAATTCGTTACCCCACTGCCTATTAAATTATTCAAGATCTAGCTGAATGGGTTAATTAGTCGCATCAAGTTATCACAACAACTGAAATCGGTTGTGGTAAAAAAAAAAACCATTGCATAGACATAAAAAACATGTTGCACATGATTATCTGAAGCATGGAGAGGGTAACACTAACAAGGGTCAAGCAGGTTGAACATTCAACAAACAAAAACATCGTAGTTTCTTAAAAATATGACGAACATCCCTTCAACCAAATGCCTCCTAAACAAATTTTGTAGGGACCGAGATAGTTTTGTCTATGGAAAGCAAAGGATTCAATAACTTTTTAATTATTATATTGTGTTAGTTCAGAAATTATAGCATTTTTTAAGAAAAATTTCACTTAACGGCTTTTTTGATCAGAAACAATCATTTTATTTTTTAAAACCCCAATTTTAATAGTAACCCATTAAAGATAAAGAAATCAAGTATTGTCCTACAGCTATTTACTATTCATGAATATGAAAACATAATAATCAAGAAACGAATTGCTGGTAGCAGTAAAATAGGCAAACTGACAGCAATCAGGTCAGAACACTAATCCTAACATTTGGCGGAAGCTAGCTAGACGTACACATCACTCACACAACATACTTCTGACACTAACCCAATGTGATTAGATCAACAAAAATTTACTTTTAAAAATCCCTAAGAGATGGAATAGTAGTTCACTAACAACATTACTGGTAAAATAAGATCACAATATATACCTTAGCGCTATTTTGAAATAAATATAAAAACGCAACAGTGACTTCATCACTGCGGGTGGCTTGTAGCATGGCGACAGGACAGTTGTGGGGTTACTGTTATTGTGAAGGGTTTGTCGTTCATGTTCATAACTTTCATAAGTCTGTGGTAAAAGTCGCAAGATAAGAAATTTGGCAACACAAGTTTAACTTGGGAGTTGTAACTATATTGTTGTAGCAGCTGTTCTACTATTTGTAGTACCAAGATCACAGACCTTTTTATAATTACAAACATTATCATTATGTAATATATTTCACCCCTTAAACGCATTTGCTACACTGGTAAAATATTTTTTTTGTTCTTTATTCTTTTACCTTATAATTGTTCAATTTAGTGTACGAAATACAACTTATATTAGTATAACATTAAATACTGTATATTGATAACAATAATTTCTTTGATATTAAATTTTTAAAATAAAATGTTGCCTCCATGGAAGTAAACTAATTGCAAACTAAATTATCAGGTAATTTTATTTTAATGTAATGTTTTAGTGTAATAAATAATATGTTAATTGGATTTATAAAGTAATTAATGCTTTAACTAAGATTTTATTGTGTCTTCTGTTTTGTAATACTGTACAACTATTCAAACCTTTTTTAATAGTACAATGTTTTTATACTATACCTAAAGCAAAATATTTTTAAAGACTGATTTGTTGAATTAAGCAATAAATGTTTTTTATTAGACTTAATTATTTATATTATTATAACCCTCTCCTGTCATATTGTATTTTCCAATTCACTCAATTTATATAGGGATTAATTGGTAGTTTTTAAAGTAAGTAAAAAACACTTGCACTTTACATTTTCCTGTAGTAGCACTTTTTACAATATTGAGGACGGCCGTTTCAGGAGATTTGTCCCATTGTCAAGTCAGACTCGTAACTGACCACTTGTGGTAGGGTGGTGTGGGTAGGATAGGTATATTAGGTGTATTTATAAAACTAATGGGGGTTATAAATGTCAAAAAGTGTATGCAATTGTTGTTATAATGTGATTCTATGTTAAGTATGTGTTTAGTTTGAAATGTTTGTATATTTCATACTGTTCCATTGTGTAGCATAGGTTTTTTTGTTTTGTTTGTGTAGAATTTGTAGGTTTCATATTATGTTTGTGTAGTTGTGGTGTGTGGGTACTGTGTAAGATATTCAGCGATGTTTGATTGGGTGTTTTTGTTTTTGAGTCCTTTTATCTGTTCTTAATAGTGTGTGTAAACATAGGCCAAATAAAAGATCATTTTACACAGGCTACCAAGAATACATAAGCATTTACACGGACAAACAATCAAGCTTTGCAGAACATCCTTTATCCAAAAGCCAAAATTAAACACAAAAAACAAAAATAACCGACGCTATACAACCAAACAGTATCAAATGTACAAACATTTCAAGCTACACCCAACACACTTTAACACCTAGTTACATTATAACTCACCTACTCTTTTCAACACTATAACCCTCAATACTCTTTAAATACATACCTAATATCCCTTACCCTAACCTAAAACAACCAAAAGGTCAGTTATGGTCTGAGTTAACAATGATCAGTTTGGACTTCTCCCAAAACGCCTGTCCTCAATAATCAGAAAAGTAAGTGCTACTGTAGTCGTGTAAAACACTTACATATTTTCAAGTCTTTTAAGTAAAAAACTAGTAGCTCAAATGAAGATAGAAATAATAAAACTTGCAGATTTTGTGTTACACATTTTGAGGTTTTTCTATAATCACACTTTTGATAAAAACTTGGCAAAAAAAACGCTACTTACTGATATTTTTCAGTCGTGTTTCGCACTAGGTCAGCGCATTATTCGGAGTAATGTGTCTGCTGAAGAATATCAGTAAGTAGTGGTTTTTTTGCCAAGTTAATACCAAAAGTTGAAATAGTAATTCATTGTTAATGATTTCATCCAAGCATTATATATTACTAAAGTGTATTTATTAAACACACGCTCTGTCATTTTCTTGACAACAGTTTTTTTTTATTTGAAAAATTAGACGGTGTTGAGATCTGTCTTTATGTCACTATTTTGGGTTTCCCTAACTTACTTTTCAATTTTGTGTCTTATTTTACTTCCATTTTGTTTTAAAGCAACAGGTTTGTAACTATGTGTCAGGACTATATTAGCAACTAATTTTTTAAACAGCCTGCTGATTGCACTGGCATGTCAATAGACAGCTTAAAATCACATAATCCTAATACTTCTCTATCAGCTGATTTGTCTATCACATTAGGTCACAAACAATGGCATGGGCAAATGGATCCAGACCCCACCCCCTTTAATGATTTGTTAAGTATAGAAGTCAAGAGTATGATTAATCAGGTTGAAATGTATCTAACCAGCTGGGCATGATTTAACAATAACATTTTTGTAACTTTTAAGCAGATCAAAATTAAAAGTTCAATTATTAACAAATTTCTGGAATTGATCAAATAATTGTTTTTATTTGATTAATTTCTCTCTGTGGTGTTTGACTAAAGATATATTTCCTTTATGACTTTATGTTTTTAAAGCATCAGATGTGTAGACGTTGTTTATTTAGTTACTTTCAAAGGTTGTAGGTTGTGATAGTCAAGGAACTCACAGCAGTAGTACTTTTGCTCTCAGTTACAATTGTGAAGGTAAGTATATAAGTGTAACAATCGAGAATATTTTTGAAGAGGATTCATTTTTTTACTAATAAACCTGATTTTTTTGGCATTCCTTTAAAACATGGGTACCCAAACTGTTTTAACAATTAAACAAATTTAAGTTTTAACAAATTTACTAAATTTAAAGTTTGGATAGTCATAAACTATTAATTAAGGGATTAATAAAATATTGAGTTAAAAGATTTTTAGGGGTTATGATGTCAAAAAGAGTATGTAAATTTCAACGTGGACTGATGTTGGGTTTAGTTCTGTGGAATTAGTTATTTTTGTTTAGTTTATGTAGAATTTGTAGGTTTGTTTGTTTAGTTGTGGTTTACTTAATTGTATGTTGAGTTTAATGTAAAAGTTTCATAAATCATCATGAACATTAAAATCCTTAATAAAAAGATAACATCCTACTACGACAAGTTTTTTCATATTACTATAAAAGTGAATGTAAATAGGAGTAATTAACCTTTGTCTACTAACATGGTCTATACCAGGGTTGTGCATCTGGCAGATGCATGCCGTTCATCAGGGTATTCCATGCAGCCCACCAATAGTTTTTCAAACTTGAAAAGAAATAGTTATTTAATACAGTTATACAAAATTGGATCAGTATATCAGTCAGCTGAAGCCAACTAACCGCCTCAAATCCACCATTGTGCATCAATTTGAACAAAGTCACCCCCCCCTCCAGCAGTAATATTAATTCCATCCCAGATATGGTAAATAGATATCTCAGACCCTACACTACACATAGGTTTAGCCCATAGATTAAGCTTTGTCCTCCCTACCTTTGTAAGTTGGACAACTCTGGTTTATACCAACCATTATTACTAAAGTGTTGTCAGACTACCCAAAATGTTTTTACAATTAAAATCTGACCATTGTTTTAAGCAAATGAATAATGTAAATTACATGAAATATTTAGACTATTTACAGTGTAATTAATAGTTCTATTGCACTCAACGTAGTTGCTTAATGCTCATCACATACAGCTTTATAACAATGGCTGCAGAAAATGTTCAACATCTATATTATTGTCTTTAGACTACTTGATGTGTTGTACACCTGATCCAGTGCATATAAAGCTCCATCAGTATATTGATACAGTATGTTGTATTTATAGGGTTTACATGGTAGAGAACTAATGTTCTGTGTTTCTTTTTTTTTATAAGATCCAAGTAATTAAACCCCTTTATAGCAATAGACATTTGTACCATTTTTTATCTTAAGTTAATCATAATATTAGTAATCATGTCTCATCGTCTCCAACAAAGTAGGCTTGAAGTTTCTTGACGTAATCATCTTGAATTCACTGATTAAACTAAATTTAAACTACTTAACTAAGTGAATACATAATTGTTTACTTGCTGGCGCGTCAAAACCATCGTTCCCTACAGGAGTAGAGGGTTAGCTCTAAAAGGAACGATCGTTTTGAAACGCGTAAGCAATTACGTATTCACATAGTTGAGTAGTTTAAATTTAAAGTAGGCTTATTTTCTGACTACAATTCTTTAGAAAAGAAAAACTAATGAAACACTTGCCTATGGTAGCAAATACTTTTATAATGGTTGAGAACAGCTGTTTTGGGAGATGTGTCCCATTATTAACTTAGATAATAAATGACCTCTTGTTTGTGTAGATTAGGGTATGGGTGGGGGAAACTCACACACACTTTGTGACATGATAACCCCCAACACCCACCAAAATACACATACATCCCCACCCTAATATCTCACCCTAACCTACAAAAACCAAGAGGTCAGCTGTGGTCTGAGTTGATAATTGGACACATCTCCCGAAAAAGGCGTCCTCAACAATTATAAAAGTAAGTATACTATAGGCAAGTGTAACATATTTACTAGTGTTTTTAGTTAATAACTATTAGCTAGGATAGAAATGAAATCAATACAACTAATGAAAAGAAGGGCTGTGATATTTCTATTTGCTTCGTTAATGCTTCTAAACCTCCGTTACAAAGTAATGAACTAGATATAAGTACTCTTCATATTTAAGTATAGAGCAATTTTAATAAAGACATAACATTTTCACTATCCCGAGGATTGTAGTCAGGCTCGATGTAATCCATTGTGTATGTAAAATGTCAAGTTATTTACAGATATTATTCAACTTTAAAATAGATGTTGTTCATGTCATGTAACACCGAAAAAGGTAAGTTTTAAAATATACTATTTTCGAAATACGTTATCTATAATAGAAATGTAAACAATAACACTAACAAACATCACGCCTGTAGTTACTATAGTGTCGTTTCTTAGACAACCATCGAGTGTTGATAGCTATGCTATCATTAAGGTAGAGTCCAGCAGACGATATAAAAGTAAAATGACGCAGAAAGAAATTACGGTAGGGTTAAAAACATTGTTTTGATTGTCTGTTCACACAATGAAGATAGGTGGGTAATGAGGAAAAATATGATAGGGACGGGCTAGATATGAGAAAAAAGAGGCGTCTTTTCAAAGGTCACTTCAGTGTTCTAGGTTTGACTACTTGTTTTATAAAAAATTAAATTTGTAAAATTACATGATAGTTCCACGTATAAAATTTTAACTATTAAAATTTTGCAACGAAGCAATTTAGTAGTCAGCTTGCCGGTTGTTTTTGTTTTGCTCTACACCTGTGGCGTTGGTAATATGATTGTTTAGTTTCAGTTCGTTTTTCATTGATCTGTGAATTTAAGCCAACGAAAAACCACATGTGAATTTTAATTTTAAATGTTTAAAAAATTAAAATAATTCCAAATATTGTGTTCTACGAACATTAAGGTTAGTCTTATAACTATGCAGTTTATGTAAAAGTAATTACGTTGACATTTAATCTTCAAGAATTTTAACCAAATAATTTTATAATAAATTAAAACGTTGCATGTTCTCTTCGAGGATGATGTAAAACATAACTAAGTTATAAAACCGAATAAATTGATTATTTGTGTAAGTAGGTTTAAAGTTATTCTTTCCATTTGTTAACTTAAATTGAATTCATATGATTAAAATCTCAAGCATTATTTTTCAGTTGTTGGTTAAGCAGCCTACTTTTGATATTAAAATAAAACGACCTATCAGTAAATGTTTAATTTCTTCCGGTAATTAATTGACAGATAAATTTTTGACGTGAGATTCTTTTTACCTACTGCAATTTTTCCTTAGAGTTTTTTTAATGAAATGAACCCCCAATCATTAAATAAATGAAGTTGTGTTTGTATTAGAGTTTTATCTATCAGTGGTTGCTTTTTCCAAACAATATATGTAAAATGATATAATTGTTAGAATGCCATTTTTTTATACTTTCCCATTTAGGTACAATCCATTTTTACAAATAATAATGTGACCGTTAGTGTAATCAGCTGTTAATAAGTATAATTGTCTTAATTCCTACATTAAGCCTTGATGGAAAATTCTTGGATTTTTAATCTTGAAGTTTTTGTAACATATTTTTAATGAAGAAGTTGCCGCAAGTACATTTTATAGTTATAGAGTATGAGTAGTTCTTACATTTTATAAGTGCAGTGAGCATATCATACTTAGTTGTCTAAACATATACCTATTATCAATTGCTACAATTAATTGAGATATCTTTGTGTGTTTTTCGGTAAATTGTATGTTGTATAATACAGTTGACGACCGAGATACAACTAATAATGCTACCAATCGGCTGGGATTTAACTAGTTAATATATAAAGTAGGCGGTGAGATTAAGTATGGTTAAAAAAAAATAATGTTGAGATTAACAAAACTAGACGTTGTTCTGTACAGAAAAAAAGAAAATTTTTCCAAAATATAGACCACTTGTCAGCAAGTTAGCTTATATAGTAAACATTTTTGTGATAACCATACCTATCCTATTTTAAATAAATAAAACCTCTTAACCACAAATATTACTTTTTATTTTAAACCTTATGTATATTTCATTTCCAAAACAATCATCTTGAAAGAAAATTATTACAAAATAATTCATTTGTTACATAAGTAAATATTTATTTAAAATAAGGCCTATTATAACATTAATAACTCTTGTTGATTCCATCTTCACGTAAGCTACTAGTAAAGTAGTTCTTTAAAAAACATTTAAAAGTGTTTAATAAATAACTTATTTATATAATAAATAGGGAGTTATTTTTGTAACACTTACCTCTGAAGGTGATTGGTTTGCAATTGATATGTGCATAAAACTTTAAATAAAATGCTTTATTTGTGAAAAAAATATTTTATTAAGTTTATTTAAAATAAAATATCATACCATAGTTGCTTCAAGTTGTTAAATCTATCGTAAGCTGTTATTTTGGAATGTATTATAATGTAGTATTACATGCAGCTCGGTTTTTATACTTTTGTATGCGAAACAACAACCATGTACAAAATGGTTTTATGAAATCGTCACTGGTGATAAAGTTATTAATATTTTCCATGGTAAATTATATACAGTAATGGAGAAATGTGTTGTAGAAGTTTAATTTTATTAGTTTTTTTGGTATCTTGTGCGTTTTTACCACATATATACAAAACGTAGTATCAAATATACCAGATTTATATAGAATAGCAATACAGTTTAAATGGGTTTGGTTATATATATTGATAAAAATGAATTATATAAAGGAGTTGCTTGCTCCATTTAAGGTAAACAGTGGTTTTTTTTATAACCAAACCTATCATAACTAGATAATTATTTGATACATTTTGAAATAAATATCTAATGATTTATAAATAAATGTTTTCTTTCATGATGATGCGTTGGTCTGTATCCTTTTATTTATGTTGGTGTGTTTAGATTATATTTTAAATGTTTTAAAAAGTGAAGCATTGTTTGTGGATTCAGATCTTCTAAATTATTTTATTTTTTTTAGAATGTATGATGAGATTTATGAAAAATAAAAATCAGAGGGGGTGGGGAAATAGTCAATTACAGTAGAGCGTCGAAAATCCGAACTAATTGGGACTGGAGGAGGTTTAGATTTCCAAATTGTTCAGATTTTCAAACAACTTATGAGTTCCTAGTTGCACTAAAAATGTTAAGATAAATGAAAATAAACATTTTATGTACTTACATATGTACATATCTATTGTACTTTGATTTACTTGTATCTTTAAATTCAGAAGAATGCACTTATTTTACAACAATTTACAAATGTATGTATCTAATCACAAACAAATTAACACAACTGTACAAAATCACTAAAATATTTTATATGAAAAACTCGCTAATTTTGGATTGTGTGAGTTTCAAAACTCATTTTCTGTCGGTCAAATCCTGCATTCCCTCCGTTTCTACTTGTGTAGAAAACGTAACACGGTTATACGTATGACGGGGAATTCCTCACCCCATTTTTTTTTATTTGTTTGAATTATTTTGCTTCAGCAATAAACATACAGTATTAATTATTATTACAATCTTTGGAGCCTTAACTATCTTTTTGTACAGAAAGTTTCTTTTGTTTATTAAAAGGTAAAGTTAGTTAAAATATTTATCTAAATTCCTCAAATCCTACTAGTAGACCTTTACTTTCTGTAATGAGGTGTCAGGCTTAAGCGGAGAATTCCTCGCCAATTCAGGTTTCAAAATGGAGTTTTATAAAATAATGTCTAAACTAATAAAGTCCTAATCTAATACCTTGTCATTCTAACTGATATATATGTTAAACAAATTAAACTAATAATTTATATAACCAGATACATACATCACTAAGTCAAAGAATAATGTTTTTAACATGAAAGAATTACATTTGTTCCACACGTAGGTAGGGATTCTCTGGCAAAACTACTTTAAATTATCTTTGTGGGTTGTCTGTGGTCCCAAGATCAATCGACTAAATCGCTTGTTTCTGGTGCGTGGTGGGTAAAAGGAAGATATCCTCGAGTTTAACTCAAATATACCCAAACTTTTAGCAATATTATGAAATTAACTAAAAATGCAGGGATTCCCCGCAGCGCATGTAACTGAGTGTTGAAGGAGGCATTTCGATTTTTGATGCTTCAGATATTTGACGTTCGGATTTTTAACACTGTACTGTGTTAGCAAATGGTATAACATAAGCTGTTGTTGATAAAGAAATATTTCATAAAATACTATGTTTGTAAAGTTAGGTTATGTTTCCAAGGCAATAATTTATGTAAGTTTTAATAAGTATTTTTAACTAATGCTTAGAATCAGTTGTTTCTTGTTTAGAATGTATATTTGAGTATATGAAAACAAAACAAAAAAATCAAATTTTAATAGTATTTAGTTAAAGTATCATGACATGTATTACACTTTGGAATAAAAGTGGAATTTTTTCTAAATGGTTTTGTTCTAACAAAAATGGTAGATATAGACATTGTTATATACT
This sequence comes from Prosapia bicincta, assembly GCA_036971475.1. Lineage (NCBI taxonomy): Eukaryota > Metazoa > Arthropoda > Insecta > Hemiptera > Cercopidae > Prosapia > Prosapia bicincta. The sequence continues at coordinate 252,253,736 of JBAIZL010000004.1, forward strand.
ACAATATCTTTGTTATGAAAAATGAAATTCAAGTTTTTAAAAATGAACTCAAGGAGACGGAAATTTTTATAATTCATTCTATTTCACGTATAGTCTTATAGTAATATACTTGTATCATACATTTTCATGTTTAAATATGTTGTCTGTACCCAAGACCTTAAGTTCTTTTTGTTTCCTAGATTAAGTAATAGCAGAACTAATGAAATGAATGACTTTGCCAATGAATTAGAGTATGATTGAACTATTTGTTTTGTTTAAAATACCATGGCAGTTGGAGAATGTAGTTGATTTTTTTACTTGATGGAACCACAAGACAGCATGGAACAACAGCATTCAATTGAGAAAATGTCTAAATATAATCTTTTATCCAGCGGATAATCAGGAGTTGCTGCATGTAAAGAGCAAGCTTATAAAAAATGACAACCAACATAAATCTCTCAAAGTAAGACAAATTAAAATTTTTTGGTGTTAAATTTAAAAATATTTTAAAAATAAACAGTCACTTGGTTTTTTAAAAAATTAGAAGATAAAGAAAATGATTTTACTTTGTGAAAGGTGACTTAAAAGTATTAAAATTTAGATTCTACCTGTTTGATGTTCACTTATAAAAAAATATTTCAGTCTTTCTTATTCCAATCAAATGAGGTCATTATAACAATAAATAAGAGTAATAGAGTTTTTTGAGTAGTGACAATTACTGAGCTTAACCACTTAGTAATTTGGGCAAATTCTCAACTTACTTGATTTTAATAAGTTGAGATGATTTTTCAGATACTTGTCCTGTGTAACAATATATGGTAAATGGATGAAATACCAATGAGTTAGAGAACAGTAAAAATCATTTCTTTGTTGAAGTCAGGAAAGGATGATGCAAAGTTATCATTATACAGGCCTATTTCGTTAACATCTAATTTGGGGAAGCTATTGGAACGACTAGTCAACAAAACTTGGCGATTGGAGCCTTGTAATTTGCTTAACAAATTTCAATTTGGTTTCTGCCCCCAACATAGCACAGTTGATGTTTTACTGGATTTCACCTGAAGTCTATGAGGGGTTCGAATCTAAAAAGTCCACAGTATAGATTTTGAAGATTTTGCCGTGATAGATTTTGAAGCAGCATTCAACAAAATACCCCATACCACAGTCATCCTACAATGTATGAAATTAGGCATTGGGGGTAAATTACTTCAATTCATTGTAAGGTTCCTTGAAAACCATCATATTGAGATCGTGATAAATGATGCAATTCCTCAAATCATAACATTGAAAATGGCATACCGCAGGGCGGCATAATATGACCAAATGTTTTCAATATTAACCTGCAAGATATTGCTAGTGAGTTACCACCGAATATACATTGTTTCACTTTTGCAGATGACAAAACTATATGGGCAACAAATTTTAATGAAGAAAAATCAACTTGGTCTGTTTAAAAAGCTCTTGAGGTTATAAGTAAATGGTGCAAGAAGTGGTCATTGAGAATTTCTTGTCAGAAAAGCCAATGCACCTTCTTTTCTAGGCAAAATAGCTTTGCAAATTATATACCACACTTCAAACTAAATGGCACAATAAACACCCAAAACTGCTAGGGGCTGCGTTGGATCCGAAATTTCGGTGATCAGCATATGTGGATTATGTAATACAAAGTTGCACACCTAGGCTAAATGCCTTCTGAAAGCGGAGGCCATCTGTGACTTGGGGCGTGGACATAACAATGTCGAAGTTCTTATTTGTTAGGTCAAAAGCCACGTATTGCTACAAAGTATGGGGTTCTGCTGCAAAAACATAAATAAAATTCAAGCTATTCAATCGGCAGCAATTTGCCTCTGCCTGGGTTCCACAAGAACAACTTCAATAGCTGCAATGAAAGTCGAACTGGGAGTGGAATCCATTGAATTTTTCATTAGAAGGCAAATGTAGAATAGATTTTTAAAAAATCAAAACTGTAACAATCAAACACCCATTGTACAACTTTGATACTCGTAGGTGTAACATTAAAACTTCATTCACCTACCAAATGAACAATCTCTCTAGAATGATTCCGCATAACCAACAAGAACAAATACCACCGTTGTACGAGGAATTACCTAGGATCTGGCCAGGCATCAAAGTAGTATTGGAACTTCCTCAAAAAGTGACTAAAAATGGTCATGCCGAAATTTTGAGAGCAGTTACGACAGAAATGATTGATGATGAGTACTGTAGTCATATAAAAATTTTTACAGATGGGTCTTTGGATAAGGATAACAAGAGGTCAGGTGTGGGCTATTTTAACCAAAGCAATGGTGATTGGTATTATATACTTGCAAATGCTCAATCCAGCATGGACGCTGAACTGCTAGCGATCAACGCAGCATTAGAAAGCTGCTACTAACTGAAGAGCAATTATATTTTTGCATTTTCAGTGACTCTAAATCGGCCTTAGAAGCTTTATCCAGATCCAAGACGAGCGCATATTTCTTCAGAATTGTTGCAATCAGGAAATAGTTTCTATATCTTCACTCAGAAGGTAAAACTATAACTTCTGCATATATTACTTAATTGTCACTACCCGATTCCTGCAAGGGATATTCTACGAACCAGAGTATCCGTATGGTAGGAAATACTAAAGAATAAACAATACCGGGCTATTGCATCTATCATATGTCATGGACATCGGGCTATTGGCTACACCTGAAGCTGGACGCCTGTACAAAGAAGTAGTTGATAAAAACAGCTGAATATAGCCTAATTACATGAGCGGTTTTTGAAAAACGTCTAAGGAAACTCCTCTTTATTGATCAATATTGGACTTAGGTTGGGATTTGCTCTGAGACAATAAAGGTTACAGTGGGGATAGTTGTTCCAAAATTAAACAAATGACCTAATCATGCAACAGCATATCGTTCAATCCTCCTATTATTTAAGATTGCTAAAATATTTGAAAGGTTGAAGTTAAAATAAAATTTAACCAATAATTGAAGACAGGAGTTTGATATTTCAGCTTTAGTTATTACAGATACTCAACAATTAAATAGGTATATTGTGTCTTCAGGTGTGTCCCTTGATGTGGCAGATGCCTTTTCTAAAGTGTGCCTGAACTAGTTTGAAAAGGGGAAATGAACTTTAATGTATAAGCAGGAACTTCCACTGAATTGTTATAAGATTGAAATAATATATTTCTGATGTTTGTTTAATGTAAATTATAATAAATATTCCGGATTACAAAACACATTTGCTGACAGGCAATATGCTTCATTAACCAATGCTACTTGTTTCTAAGTTTGAGGTATTCTAAATGATTTTACATTGATTGTTATTACTATTAGAAATAATTTGTCATCTTAGGTAGTGATACATTAAAAGAAGCATTAAGTAAGCTTCAATTATCAATAGACAGAGTTGAAAATCTGTCAAGGAAATAGAGGCTCAAACTCAATAAATAAAACTTTTCTCACAATAATTATATAAACTAAAAATGTACTTATTCATTCCAAGTTACTGGTAATACTGCACACCTACAGTATGCAAATTTTAAATACTTGTGCTGGACGTTTGATGCCAAACTTAAAACGAAGCAACATTAACAAAAGAAGAACTCAATATCATGTTTAAAAAGATATACCAGATTCTTGAATGGATTTTGATCTTGGTGTCCAAAATAAATTAGTTATTTATCTTAGACCAATTTGGACAATAATGAGGCTGTTAACAGAAAAAAAGCAGTTTTAAAGCTATATGCGGTGGTGGCGATAAGGCCCCAAACTGCCCTACCAAAATAAAAAACAAGAGTAAATGGAAATGGAACAACATAGTAACCTCCGACAGTGCGTACCTATCGGCTACCAATACTGTGCAATCGGTAATGCTACATGCTACTACTGCACTGAAAGAAAACCATTGCTGTTTTAGTATTAGAAAACTGTATTAAATTGGTATAAGGTAATCTTATGATAAAAACGTATACATTCAATAGTATATTTCTGTAAATATTATGCTATTATATCATAGCACCTACTTATACTAAAATACAGTGATCTTTGTTATTAGCCGGAGTTACGTTCCCCGAACTTACCGCGTACAGTGAAACCGCAGCTATACTAAAACTAATTGTATATTCCACATAAAAAATGTTAACTTTAATTCCAGCTACACTGTACACTTGTAACACAGTATGGTACATTTACATACTACATAATTACATACATATTTTTATTGTTTACTTACGTTTTCCTTCATTCCGAAAACATGAAAATTCTATTAAATATGCGCGCTCACACACAGACACACGCATTCTTTATTGTTAAACACTATCAATTAAGTTTTAAATGCCTAATTTTAGACAAATAATGTTTTAAACATTGTTAATTTTATTTTTAAAAAACTTGTTATTTTACTTTGTATACTTTATTACTTTTGAGTAGTAGGCCTAGTAGTGTACACTATTTTGGATGTTTAGAGAATAATTAGATTTTTTTGTGGTAAGTAACTACAGTACCATGCAAAATAAATAGGACGAGAACACCTTATCCTACAACCTCCATAGTAACGATACTGTCTTTCTTATCTTTTAAAAAAAAAAATACGATACATATTAGCGGGATGTCTTGTAATTTTCCCAACCGCGAATACCAAACCCGCGAATAGCGAGGGACTACTGTAGTATGTTCTTATGACAAAATAGTAGAAGTTCTAAACAAATTTGATGTAGAAATCTACAAATGAGAATTAGGCCACCTCCTTACTCGGGCTATTACCAGATATACATGCTCTTTCTTCTGTAATACCAGGAGTAAGGAGGCATGGCTTAATTCTCAGTTGTAGATTTCTATGCCAAATCGGTATAGAACTTATACTATTTTGACATAAAAACATACTATACTAAAATCGTATAGCGCTATACTATAAAAACCTAATAATAAGTAAAAGTATTATAGGGTTTGCATTGTATCGTAAATGCTGTTTGTTACGCATTTTGTTAAGGGGGCCCCCAATTTCGTTTCGTGGGGGCCCCTGATTGCTTATAGCTGCCACCGACTATACAATAAACGTACTCTGGTACACAGCTCCTTACAATACAATTCTTTAATAGTATCATATTAGTAATAGTATTCACAGACCAAATTTACAAAGGTTTTGAACGAAAGAAGGCTACAATTGCGGTGATGATTGACTACAAAGCAGCTTTTGACAAAATTCCGCATGGTACGGTTATACTCCAGTGTATGAAGCTTGGCATAAGGGGCAAGATGTTGAAATATATTGTATCTTACCTAGAGAACAGGTGCATTCAGGTGGATGTCAATGGAACCATTTCATCAAATCGCATTGTTGCAAATGGCATTCCCCAAGGTGGAATTATTTGCCCAACCCTCTTTAATATCGCACTTCACGATTTCTCGGCCCAGCTCCCTCCTGGAGTGTCCAGCTGTACATTCGCGGATGACTGCACGATCTGGGCATCGGATGAAGACCATCTCAAAGCGATAGATTTGGTTCAACTAGTTCTACACAAGATAATGGAATGGTGTGGAAAGTGGTCACTTAAAGTATCTCTAGACAAGACAGAGTGCTCTTTTTTCACGAGAAGAAATAATTTGGCAAACTACATATCGCAGTTACGAATACAAGATGTTCCCGTGAAATTTAACCCTAACCCAAAATTGTTGGGAGTAGTGTTGGATTCAAAATTACGTTGGGCAAAGCAAGTAGACTATGTTTTGGAGAAGTGCACATCGCGGCTGAATGCGCTCAAAGTAGTGACCAGTCGCAACTGGGGTGCAGACACAACAACGTTAAGATCATTTTACTTAGCCTTTGTACGCTCCAAAGCTACCTATTGCTGTGAGGTTTGGGGAGCTGCAGCCAAAACACACATTACAAAATAGGCCGCATTCAAGCAGCGGCTCTCCGTACATGGCTTGGATGCCTGAGCACCACTCCTACCTCTGCTATGGAAGTGGAACTGGGTGTTGAGCATATTGAAATATATATCAGAAGGCAAATGTGGACCAAATACTTCAGAATACAGTCATCAACGCCTAACCATCCTCTACACATCGTGATAAATGCAAGCATTAACATCAGAAACTCATTCACGTGTCAAATTAAGTCCATGGCCTCCATGTTAATGTGTGGCGTTCTTGAAACCATCCCAGTGACATATGATGACAGACTAGGCATATGGAATGGAGTGGAAATTGTTATGGAACTACCAAACCGGTTAACGAAAAACAACCACCCAGCAATCTTGAAAAGTGAAGCATTGTCCATGATAAATGAGCTTTATGATCGTCATATCAAGATATTCACTGACGGCTCAGTGGACATTGAAGGAAAAGTTGCGGGTGCCGGTTACTTTAATGAAACAACTGGTGATAGGTACTATGTGCCAACAAACTCATTGTCCAGTATGGACGCAGAATTACTAGCTATAAATACAAGTTGTTTATCATTGAAAGTATCGCAGGTGTGTGTCTTAACGGACTCCAAAAGTGCTCTGCAGGCTATCTTGAACTCCGAACCTACGGCATATGCTTTTCGTATCATGGAAATTAGACGCCTGCTTCGTGAACTATAGAGCCATAGATGTGAGATTACCTTGCAGTGGGTACCATCTCATTGTGACGTATACGGAAATGAGGTTGCGGACCAAATAGCGAAAGCAGCCTCTAAAATGCAGCCTACAGATGAGAAGAGGGTTTCATTGCTTCACTGTAGGAACCAAAGCAACAAATATTTCTATTAAGCCTGGTCGGACAAATGGAATCAGTCAACCATTGGGAGACACCTACACAAGATTCAACCCCTACCATCTGATGGGAACTTATATAAAGGGGTGCAAAGACAACTAGCATCTTTTGCAGCAAGAGCTAGAATTGGTCACATAGTTACGCAAAAGTACCTATTCCGCTTCAACCTTACTGATTCGTCGCACTGTGCATTATGCAAAGACGATGAAGAGGATCTGGAGCACATTCTTCTGCGTTGCAGCTATCCAATTCTTTCACGTGACCTACTAAGAGCAGAAGTCAATGATTTTGAGGACATCCTTAAAAGTAAAAAACGCTGGCAGCTTGCTTGTGCCGCGTACATTCGACACCGAGCCATCGGCTATGATTGATGCTGGACGCCCGTACTAAGAAGTAAGTTTAATAGTATCATGTTTTTGGCAACCATGTTTACCTCATCAGATGGTTACTGAAAACCAGTTCTTATTAAAGAATTGCATTTTGAGAAGTTGTGTACCAGTGTATATTTAATTTCATAAACTGAGCTCTAACCTATAATATTATTTAATCACTTTTATATTAGTTTATGACTATCTGAACTTTAATTTTATAAAGTTGTTAAAACTTACTGAGATAAAGCGTTTTCATGTTGATCTTCATCGGTGTCTAAATTTTCTGCTTGGAGTTGTTAGGTTAAGCGGTGACAGTTTTAAAGGCAGGTTTTCAATAATATCAAGGAGTATGTGTGATTTGTATTGGGTTTGTTAGTTTAATATGTTTATATTTTGTGTGTTTATAAATTTCATATTGTTCTAGTGTGTTGTGACATGTTCCTTTTTTGTTGATGTGTAAGATTTCTAGGTTGTAAATGTCTGTGTATTTAGGTACTGTTTCTTTTGGGTGGTTGGAGAATGCTGAGTTGGTGTTCTACTTGGGTGATTTTGTGTTCCTCAATTGTGTTTGAAGCTGTGACCAATGTAGAATTTGTTGCAGTTTAGTTTAGCTTTGTTGTTGATGCCCTGTTGTATTTTGTATTGTAGTTTGTTACTAGTTTTGTAAGCTATTTTGTATAGGTTTTTTTGAAATTTGTGGAGTATTTAACTTGATGTTCTGTTTATGTATGGTATTTTGATGTATTTGTTTTCCCTCCCTGTAGTGTTAATGTTAGGGTTTTTTTGTATATTGTGTTATAGTTTGGCTATTATTGTTGTGTATCCATTTGTGTATGCTAAATATTTAATGGTTTATATTTATATTTAATATTTATAATATTATAGCTATTCACACACACCAGTGAATGATGTTAAGAAGTATTACCAACCGACTGTTTAAAAAATGACACTATACATAGATAACTGTAAGTACAACATTTGTTATACCACAATATACTTCTGGAATCATATTAGAAACCTTACCATTAAAAACTACTAAACCTTTTGATCTATTTTGATCTTTAAGGCAGACATCTAGTATCAAGCAATTCCAACAGTCTGTTGCCTATAACATGCCATGAATGCTAGAATACAAAAGTTTTTGTCAGTTAGGATTATGTCAAAAGTAACACTCATGCTTCTCATCTTCTTTCTGGCCAGAAGAGCAGCTTAATACTCTACACTATTGTTTTCTTCTGAGAGCAGTTTGGGAGTTTTGATGAATGCCATGTTTAATTGTTTTGAGTAGTGCTTCATGACAATTTGTTGGATTGTAGACGTTGCTCTGGTTATTTTTCTGTACATTTGTACAGAAAATGGTTCTCTTTGTATCCAAGATAGATACTGCGGATCTTTTATTACTGATTTGATAAGTTTCTTGCATCGCCAAAGGAAATCTTGAGAGGGAAGGCAAGGTCCCAGCATTTGCATGCTTGCTCCCGACCATTTTACAATTACTACTGCACGTCATTTTTGTATCACAGACTGGCTGTAGAGAATCATAGACTGTAGAAGAAGACTAAATAGTTACATAAACGCTGAGTAGGTACTTAATTTCCAGTGGATACCGAGCCACATAAATGTCACTGCCGATGAAAAATCTGACTAAGCCAAGAAGGGGATAACCTCCCCCAAACCTGACCATTCAAGTTTACTTTAGTACTCCAAGTCCCTACTAAAGATGTCCACTAAAAATGGAACAGAGATCGATTGAGGGAACTCTAGCACGAAAGCGGTGAGAAGGTGTAGTCTCGGAGGGACCAATTGACCATAACCTTCCCTGAGCTGTTAGCAGTATTTAGAATGAAGACAGGTCATGATTACCTTGCTCTGCACCTCCATGTTATTCATGTGTTGCCGACTCTAAAGTGTCTGCTGTGTGGTAATGAAGTCATGGATGCTGAACACCTTCAGGATTGCACAGCCCTGGATAAGGCCCACCTTAAAGGAAGCCTGTCACTAATGTCACACAAACAGATCAACTGCCAAGTGTGGGCATTGGCTAATAAGTCATTTACATGAACTCAATTAGCCCTGAAACCCATTAGATGACAACACTATTCCCTTGTCCGATATAAAAGAATGTTATCCTCATATGGACAATTCATGTATAACTTTTACAGATAACATTTTCCATTGGCTGATAGCTTGATCATCCAATGTGTATAATGTTAACAAAATATTAGCAATTATCTTCATTTCATTAATAATTGCCTTATTTGGGAAATCCTAGACTAATGATAACCCAGTGTTTTCCAATTCATTTTGAGTCGGTCTATACACATATGAGTTTCAGAAAATTGGAAGCTACCTACTAGTGCTGTGTTGGTAAGCCATTCTGAGTCGTTGCTCGAATGAAGCAGGTCTACTGTGCTTCTGTTATCATATCACGATGTGCCCAGCTCCAATTAATTCTGGATGAGATTATTCAAGAAGATTAGGCCAGGAATGAAGAGATTTTGATAATAAGCTGAACATTGCGTGCATCAATTAATTTGTAGTAAATCTACACAAATATTACAAAAAAAAAAAAAAACAAATACAAGGCTAAGTTAGGGAGAAAAACCGTTCAACCATTTCTTTTTCTTGGTAAACTTTAACAAACAGCTGATGATAAAATGGATGAAGAATTGTTTGGCATCTGAAAAGATCTCAAAGGATCTGAAACAAAGCATTGAAAGGTGTTTCTTCGGTAAATAAAAATTTACAATGTGATACTAATACTAAAACTACTGTTGTGGTTGCTGCTTTACCTTTTACAAGTAATCAAGAGAAAACAAAAACTGCAACTGTTGTAACTACAAAAAAAAAAAAATGTTGAAAATGAGATATGACGAAAAAATATATATTTCTTTACAATAATTCTTTACAACAATCTGAACATAATGTTTTTTTAATGCTCGCCACTTATACATTTTTCGTTACATCTCATTTTCAACATTTTTTTTTTTGTAGTTACAACAGTAATAATTTTACCTTGTTGTGATGAGGCACCTTTCGGTCACTTGACCATTGTCGAATCACTGATATTTTTCTGGTGTAGATGTTCGGTCCGTGATGTTGGTATTTGTTGACGTTACACGCATTTTCTCTTGATCTGCGTGTATGATGTTTTTATATAGTATGTCTTATGTATATGTGGTCTGTAGGTTCATTAAGTTGTTGTGTGTGTTTTTATAAATGTGGTATTTTTCTAGTGAGTTTAATTCTATTGGGTTATTATTTATTTCAAGTATGGTTAAGTTATTTTCGTTGTTTGTTATTTCATGTTTATGTGATATTAGTGTGCTGCAACATTTGATAATTTTGTATTTTTATTTTTGATACTTTTGTATTTTTATTTTTGAATGCTCTGTAATACAATAGTATCAAATATTGCAGCACACCTAATATCACATAAACATATAACAAACTACGAAAATAACCTAACCATACTTGAAATAAATAATAACCCAATAGAATTAAACTCACTAGAAAAATACCATATTTATAAAAACACACACAATAATTTAAAGAACCTACATATCACATATACAGAAGACATACTATATAAAAACATCATACACGCAGATCAAGAGAAAATGCGGGTAATGTCAACAAATACCAACATCACGGACCGAACATCTTCACCAGAAAAATATCAGTGATTCAAGGAAAAAATATCAGTGATTCGACAATGGTCAAGTGACCGAAAGGTGCCTCATCACAACAAGGTAAAATTATTGTACTTAGTGGTGGATAAAAGTATTTACAATAGTAATATATCAACTTCATAAAGTCAGTGCAACGGAAAAACAATGGACAACGTAAAATATCAAGAATATATATATTTATATATGAAGTTAATATATTACTATTGTAAGTTACTCATGTGATTCGACAATGGTCGAGTGACCGAGAGGTGCCTCATCACACAAGGTGGGGTCATTGCACTTAGTGGTGGATGGAATTACTTACAATAGTAATATATTAACTTCATAAAATCAGTACAACGGAAAAACAATGGATAACGTAAAATATCTAGAATTTAACACCTACTAAGGTAAACAACTGTACCGTAAATATCTTAACCTCAAAACCAAACTTCAGAATTGCATCAACAAAATAAATTTTAATAAAAAATGCTTAACACTTAATATAACACCAGTGATTCGACAATGGTCGAGTGACAGAGGGGCGCCTCATCTCACAAGGTGGGGTCATTGCACTTAGTGGTGGATGGAATTACTTACAATAGTAATATATTAACTTCATAAAATCAGTGCAACGGAAAAACAATGGATAATGTAAAATATCAAGAATATATATTTATATATTTCTCTCTAGTAATTATATTTTTGTAAATTACCTATTCATTTTTGTCATATACCTAGAGTAGCTACATAGGCTTGTAACATTGTTTTGAGATAGTGACATAACAAAATATTTGTCATTAGCGTTTTAAAGCATCATTTGTTAATTATTTTCATGTGTACATCTTTGGGACATATAGGTGGGATAATATAGATATATATTACCACCTTAATAAATACGGTGGGTCAGGGTTAAGATTAAATCTAAGTCTCATTACTATAAGACTTCAATTTAGTACATAAGTGTTGAATGCAGTATGTCAATCTGAAAAAAAACATGGCAAAGATGCAAATAATTTTTGATCATTTTGGATAGAAAACATTAATTATGTAATTTATAATTGTTACTAGAATATGGAAGGGGAGGTGGAAGATGTGGCAAGACAGTTAGCTAGGGCTGTGGAACTTACAATGGATCCACTAGTTCCTCATCCTCAAAGAATGGAAGCTTACACTGCTTGCGAACAGTTTAAAGAAAAATCCCCTCTTTGCGTTCAATGTGGGCTCTATTTAGCGCAAAGATCAGAGTATTCAGATTATGTTCGTCATTTTGGTTTGCAGTTAATGGAATACTGTGTTAAATATCGTTGGTACAATATGTCACAACCAGAAAAACTTTTTATCAAGGTAAGTATTAAAAACTATTTTTCTCAAGTTGATTAAATTAGGATATTTTATTGTATGAATAGGATTAAGTTCATGCTGCTCAATCAGATTATGTAAGAGGGATTGTAGAATATATACACAAGTTATTTTATACAGCTACTGTTAGGAAAACTGTATCCTTCCAATTAAAAGTAAAATGTTTTTTAATCTATAGTTAATACTTGCTACTTTAACTCACTCTAAGTATAATATTGGGTGCTTTTAATGTAAACTTTATAACAACTTATTTTAATATTAAGTGATTAAATTCATTTTTTATATGTTATTATATGCAATAGCTTCACATAAAAATTCGTAGTACTTACCCTGTCAAATGTTTTATGAATTGCTTTATTGACTAATACTATTTTTAGTTTCTAAGCTTGTTACTATTTTTTTTTCTTGCCATTAACTTTGGTACATTAAATTTAAAATAAAACCTTAACTGAACATATTTTGTTCAGTCTGTAACATATACGAGGGCTGTTTTCTTATCAATTTCCGATGTGGTATAAAAATAAAACTAGTCAGAGTAATTAAATAAATTTATTATCAAGAGTTAGGTACATTATTAGTTACTTTTCAACATAATCGCCTTTTATATTGAGGCATTTTTCATACCTGTGTACAAGCTTCTTAATACCTCTTTCATAAAAGTTTGCCGCCAGTGATTTGAGATGGGTTTTCACGGCGACTTGCAGCGCGTCGTCAGTTCGGAAGCTCTGACCTCCTAGCATCATCTTCAGTTCCGGGAAAAGGTAATAGTCGCTCGGCGCTAAATCAGGGCTATACGCCGGATGGTCAAAAACATCCCAATTAAACCCGTCAAGAAGACGTTTCGTCAAAGCAGCACTGTGAGGACGGGCGTTGTCATGAATGAGCACAACTCTTGATGTGAGCATTCCTCTCCTTTTGTTCTGGTTAGCTCTCCGCAAACGTTGTAACATACCACAGTATCCTTCCGCATTGATTGTGGTCCCTGGCTCTAAAAACTCCACAAGCAAAACACCTTTTTGATCCCAAAACACGGTGACCATAATCTTTCTGTTGTTGAACGTTTTTTTGAATTTTTTGGGTTTGTTTGGAGAGTTTAAATGCATCCATTGTTGGGACTGCTGTTTCGTTTCTGGGGTGTTGTACAGAACCCATGTCTCATCTCCTGTCACGATTTTGTTCAAAAAATCATCGCCATCAGCTTCGTAACGATTCAGAAAAGACCTTGCTGACGCCATTCGCCGAACTTTGTGGTCATCAGTCACCATCTTCAGCACCCATCGAGCACAAAGTTTTTTGTAGCCTAACTTATCAGTTACGATAGTGTATAGGGCTGACCTTGAAATATCAGGAAACTGATTGGATAGCTCCGTAATCGTAAACCTCCGATTGCTTCTTACACTTCGGTCAACTCATTCAACGAGGTCTTCGTTTGCGATCGACTTTCGTCCTTGGCCCCCTTCATCATGAATGTCAACTCGTCCATCTTTAAATTTCCTACACCAATCATGCACTGCACTGTCACTCAGAAAGCTTTCACGGTATACTCGTTTCATTCTACGGTGAATTTCTGCTGCGGATAACCCTTCAGCTTGCAAGGAACGAATGACACTTCGCAACTTACTCTTGGCGGGAGATTCTATCAAGGTAGCCATGTTTATGTGTCACTGGATAAACTGGTAATGGCGTCGGACGCCCAAAAACGAGTGAGGTTGTAGTGGGAGAGGTGCGCAGTCGATTGCTGCGCATTACTGGTCGATGCCGCTCGCCCTGCCGTCTAGCGGTACAGTCGGAAGTTGAAAAAAAAAACAGCCTTCGTATAAGGGTAAAAATTATCTGCTATAATGAACAGGCGGTATTACATCAGCTGATTTCTAGTGCACAAACTATTATGCTCATTGAACTCGGTTTTCAGTTGTTTGCCATTTTTTATTTTGCCATAGCTTCATATGGATTAAATGATTATTTATTTAACAAGAATACCTTTATAGTCATAGAGAGTTTATTTAATGAATCTGATAACACCCCTGCATGACAGCAATCTGATAACAGCAAACATGATTTAAATAATAATTAATATGTTTAGAATGCTATTATTATAGAGAAATCTGTTTGAAGACTTTTGTCAAAATAATTAAACGTTTGATAAACTCAATTAATTCTTTATCTCTAGAAAGAAAAATATGAGTTGATTTCAGCAATGTATACTTATTGATGCGAGTGATAAAACTGTCACTGCTTATAGGAGAGGAGGTAATAATTTAGGAGAAATCTCACTCGTCCGGAGGGTGGGGGCGGTCAAGTGTTGTACTACTCACCTGCTTAACATAAGTCCTTAGTAATAGAGTTATTTGCCACTGAATAATATTGCTAATGGTCTGTTGCTTGCTAAAAGTGTTTAGAAATATCAAAGCTGCTTCAAGTTTGTAGATAGAGGACATTATAAAAATTTATTTTTATGAATAAGCAAACAACCCTATAGATTAGTCGCAAAAGAATCTCTCTGATTACTTTTGTTTAAAAAAATTAAATTTTACTATCGAATTGTTTAATAATATTTCTGAGTATTGACTAGTACGGCTATAACTTGTTAGAGCGAAACTTATTTTTTAACAATAATTTTAAAAAAGTAAGTTAAAAAAATTTTTTTTAAAAATAAATGTTATTGAAATAATGAGGTTTTTAAAATTATCAGTTGAAGCAGTAATAATAATTAATTGTAATTTATAATAAAAAATTATTATTTATATAGCATACTTACAGAGTATGATTTACTAATAGCATTGTGATGCATATTAATAAATAACATAGTTTTTAAAACAATTACTCGAGAACCTTTGATGTCAGAGAGAGAACATAGTATTTCTTTGAGAGTAGGTCTTTCACCCTTGCTTGTATAAAATTCATAATTGACTTTCGGATTACCGGTAAGTCAAAATCTTCAAATTTAGATATTAATTGTTTTCTAGACCTCTTTTTCTTAGGGTAGTGTGAACTTGGATGATGATGCACTGGACATGTTTTAATATTCATTGATAATTCCGGTAACACTACTATAACATATACTGCAGGCACCAGCCACTTTAGTTTGTAAAGGTTTTTCACTTTAGCCATCATTTTCTTTTTTCATGTAATCATAAACATTATAAATAAATTTTAGCTCTGGTTATGGATCACTTTTCTATCAACAGACTGATTTGGTGACTTGTTATATGACAGTGATGGCTTAGAAACAGGAAGGCCGCAATACAAGCAACACGTACCGAGGTGTAAAACTAACTGAGAGTTTTCATGTGCCAACTTTTCTTCGCCACTGATGTTCTAAAGAGAGTTTAATCACAAGCTACAAATTCTTAATTGTTATTACATGTAGTATTCAGAGTAATGATATTTTTTTAATATGACTAAAATTGGCGAACATGTGAGGAATGTTTTGAACCATGTTTTTCATAGCCAAGTTAATCACTTGTAACATTAGTTAAAATTATATATACTCTTGGACCATATTATTATTAAACAATTGTTTTTAAAACCAGTGCTGCCAAACTCAACAACATATCTTGGTGGCCAACCTAGACATTTAATTTGATCGCTTAACACGTTCGCTACCGCAATGTTAACAAAATAACTCTTGGTATAGACCAGCCGGCTCACATATGCGCCGTACGGTCTCTCGTCGTGGACCGACGGCTCACATGTGGGCTGCTCTGGGTTGTTGAAATGGACCGGCGGCTCATATTTGCGACGCTGTTTGTGAGTTACTTTTATTCCTCTGACAAATCAGTGGTATATTTTAACGGTTTGATATATTCCGTATCGGACTGTAAACATGTCTGACATTAATGTGGTAAATTTGGTCTCTCAGTTATCAAGGTTAAAATACTCCTGACACATTGTTTATTCCTTCGTGCTTCTGCAGCAGTTGTTGTTGTGTTACTATAGTGTTTCATTCCAGGAAAATATTGAGTCACCATTCTATTCCATTACAATCACAAAGAATGTATTCTAGATGGCATTTATCAGCACAGGATGAAACCTGTCACAAGTGAAGAGTGCGTTTGTAAATATTTTGTTGGCCTACTGTATATGGAATACAAATGTAAACTAATTTTGTCTCTGATAAAATATTGTTTATAATGTCAGCATCTTTTCAATAAGATATGTAGCCTATATAAGCAATCTGTCTAGCATGAATAGCCAAGAGATTTAGTTGGGGGTTTGTTGATATAAGCCTTTGTATGACATTTTTGTTTTTACGTGTATATAGTGTTATTTCTAATATATTTCACATTTAAGCCCTGTTTTTTGTAAGTAGAAAAAATTAATAGCTTATAAAGTTTTTATAATTTATTAAATTATACACTTTTAAAAATTTGTTTTCATCAAAATCATATTTGGTTTTGGATTTGAGAGGCTACACTGTTGTGTCTCATACGTGGGAAGCCCGTAACATGATAAGATTTTCATGCTATTGACCGACCGGCTCATATATGCGCCATCCTAAAAAAACTCTAAAAACAGCAAAAACAAAAATATACAACAAACACACATATGCCATGAGTTTGTATGAACTATAAGTTATTATAACAACTTTCCACTTTTGGTCTGTCATGGTCAGGCTCACGTTAACGTGGCCTATGTGGAGAAATCGAATTCTTGCCGCTGGTCCCTCGTGAGAAACCAGACGGCGCATATATGCGCCGCTCAGTAGCAAACGTGCTAATGCAGTCAAACATGTTTTACCTCAGCAATTTGTTCGCTGTTTTATACTAAGCTTTTTAAAAATTGCTTTAATTATAAATTTGTTGCAAGCACAACGTGTTTGAACTTTAATATAAAAGTTTTGCCAAATATCACGAACAATAATATCCTCAAAAGCTGTAAAGCCACCTAGTTATAAATTAAATTTTGTTACTTTTAGAATGAAAAGAGCATTTATATTATCACTATAGGGAAAGGGCAGAATATTGATTCTGATTCTGGCATAAATCTCTTCTGGAGTGTGTGATGGGTAGAAATCACTACTCAGTGTTAGGAAGGTTGCTTTGATTAATAATAATAAATTTCCTAATTCATTGGGAAAAGTCAAAAATACAAGTTAATTGTAAGTAGGGTTAATATAATATCACGCATCTTTCATAGTTAAAGGAAACAGGAGAGAAGGATGGACGTAGTTACATCCTCAAAATATTTACTTTCTACTTTGGTGCTTAACTTTAATGGTTTAATAATAATAATGATCAATATGAAATCTAACAAGAAAAAGATATTAGGTAGGAGTCTTCCAGGTAGGCGGTGGACATTTCTCTATACCGTGATATAGAGCAAATTTTAATTTAGTAATTACAAGAGCATTATATCATATTTTTGTACCATCTGTCTTATAGAGGCATATCATAAATTAAGGCATTCAATATCTGTATTTATTATTTACAAACTTACTTATTCTTTGTGCGGAATAATAGTGTTTGCCTTAAAAACAAGTAATATTGAAAATAAATTCAGGTAAATTCCTACTGAGTTTAACAAAGAAAAATTTAATTGTGTTTACCCTAGAGGACTATGTATGGTAGTGTGGTAAACCTGGCAACAGTTTAAGGTTGTACAATGGAGGTTTTGACAACAATATGGGAGGGGGGAATTTATATACTTCTTTGAGAATTATATTTCTAGGTATTGTAAAGCATGCCAAGGCACGGTAGATTTAGTACATGTAAATTCTCAGTTTGGACCCCACAAATTTTATAATTTAATTATTCAATAAATATTTAAGAAACTGTATTAACATCAATTGTCATCCACTATAGGTTTAAAAAATGTATTTGAACTTGATTGGAGGAATAAAAACATATTTTATTAACAATTGTCAATTTGTACAAGATATATGTCAGGAGAGAGTGAGATAATAGAAGGAATTTAAAAAATCTACCAATAATATCATTATAATTAACTAACAGATTAATGCTATGTTCACCCCAACTCTGTTATATTATTATGTATTTATTTTTAAATGTACTTGTATTGATTTACAATATCCCCCTCCTAAATATTTTGTGTAGGATATAGAATATATAGTAAGAGTCATGTACCTATTTTAAACGAATCTAAAATCTACTTTTCCCTTAGCACAACACCTATTAAGAGATGATAACCAGTCTGTGTTTTCCATCCCAAAAATTTTTAAAAAATCTACAAATACATTTATTTATTTTCTTAAATACTGAAATTTTTTTACAGGAAAATGCAATGAAACTAGTTGAAGGGGGAACAGAAGTATTGACTATAGAGGTTTCTCATATTAAAGATGCATTGTCTAGAGTTGTGGTTGAGATGATAAAAAGAGAATGGCCTCAACAATGGCCAACATTGCTTACTGAATTGAGCCTTGCTTGTACGAAGGGCTGTGCACAGACTGAATTGGTACTATATGTCTTCTTAAGGCTAGTTGAAGATGTTGCTGTACTGCAGGTATGGATTAACAATTTGTCCTTTGCTTAGCATTTTATTCTTGATTTTCATTTCACTAAGAGAAATTTAAGTATTAGTACCAAGGAGGGATGTCTAGACAAGAAGAGTCAAATTTATTTGCAAAAAGTAGATATTATTTTTGTAAATATATATATATGACCAAAAAATAATTATATTAATGTTAAAAAAACAGGTGTTTATTATACTTTGTATGCCTTATTTGTAGCTCAACTATCAGTGGCAGGTAATGAATAGATCCCTATTTTATCCTAGTTAAGATCAGGTATACTTAGGTAAGTGATCCTGCCTAGGTAATGTATCATTTCTCTAGAAAAGTGGATTTGTAATTCCTTACATTTCATCTTATAACAGGTATACTGCTACGTAATTCAGCAGCTGTCTTGTGTTTACCATGTTTAATACATACAATCTTTTACTGAATTCTTTAAAATTAAACAAAAGTGGCAGTAAGTGTTTACTGTAAAACCATGAAGAGCTTAACCTAAAAAACAGTCTGGCAGAAATTTAAAAGTTCTTACATTTTTTAATTAATCTTTATTCATGTATCATTATTGTGTTAAAATTTTATGAAGATACAACTCTCGATAGAACTTGCTTTGCAGATAATTTGATTATAAATTTGTAGTTCTTCTCAGATTGTCATTTTTAGGCCTTTTTGTACTTACTTTTTTTAGATGTATGTTTTCTAATGGCAATGTATGGTTATTTTTGTTGGCGTGTGTGGCTAAGTTTAAATTTTAAGTGTACGCTTCAAGGTGATCTTTATATCTGTTTTTTTGTGTGGCCAATTTATAATTTGTTAGTCTGGGAATTCGATTTTATAAATTCTGTTATTAAGTATGGGACATATTTTTTCGGTTGGTTTATTTTTTTTTAATATTTCCTGGTTATGCTTCCTGAGTTTTTGTATGTTATGTTAATATAGTTATTTTTTAAGACAGTCCAATCTCGGTAATCCAAAACTATTTTTGAAAATATCAAAACTAGAAATAAATAAATGGCTATATGAGCGGTTGAAAGAAGAAAGGCAGCATTGTTTTGTTTACTTTGCAATGTCCTCTCTTTTAATTATTCAGCCTACAGCAGTTCAGTTTCAAAGTTTACGGCAAGCAGAAGGTAGAATCGTTTTGTCATCGCATTGTGTTTAATTTTAATTTTTATAATGGCGTCTTCTTCTCTTAAAAGAAAACAAAACACTTTTGTTGTCGGATAAGTGCAACATTCTAAAACAACTTGATGCCGAAGTATCTGCTAAAAAATTAGGGGAAGATTTCGAGATAGGAAATTCAACAATCGGTGAGACAAAGAAAAAATGTTTTTTGTGTCTTCAAGGAAGCAGTGCACGGTGAAAATGAGTGAATGCGCTTTGGTAGAAACTGCTCTATACACATGGTTTCTGCAAGAACAATCGCGAAACAACCACATATCTGGTCCTTTATTGCAGGAAAAGGCGAGATTTTTTTTTCTGAACTCTACCTAAGAGTTTAACTTAATGAGGGAGAGTTTAAAGCAGGTAATCATTGGTTTGACAATTTGAAAAAGAGACATGGAATTCAGTCTTTTTCTATCATGAAAAATTGTCTAATAATCCAGATGCTATAGAACAGTTCCGTCAACAATTTCTGGAAAAAGTTAGTAAATTACCACAAAGTTTTACCAAAAAAACTTTGGTTCACAAGTATGAAGGCTGTACACCAGGACAAAAAATTATCAAAGATTGGTATCATTTATGCCTCTTTCAATCAGCTCTGGAAACCATAAATTACATCTGCTGCTCATTGGGAAATCAAAGAAACCATGAGCTCTCAAAGATTATTTCATGCCACTTATACAGAGACCATAGAAAAGGTTGGTTGGATCAAGCTTTATTTAATGAATAGTTTCATGATGAATTTGTTAGATCTATGAACCTTACTTGAAGAGCACTGCTTGTGCTAGACAATTCACCTGCACTTCCACACGAATTAGTTAGCGATGGCGGTAATATCACGACAATCTTCCTCCCACCCAACTGTACTGGACTAATACAACCAATGGATCAAAATGTTATACAGAACATAAAATTGAAGTATCAAATAATTCTCTTATAACATATTGTAGCACAAAATGGTGACACTTCAGCAATTTTGAAGAAATTAACAATAAAGGACATAGCGTTTTCTCTAACAGATGCTTGGAATTCTGTCACCCGACGACTCATACAAAAATAGCAGAAAAATTGATGGCCATCAATGGATTCCTCAAAATATTAAAGTGATACGATTACAAATGATAATGAAAGTGAATGGATTGAATCGATAGTGCACATTGTAAACAAAGTCAGCGAATGTGGAAATTTAAATTCAGAAGTCATAAGGTAGTGGATAAAAATATTAGGAAGGCACGAAAATATTATTGATTTACAAACCGAAGTAAATGAAAATTTTGGATTTTTTAAGTAAGAAATGAAGTTTCACAAAAAAAAGTAAAGTATTTATATTCAGTATGTACAGTAGTAAGTTTATTTGTGTGTAGTAGTAAGTTTATTTGCGTTTTATTAATTGCGTTGTTCAAGTGTTTGTTATATTGTTCATTTTAAAACTTTACATGGTAATGTTCCAGATGTAATAAACACAACTGCTGCTGAACTATGGTAGAATCCATCATGTTAATGACTTGTCATCCTTCGCCCAACTATAAGGACTCACTATGGGAACATATTTTTAACATGTTAAAATTGCTTTCAGTTCTAGCTGAAAATGTTTTTTTAAAAAAGTTCTGTTAATTATTTATAATTTTTTCAGGTTTTTTTTCTTGTTTTCAAGTTTGAACTTCAAATTGGAATAATTTACAATACAATGCAATAAAAATAAATTGTTATAATTAGATGTCATGTAAGTTTGTAACAAATATTATAATATCTATCAACAGTGATGACTGATTTATGAGTATTTATTCTAGACTTTGGAGTCACAACAACGTCGCAAGGATATTTATCATGCATTAACAACTAATATGGGTGATATATTTTCGTTTTTTCTTCGATTGATGGAAGAACACTATGAGAAGTCAAAAAATTTTCTGGAAAAGGGATTCACAGCAGAGTCAGAAGCTCATACAAGTGTTGTTCAGGTTTGTTTATTGTTTATAATTATAGCTAAATTTTAACAAAACCATTGTTTTACTACAACTACTAATTTTAACTTTTTGATTCTGCGAATACAATTGCCAGTGACAGAGGAGTATAAAAATTTTTTAAATGTTATACATTTTAAGTAAAATATTACCAAGTAGTCATTGGAGAAGGTCCTAAAGTATCAGGACAACTATCGGCTTTGCTTGTCACTCTAGTTATAGTTTTTCGTGTTATTTGGGTAAGGAATAGTAAGTAATTTCTTGCGAATGAGTGTGCCAACCAACATTACTTATAGTGAGGTTGTAATTTATTATAAAATAATAGATTTTGTAAAGCAAGTTTTTCAATCTCTTCGATTTCTTTGAAAATACAAGAGTGTGAAATAATGTCTGAAGGAGAAAGCCATATTTAGTCAATGTATACAAATTGTTTCAATATTTTTGTCAGTTCTAACTTGAAAGATTATGGATATTCCACTTCAAAGATCAACATGTTGCCACATTTATGTAACATTCATGTACTTGAGTTCTTTTCAAGGTATTTTTTTTTTTTTTTTTTGTTATCTGTAAAAAACATCAGCTATTTCTAATCCCCTTCTGATGAGATATAAACAAGTTTTCAAATCTGTATGCTGTACAGAAATCAAAGAGGTTGAAGAACCTGTTACACAAAACTTTTATAGCTCCTTGTTACAACCTTCTTAAGCATTGCTATATGGCATACTTACTCACAAGGAGTTATTAACACATTCAAGCCTACACCAGAGTATAGATTGAGCCTTTTAGTTAACACTAGTTGCATTTAGTGAATAGCTCGGAGTCATGTATTTATTTCCATAGTAATTCTCAGATATTCTCGGTTTTGTCGATATCGTTGTTGAAATTGGTAATTCTACTTTACATGACTCCACCTTTAGACCAATCAGAGTTGTTTTTACAAACAAAAACTTAATTTGTCAAATGTGGCGACCGATAGGTATGAGACAGATGTTGATTTGGTCAGACAGTGAGTGTTTTAATAGTGCGAGTTTGGTGTTTCGATTTTGTTGTTCGCTCTAAATTTTTTCTATCAGTTATTGTGTTTATTAATTTGTAGTTTGTGTGATTTTTGTTTAGGTTACAAGTCTGTTTGTTTTTTCGCTTTAAATTTATCTTTCAGTTATTTAGTTTATTTAATTTTTATTGTTAGAGATATTATGTTATAGACATGTAATATCTAAGTAGCTAAAGACCCCCTTAGAAGCGGTTCAATACGAAATATGTTGTTTTTAGACAGTGACAGTGAAACCAATTTAGGCCGAGGTACATCAACATATTTTTTATTGATGAACAGAATAAAAATGTAAATAGCTCTATTTTAGACTTAGGTTCAGAAGTTTTCTAAATTTTAAAGGAATATTTCAAAATTACATTTTCTCTTAGCTTTAAAATGATGTACTTGTAATATTTATTTTTATTCCAATTTAAAACATGTGTAGTGAAGTGCAGTGTTGCTATTTCAAAGGAACATAACATCATCTATATGTAAATAATCAATTCATATGTTTATATTTCCTGAAAGTGTGTTTAATTCCCTTTACAAAAATATATAATTTATTTTAAATGTGGTATTTATATGTAAAGAACTTTTTATAATTTTACCTAAAAACCTCCAGGCAGATAGAGATGGGCACCTATTAAGAGACTTGGCTTCAAAGTGTTGAACATTCAATTAACAGTAAGAGCTCGAACTAGCAAGAAGTGTAGCCGATGTGTGATTAGTTTTGAGATTTTTTTTTTATGTGACCATTTGTTTTGGAAAGATCAAAAATGAAAGACAATCCTCATGTATTAGTTATTACTAATACTTAGTTTTTTTTTTCATTTCAGAGAAGTATTCTTTGTGATTATTAATCTACCATTTATCAAACACTTAATACTGGGAATATTTTTATTGCCATAAATCTTGCATATCAGAAAAATGTGAATTTTTTCAAAAATAATTGTATGTTTTTTTAACAAGAGCTCTATTAAGCTCTATATCTATCATGATATTATGTACTGTTTATAATTAAATTATGTACAGTTTTAATTTATAATCTGTAACGTATTAAAATTTACGAGATGATTACCAATGTAAATCTAATGTCCAACTGAATAAATTTCTTAAATTACAAAAAATAATTATAATTTTGAAATGTTTTTATTTTTTGCAGGTTGTATTGCTAACACTGAGTGGTTTTGTGGAATGGGTTGCTATGAGTCACATTTTTGCAGATGATGGAAGACTGCTTAAGATTCTTTGCCTGTTGTTGAACAATGAAAATTTTCAGTGCGGAGCTGCGGAATGTCTTTATTTGGTAAATTAAACTTCTCACTTGGTTTACTATCACAAATAGAAATAACAAAAATTCATTAATTTACTATTTATTTTACTAAGGTATATTATTTAATTTTTTAAAAGATAAGTTTAGAGTTTGAAAACTGAACAAAAGTACTTTATTGTCCAGTAGGCCTGAGGGTCACAAGGGGATTGAAAATTACTCCATAGATGGGGAGTGAATACAATTATGGTTTTAATTTTCTTTCTGAAAAAAAATTTACAAAAGGAATTAGATACAAATAAGCAAAACCCATACATGTTTTAAAACATAAGTACATTATTTTTTTTATATTCATAAATTAGCCAAAGGAAATTTTAAATGTTAGATTGACTAATTAATGTAAATCCAAATACAGGGTGACCCATTTATTTTTTTTTATTACTAAAACTCGGAGGGACCTTATCGGTGTAGAGCATTTAGCTGTAGCCTTTGTACTCTCTTCCCATCCCTACCACAGGACTAGCTTAGTGGATACCTACCTCTTTGCAGAAATCAAGTACCCACCTGATGCTAGATCTTCTGATATCCTCTGGTGTACATACTTGCCAGCCAAACCACTTTCTCCTTGCAGCTCCCAAAGCAGGACACTCACAGAGTACGTGGATTGGGCTTTCCTCTTGGTCCTCGTCGCATCTCTTGCACACAGGGGACCTAGATTTTCCAATTTTGTATTGGAACCCCCTCAGATTCCGATGGCCTGTAACCAGCTCTACAGTAGCTCTGAGTTGATGTTTACTTAAGGAGAGTAGTTCTTTGCCCCACAAATCTCCTGAGTAACCCCACAGTACCTTGGATTTGTTACACCCCAAGGTTACATTCCATTCTTCCCTGCACAACCTGTCTATATGTGCCGTGATCCTCTTGCGCCCTTTCTGAGGCGGCATGCCCACTGCCCTCAGCAACGGTCCTTGGGTTATACACCCTTGTTTTGCTAAGGCGTCAGCTCTCTCATTCCCTATCCAGCCAGAATGTCCTGGAATCCAGGTTAGGTTGAGTGAATTATACTTACTCAGCTCTGCTAGAGAAGCCATAGTCTCAGCCACCAACCTAGAGCTGGTACTAGCCTTACCTAAAGCCTTCAGAGCTGCCTGACTGTCCGAGCAAATCCAGATGGTCTTGCCCCTCCTGCCAGACCCTATTATTTCCTCAGCACATAGTTTGATCGCGAGCACCTCCCCCTGGAAGTCGGAGTTGTAGTCCTCCAGGCGATGACAAAATCTGTCTTGGTGTCTCGGTCCACTAAATCCTGCTCCCACTCCTTCCTTCATCTTGGACCCATCGGTGAACCAGATTTCACCATGTCTGGGTCTATACTCCGCCCATGCCTCTCTTGCAGGAATAAGGATTTTGTAGTTTCCTTTTTCCCTTTTAAGAGACAGTATCTTATCCTGAGGCTCTATCCAGAGCTCCTTCAGTGAATCCCCAAATAGCTGTTTATGAAGTTTGCTACTTGTCTTCCACTGCCCGGTACAGCTTAGCCGGTATGCAGTTTTCATTGCCTCCATCCTAATTTGAAGACTCAAGGATGGAAAACGCAACATAATCCTCATGGCCGCACATGGTGTTTTTCTCCTTGTAGCTGTTATGCCTCTAAGGAAGAGCCCCTGCGCGCGGTCCAGCATTTATTTACTTGTTTCTTTCTGTGCCCTGTCCCACCAGACGATAGAGGCAAAGACCAACCTCGGCACCACAATGGCGGAATAAATCCAGTTCATTTGACGTGGACCCAAACCCCATCTCATGCCTATTGCTCCTCTGCATTGCCAGAACGTAGCTATGGCTTTTTTTGCACTTATCCTCCGAATGCTCACGCCAGAGTAGCTTCCTATCCAGAATAACTCCCAGATATTTAGCGCTCTCAACGTAGCTTATTTTGGTATAACCAACTTCCATCATCTCCAGCGATTTAGTTTTATATCGCCTAGTGAAGATGAGTGCCACAGATTTCTCTCCTTGAATGCATAGTGCATTCTCCCTGCACCATGCTTCTGTTACCTTGAGTGCCTCTTGAAGCAGGTCTTTGAGGACCTCTTCAAATGGTCCCCTAACAAGGATAGCTATGTCATCCGCATATACTACCACCTTGACACCCATTCCACTGAGTGTCCTTAGTAGGCCGTCCACGACAAGGCTCCACAGCAAAGGGGATAACACTCCACCCTGCGGGCAGCCCTCCGAGACCATCCCATTTATCGTGCACCCCACCCAGGAAGCAGTGCTTATCCGGTTTTCCAGGGAACTCATAATCCAATTTATAATTCCATCAGAAATCCCATGATCCAAAGCTGCTCTCTTGATGGCCAGTCTAGAGGTACTATTAAAAGCCCCCTCCACATCAAGAAAAGCCCCAATACATATCCCCTTGTTGTTGATCTGACCCTTAATAAAGTCTACGACCGACAAGAGCGCAGTCTCCACTGACCTACCAATTCGGTAGGCGTGTTGGTCCTGATGAAGCGGATACTGCTTCAAAGGTCCCTCCTTCAAATAGTAGTCCACCAGCCTTTCCAATGTCTTTAACAAGAAAGATGTGAGGCTGATAGGTCTGAAGTCCTTTACCTCTGTGTAACCTTTCCTCCCCGGTTTGGGGATAAAGATAACCTTCGTTTTGAGCCACTGCCCGGGCGTGTAACCCAAGGCAACACAGCCTCTGAGTAATCCTATCAGTGGCCCTATTATTTCCTCCAAGCAATTTTGTAGTAGTGCTGGAGTAATATTATCTAATCCAGGCGCTTTAAAAGGCTCAAAAGACAGAATCGCCTCTCTCACCTTTTGCGCTGAGATCACCTGCCCAGCAATATTCCAGTCCGCCCTTAGCCCAGTATGTCGGAGGTTTTGAGCACCGTCCCCTACCGGTCTAATATCGGGAAAACTGTTCCTCATAAGCAGACGCAGTGTTTCCTCCGGGGTGTCAGTAAAGCTACCATCAGTCTTCTTGACAAACTTAAGCTCTCCCCTCGGTCTACCTGCTAACACCTTAAACAGTCTAGCAGTGTCACTCAGTGTGCTTGTCTCTGAGCACCACTTTTCCCAAGAAGCACGTTTAACCTCTTTAATAAGATTTTTATAGAGACCCTGGCTGTCTTTATATGCCTGCCAGGTCTCCGCCATTTTCTCTTCTTGCCTTCTAGTCTCTTTCTGTCTTGCCTCTAACTCGCTGTTCCACTTAAGCTTACCACTCCCGGTGTTTATCCGCGAGAGAGGGCAATTTTCCTCAAACGACGTGGAAATTGCAGTCCTGATGTAGGCCTCAGTATTTTCCAGTTCATTTGATGTACCATATTTACCACGGAAGTCAGACATCCGCCTCTTCACCGAGGACTTAAAACCTGTCCTTCTCGGGTTCCTAAACCACACCACATGGGGAACAACTCCCCTCATCGTAGCAGTGATGATCCGGCGATCAGACATGGAGGGCTCATCCGAAACCTGCCAGTCATGCACCCACCTTACCATTTGTCTATTACAGAAGGTGATATCTAGAACCTCCATTCTGTTTGAAGTGACAAATGTTGGCTCGGCACCTGTGTTTAAAACTACAAGGTTTTCTTCAATCAAGAAGGCTAGGAGCTCCTCACCTCGCTCATTTGTGTCTGTGCTGCCCCACACTTCATTATGAGCATTGGCATCACAGCCCACTAAGATTCCTATATTCCTCTCCTTGCAGTACCGAACTAACTTAGGTAATTCAGCAGGGGGCGATTCTCTATTGTGGGCGCAGTAAGTGGAGGCCACGATGAACTCCCTGCTCTCACTTACCTCGCCCTTGCCTCGAATTCTAACCACCGCAAGGTCTTTAGTTGAGAATTCTTGAATCAGCGTGGCTTCTAGTCCTCTGACTATCACACATGCTCTGTGCCCCTCATGTTCCCTACCTGCGTAGGTGCGCCCAGCTGCAGTCAGACCCCTTATACGGTTCCTGACCAGCCACGGTTCTTGCACCAGGTAATGTGTGCCTCACATTTAAGCACCTGGTTAGGATCACCGAGGCGCTTTTACTGTGATGCAAGTTGATTTGCAGGATCATTGCTCGAGGGTCAGCCATCTCCAACTGACCCCTACGCCTTCTCCTGATTCTCTCTCCCGCCCTTCTCTTCCAGGTCCTTAGAGTTCCACTTAAAAGTGACCTCTGCAGTCCCCAGGAAGGCTTTCCCATCTCTTGCCTTTAATAGTCTGGCCGATGCCTCATCCAATCCTAGGCAGAGGAGGCTTGCAGGTCCCCGCTCAATGCACTGTAGGATCTTCCACTTCGAAGTGTCAATTTCTGGGTTTTGCATCCCGATGAACTTGACCAGCTGAGTGGCCTCCCTTTTTGGTGGTGGTACTAGCACCGTCACTTTCACCCTTTTGATCAGTTCATCAGGCAGTACTAGCCTTGCCTGAGTCCCGTCCTCGAGCTTAACTGACGGTACCACTTCTCTCAGCCATTTTGCCGATTCCTCCTCAGCACAAATAAATGCTGCGACTCCATCCCTTAGGTGAGTGTCTCTGAACCGCGGAACAAAACCTCCACTAGGAGTGTCCAGAATCCGGTCCATGACGGTGCCCTTAAGATGGTCGAACTCCGCCATCTCCATCCTTACGCCTACACTATCCCCAAAGGTCACAAGAACCCTCGGTAGGTTGGCGGAGATCGCTGAGAAAGACGGCCCTCCCGACCAAGGCCTAGACCTCTTGACCTCCGACTCTGGAGTAGGATTAGAAGTACTCCTTTCCTTCCTTTTCCTCTCTCTCTTTTGTCGTACTAAAGTCCTACCTGATCCACTATCTTCCGGGACGACAGGGCGGGTTCTAGCCCCAGCCTCCGTCAAACCCTTCCGCTGCCCGGATCGGTGTTTCCTCAAAGGGGGTGGCGGTGGTTCTCTGCCCTCCGCCTCCGCCTTCTTTGCTTCCTCATGGTAGGAAAGCCAGAGTGCTTTCCTCCTTTGTGCCCCACTCATTCTTCCTGTTGCCTTCGCAACTGGATTTCCATCTGTCTCTATGGGGGCCGAAGCCACCTCCATAGGAACAGATTTGTCGGTAGGTTCTAAGCCCTGACCAGTTAAATTTATTTTTTCTATCTCTGCCATGTGTGTTCCCACGAGCAGCTAGGGAAATAAAGGTCCGCCGCCGCAGAGCCCCGCTTACGGCGGTAAGGCGACCTAAGTACTCAGGGGTGGCGCCAGGTGCCCCTGAGGCTCCGTTAAAGACCCTCCTTACCCTGAGGGCCACGAATCTACATCGGCACGAATCGCATAACACCTTTCGATCGGGGGTGTAAGTGCCCATCCATACCACCAACCTGGATGAGGGGTGCTTCTTGGTTGCCGCCCGCAAGGGAAGGGCAGGGCGAGAGCTGGGCAGATAACAACCCTTCAAGTGCTAGGACTGGCCCCTTTTTTTTGAGCCGCCTTCATGCACTCACACAATTGCCTGGACTTCCCGTTTATAGGGAGCCACATACGTACAGCTCTGCTCCACCCGTCCCCCACGCCCGGATTAAGCCTCTCCACCACGTCAATGTCATGCAGCCCATAGGAGAGGAGGTGACCCATAAAAACGGGAATTTTTGTAACGCGTCGTGGCAGCCGTGAGCAGGTGGCAGCACTGCGGGACAGCGACAGTGTACAAGTAAACAAGCCGCCATTACAGTAGACATGGACCAGTGGAACGGGCAACAGCGTGCGTTAGCTATAAAAATGTTTTATTAAAACGATGATAGTTTGAAAGCTACCTAGATTGAGTTCCAACGTTTTTACAACTTAGGACAGCATGATTCCGTTCCATCAAAACATGCCATTAGAAGTTGGATTAATAATTTTGAAGAGAGTGGATCAGCTTTAAAGAAGAAACCAACGGGACGGCCAAGAAGTGCTCGTACTGCACAGAACATTGATGTTGTCGCTGATCTGTATTGAAGAGTCCACGCCGTTCGATTCGTAAGCAAGCAGCTGCGGTTGAAATGTCCTGTGAGAGTGTTCGCAGAATTCTTCATTTAATTAAAATTTCACCCCTACAAGCTGCAGATAGTGCAAGAGTTGAAGGAAAATGATTACCAGTCGCGATTGCAATTCTGCCAACAAATGTTAACACACATAAACAATGACGATGAATTTCTAAGCAAGTTGAGGATGTCAGATGAGGCCCACTTTCATCTCACAGGTTATGTTAACAAGCAGAACTACAGATACTGGGCAGACACAAATCCTAATGAACTTCATGAGCGCCCTTTACACGCTAATAAGGTTACAGTATGGTGTGCTGTTTCATTACATGGGATCATCGGACCTTATTTTTTTGAGAATGAACGGGGGGGGGGGGATTGCAGTGACTGTCAATGCTGATCGTTACGTGGAAATGTTACAACGTTTCATTACACCTGAATTGAACAATTTTCCAGACGTTCAAGAATCCTGGTTTCAACAGGATGGTGCGACATCACACACTGCACGGCGATCAATGGAGGCTGTGCGAGTATTGTTTGGTAACCGTGTCATCTCAAGATTCGGTAACGTTTTCTGGCCCCCTAGATCGCCAGATTTGACCTTGTGCGATTTCTTTTTGTGGGGCTATCTCAAAACTAAAGTGTTCACAACTCGACCGAGAACTGTAAATGAGTTAAAACAGAGAATTCGGGATAAAATTCACAGTATTCCAGTTGAGATGTTGCAGCGGGCAATGAGGAATCTCCACCGCAGATTTCAAGAATGCGTTCTTAGAGGAGGACGCCACCTAAAGGATGTTGTTTTTAAAAAATCATAAATTCCATCAGTGTTTCATAAATGGCAAGTTTTGATATTTCATGTAATATAAATAAAACCATTTTCTTCCATCACTCTTATATTTTTAGAATTTTTTAAAAAATTCCCGTTTTTCTGTGTCACCCTGTATTTATATCATACAACTTTGTTTCACACATCACATGTAAAGCTGCTGGCTTTAAGAGAAAGTACAAAAAGGTTATGTGTCACACCTGTCATTTCTTCTGGATGAGTAACCTATCATAGACTTTAGGTGTGTCTATAAAGCTGGACTACTAGGGTTTGCTGGTTTGTGTTTAAGCCTTTACCACTCAAGTTAATTCATAAAAAGCAAATCGGAATCCAAACAAACTGAAATTAGATGTCTACTTCTTTCTCTTTTAAGTAAAATTTTGACCATTTTGATGTTCATCTTGACCATGACAAGAGGATCATATTGAGAATTAATAAACTGAGAATTACACTGGCATTTTTTTACCTGACATGTTTAAACATTGACTGCCTTGCAAGGCTTAATGAACAGGGAGAAAACAAATTTAATTTACAGAGATGCCCCAAAAATGTACAATTTTTAAAAAACAAGCTAACATGTATAAAGTGTCTAAAATCACAGTTTCTTCTTAATTTTTACACATATAAAGCCACAAAGTACTTAGAATAGGTGTGCAACTAGTTTACTGACATGGAAGAACATCTCTAAATGTAACCATCTCTGAAATAAGTTATATTTTATATTCTTAGTGTCTAAGGTTTTGTATCCTTTTTAAAACCTATTATTTAGTCATTATTTAGGCTCACAGTCTAGTGACTTATTCATTAATTGTATTTTCATCACAACATTACATCCCATATCAGTCTATCCAGTTAAGTATGTTTTTACATAGCTTTTGAATTCTTGTAATATGTTATAAGGACCAACATGGTGTGTGATCTAGAAATAATTGTAGTAATGATAAAGGAAGTGATTAATCAAAAGAGGAACAAATTTCTATGAAATGCTAGAAAAAGAAAAGAAAAATTAATAGCTTATTTTGAGTGTAGGTGCTGAACCTAAATATTCCAAGAAAGTGAATCATTTGAAATTTTGGTTTGGAGAAGAGTAGAGCATGTTAATTGTGTAAAAATAAAGTGTAATAAAATTTTTAATGATTTTTTAAAATTAAAAACAAATAGAAATGGATTACGAAAAATAAAACAATACCGATACAGGCAAATAAAGGAAAGAAAAATTTACTTGGACATGTAAAAAAATTGGTTTTGTTGCAGAATACAATCCAAGTAATGATAGATAAATGCAAAGCTAAAGATATTAGATGATAGTGATAATAAGCTAAGTGGAATAATATGCTAAACAAAGTGGAAGGGAGAGAAATATTTCTCTTCTGTTAACCAACATTGCCTCATGAAGCAAAGTAAACTTATGAGCATGAGGCAAAAATCTCCAAACATGTTATTTATGATCAAACTTTTGATAAAGCCTTTCTCAGTGAGCTCCTACCAATAAAAACTAAGCATTTCTTTCAAAAAAATTTTTTAAAATAATTTCTCTAGTAGTTGTTACTGGGCATTGATCTGACAGCACGTTGCCTTTTATATTTATAGATAATGTGACAAGAAGTCATATTTTAAAATGATAAAACTGCTAGTATTGAAATAAAGATTAACTAGATTGTTACAAAAAAATTCAGAATAGTTTCAGTTGTTTAAATATAGTCATACAGGATAGTACATTGTCACTTGTTCAAATATAGGCATACAGGATAGTACATTGTCACTTGTTCAAATATAGGTATACAGGATAGTACATTGTTACTTGTTTAAATATAGGCATACAGTATAGTACATTGTCACTTGTTCAAATATAGGTATACAGGATAGTACATTGTCACTTGTTTAAATATAGGTATACAGGATAGTACATTGTTACTTGTTTAAATATAGGCATACAGTATTGTACATTATCACTTGTTCAAATATAGGTATACAGGATAGTACAATGTCAGTTGTTCAGATGTAGGCATAAAAGATAGTACATTGTCACTTGTTCATACAGTATAGTACATTATCACTTGTTCAAATATAGGCATACAGGATAGTACATTGTTACTTGTTCAAATATAGGCATACAAGATAGTACATTGTCACTTTTTCAAATATAGGCATACAGGATAGTACATTGTTACTTGTTTAAATATAGACATACAGTATAGTACATTATCACTTGTTCAAATATAGGTATACAGGATAGTACATTGTCACTCATTCAGATGTAGGCATACAGGATACTACATTGTCACTCGTTCAGATGTAGGCATACAAGATAGTTCATTGTCACTTGATCAAATATAGGCGTACAGGATAGTATATTGCCAATTGTTCAAATATAGACAAACAGGATAGTACATTGTCTCTTGTTTAAATGTAGGCATACAGGATAGAATATTGCCAATAGTTATACAGGAGGGTACAATGTCACTTGTTCAGATATAGGCATACAGGATAGTATATTGTCACTTTTTCAAATATAAGCATACAGGATAGTATGTCATTTGTTCAAATATAGGCATACATAATAGTGTATTGTCACTTGTTCAAATATTGGCATACAGGATAGTATATTGTCACTTGTTCAAATATTGGCATACATAATAGTGTATTGTCACTTGTTCAAATATTGGCATACAGGATAGTATATTGTCACTTGTTCAAATATAGGCATACATAATAGTGTATTGTCACTTGTTCAAATATTGGCATACAGGATAGTATATTGTCACTTGTACAAATATTGGCATACATAATAGTGTATTGTCACTTGTTCAAATATTGGCATACAGGATAGTATATTGTCACTGTTCAAATATTGGCATACAGGATAGTATATTGTCACTTGTTCAAATATAGGCATACATAATAGTGTATTGTCACTTGTTCAAATATTGGCATACAGGATAGTATATTGTCACTTGTTCAAATATTGGCATACATAATAGTGTATTGTCACTTGTTCAAATATTGGCATACAGGATAGTATATTGTCACTGTTCAAATATTGGCATACAGGATAGTATATTGTCACTTGTTCAAATATTGGCATACAGGATAGTATATTGTCACTGTTCAAATATTGGCATACAGGATAGTATATTGTCACTGTTCAAATATTGGCATACAGGATAGTATATTGTCACTTGTTCAAATATTGGCATACATAATAGTGTATTGTCACTTGTTCAAATATTGGCATACAGGATAGTATATTGTCACTTGTTCATATATTGGCATACAGGATTGTATATTGTCACTTGTTCAAATATAGATATAGTATACAGGATAGTGAATTATCGCTTGTTATAATATAGGAATACAGGATAGTACATTGTCACTTGTTCAGATATAGGCATACAGGATAGTATATTGTCACTTATTCAAATATAGATATAGTATACAGGATAGTGAATTATCGCTTGTTATAATATAGGAATACAGGATAGTACATTGTTACTTTTCCAAATGTAGAAATATGTGATATATTTATTTTTTGGTATTGCTAAATTATTTTGTTATAATTTTTATTCTTTATTAAATTTGTTTCAGTTGTGTAATTAAAATATAGAAAAAATATATTTCAGATTTTTAAAATTTACTTGTTTGAATATTTTATTTAAAAAAAAAATACATTTTCATAAGTATGTATTCTAAATAATATTCATACAGTTTATGATTATATATTTTAATTAATATAAGAAATTTTTTAATTTTTAACAGATAGTTTCAAGAAAAGGCAAAGTGGATGAAAGGCGACCTTTAATGTCAGTTTTTAATGCTCTTCCTGTGATATGTATATATCAAGCAACAAACATGTCGTTGAACGAAAGGCACTATATTTTTCTGAAAAAGTTGACACAGGTATATTTTGTAATTATGATAAATTTTATATTAAGCCAGATATATGGAAATTTGTACTCTTGATAATTAAATTATCATACCAAGATTTAATAGCTTCAGTATTGGAGAAGGAGGTATTTTGATTAGAATTAGTTTTTGTCATTTTTAAAAAATGTTGTTCATAATTATGTAAATATAAAACTGGATAAACTCAATAAATTAATTGAATAAATGTTGAGGGCTGTTTATTATGCTGTTAATTTATTAAAAGTTTCCTCGATTTATTCTAGGGATCAGAATTGAGGCGTTTTTCAAGAACTGAAATTAACTTTCACCTATAATTCAATAAATTATCCCATGTAAACAAAATAATAAACATGAATGAATGTTGGCTTTAATATTTACAACTGTCAACAATTTTAAGAAATTTGTAAAGCCTAACAGACTTTTCTAGTAATGTTTTTCATTTTACTGAGTTGGCAATTACCATCTTTAGAAGACTGTTTCTCTCTGAGTATCTATGAATTTTTTCATTATTATATATACCAAAGAATCTTTAGTAAAAACAACACTTTGATGGTTGGTTGGTAATCTTCAATTTTAAACCGAATCTATTAATTTCTTTTTGTATAATATAAAAAATAAACCCCTTATGCAGCAAAAGTAGGCAATAATTATTATTTGTTTAAAATTTACTGAAGCATTGATCAAAATTTTCAAGTCGACTTGCATCTAGACATTTTTTCATTTGTTTATTCTCATGATTACTGTTTTCCAGTTTTATCCTTTCTTATCTTTCTGTTAAACTTATCTATCAACATTTAATTTGTTTTCAATTTTAATATTATGTATTATCCTCTTTTATATTGTAGTTGAGTATTTATACAAAGTGTGTTCTGGTGTTTCTGTGATAATTTATGTTCTTGTATTCTATTTTTGTATCATATTTTTTATGGTGTGTAAAACAGTTTATACCTAGTGTGTTATATACCACTGATAACCTTAGATGGGTTAAGTAAGTTCTCAGAAAACAGTACAGACCAATCCTGGTAATCTGAAATAATAAATATACAACAATTTCGGATTACTGGAATGTATGCGCACTATGTATACCTTTACGTAGCTACATAAACACAGCGACATATATACCTATATGGTATTATAAAGTAGGTATAGGCTAATGCTAAGAGTAAAGTTAGTTAATTACAGTATAGTACAGTAATAACTGGAAAAAAACACACTTGCCAATTGAAACACGTTTTTTTATTTTTTAATTGAAACAAGTTTTTATTATGTAAAATTGGTAAATTAACAATATAAGAAACACTTGAACAACACTCTTAATAAAACATTATAAACCTACTACTGTATGTACTGAATATAAAGTCTTTACTTTTTTATAAAACTTCATTTCTTACTTGAAAAATCCGAAATTTTCATTTGATACGGTTTGTTGATTACCTTTTTTACAGCCTTCTTTCTGATCTGAAGCAGCAGGAAGAATTGATGGTATGGTATGTCAAATTTGTGGCTTCGAGAGCTCTTTGAGCAGGGCATAAATGGTAATTGACCTTTGCTCATTTTCTCCCCTGGTGCGATGTCTTTGTAATTGTGAACTACAGTTTTCTTTGGTAAAACTTTTCAAAATAAGCCACTTTCATCTGCAATGCAAACTTTATCAGAACATAAATTTAATTCACTAACATTCTCCAGAAATTGTTGGTGGAAAAATTCTATAGAATCCGGATTACTAGACAAATTTTCTCCCGTGATAGGGAGCCACCGAATTCCATGTCTCATTTTGAAATTGTCAAGCCAATGATCACTGGCTTTAAACTCATCTTTGTTTGGGTAGAGTTCAGAAAAAAATCTCGAATTTCCTGCAATAAAGGGCCAGAAATGATGTTGTTTCGCAATCTTTCTTGCAGAAACCATAAGTATAGAGAAGTTTCTACCAAAGCGTATTCACCCATTTTCACTATTTTCTGCTCACTGAGGTCACTGCTACTTTGCTCCACAGAAGATACAAACGACAAAATTTTTTCCTTATGTCACTAATTGTTGAATTTCTGATCATGAAATCTGCTAATTTTTTAGCAGTTACCCCGTCGTCATGTCGTTTTAGAATGTCGCACCTATCCGACAGCAAAAGTGTTTAGTGTTTTCTTTTAAGAGAACAAGGCGCCATTATAAAACCTAAAATTTAACACACTGAGATGACAAAACAATTTTACCTTCTCCTTGCCTTAACAGTTGAAACTGAACTGCTGTAATCTGACTAATCAAAAGGTATCGATACACTGAGGTCATTTTAAAGTAAACAAGACCATGTTGCCTTTCTTCTTTGAACCTCTATAACTGCGATTTATTTATTTCTCATTTTGATATTTTTGAAAATCGTTTCGGATTAGTGGGAGATTGGGACTAAAGGAATTCGTATTATCAGGATTGTATTTCTAAATAACTAACTGAGGATAAGCAAATACTCCCACACAATTACTGAATAGTACATTTTAAAAGTTTTAAATCTTCATGTTTTGATTAGTAAAAGGACTGTTTTTTTTTGCAAAATATAAGAATAATTTTATATGAAATTGTTTTTTAAATTTTGGAAAAACAGATATTCCAAAACATTGAACTTGTTTCTAAGTGCATTTATCTACACTAAGGCATCAAATGCACCTATTATATTATTTCACACTATTGGATTAAGTATTTTAATAACAGTTTACAAACATATTTCGAAAATATGCTAAAATATTTTTTACAATAATTTTTTTTTCTTTGTTAGGTTTTGACTGGCCTAGGCATGCAGTTGTGTTCAATTTGGAGCAAAGATGAGAACGTGTTTAACAATGCTAAGGAAATATTTGGAAATTTTTTAGAAGCACTAGTAACATTTTCACGTCACCCATCTTTGAAAGTGGCACATTATGCAAATACACTTTGGTCAGCATTCTTCAAGCATGAGCAGATATCTAAAGACCCAGTATTTCTTAGCTATGTACCAAAATGGGTTGAGGCAACAGCTCCTAAAACAATGAAAGTAATTATTATAGTAATTATTTTTTAAATTAAAGTTCTAGTGAAAAAACAATAATCTTTAATGAAGATTAGATAGGAAAGTGATAGACTTACTTTGCTAATTTTCTAGTTTGTTTCCATGATATAGACACAGAGATGAAAAAAAACACTGATATTAAACTTCTACCCTCACAGGAAATCTTCATTGATCAACTACAAATTTAGTTCAAACAGTTTTACAATTTTAAAGCAATAATATATCTTAAGTTACCTTACAAATAATAGTAGATAATATTAATGACTCCTTATTAACTTGGTATAGGAGAGACAGAGTATAGTTGCCTTTCTTGAACCATTCAGTATTCAAGGATGGTAATTTGGCTAGTGCTATGCTTCAACCACCAATTATTACCCTTGGTTTGGTGCTAGATACTTTTTTTTCATAGAATGGGTTTTCCTTGGGATAGAAAAATCATACATAAATGTTTTACTGCTACCTGAAATTGACACCAGAACCTTTAGGTTATTAGTCAAGTGCTCTACCCACTTGACCACTAAGACACCATATTAGTAGGTACTAATGTAGAAAAACTGTACAAACTTTGTTACAGCTCCTTTTCAAAAAATATACTTAGATGTAGCATATGTTGAATACAACTCCCAATTACATAATTTTAGTAACCTTACTTACTACCAAAATGGTTTTAAGGAGTCAGGTCATTAAAATTGCATTAAAAAACAAATATATATATATATATATATATATATATATATATATATATATATGTATGTTTATATATTTTTAGGTTAGTTTTGGTTGGTAAAGATTATTTAGATTTTTTGGACTAGGAGACTGACAGACTTACCTTGGTAAGAGTCCACTCTGTAGTCTTGAAATAGAAACACATAAAAGCACTTAAACAATGATATATTT
The DNA here is from genome assembly GCA_036971475.1 of Prosapia bicincta. Lineage (NCBI taxonomy): Eukaryota > Metazoa > Arthropoda > Insecta > Hemiptera > Cercopidae > Prosapia > Prosapia bicincta. The sequence goes on from JBAIZL010000004.1 coordinate 252,292,420, forward strand.
CAACCACACAGTGGTCTTTGTCAATCGAAGAGAACACTACAGTCAGTCTTATATAAACTATAATCACTCATATGTTCATGGAAACAATATATATATCTTTAATCTGTGCATCTGTGACATCTGATTTCTACTCTACACAATCTGTGATTACAATTATTTTATTTCATTCTCTCATATTTCTTTTTGTGTTTTCTCTTCGATTGACAAAGACCACTGTGTGGTTGAAATATATCATTGTTTAAGTGCTTTTATGTGTTTCTATTTCAAGACTACAGAGTGGACTCTTACCAAGGTAAGTCTGTCAGTCTCCTAGTCCAAAAAATCTATATATATATATATATATATATATATATATATATATATATATATATATATGTAGTTATTATTATTATACATATATAAAATAAAGTTGTTATTATTATTACTTATAAATAATTTTTTCCAATAATTTTACTTTATGTGATGAGGCACCTTCGGTCACTTGACCATTGTCGAATCACTGAATTAATTTTCTCTATTTTTCTGGTGTGGATGTTCGGTCCGTGATGTTGGTATTTGTTGACGTCATACATATTTCTTCTTGAGCCTCATCTATAATGTTTTTGAATAGTACATCGCCTGCATATGGTGTCTGTAGGTTCATTAAATTGTGTATGTTTTTATAAATGTGGTATTTTTCTAGTGAGTTTAGTTCTATTGGGTTATTATTTATTTCAAGTATGGTTAGGTTATTTTCGTAATTTGTTATTTCATGTTTATGTGTTATTAGGTGTGCTGCAACATTTGATGCTTTTGTATTTTTATTTTTGAATGCTCTGTAATGTTCTTCAAATCTTATTTTAAATGATCTGGTTGTTTTTCCTGTGTAAAATGTGTTGCAGTCGTTGCATGTAATTTTGTAAATTCCTGATAGGTTATGTTTTTTTGTATTTGTTTTGTGGTTTGAGTTATTAAGATATTTTATTATTTTGTTGTTTGGTTTGTATGTTGGGGGTATAGTATTCTACTATAAACAACTACGATATATATATATATATATATATATATATATATATATATATATATATATGAAGTTAATATATTACTATTGTAAGTAATTTTACAAGTAATTGTAAAATTACTTACAATAGTAATATATTAACTTCATAAAGTCAGTGCAACGGAAAAACAATGGATAACGTTAAATATCAAGAATATATATATATATATATATATATATATATATATATATATATATATTTATAGGTTAGTTTTGGTTGGTAAAGATTATTTAGATTTTTTGGACTAGGAGACTGACAGACTTACCTTGGTAAGAGTCCACTCTGTAGTCTTGAAATAGAAACACATAAAAGCACTTAAACACTGATGTATTTCAACCACACAGTGGTCTTTGTCAATCGAAGAGAAAACACAAAAAGAAATATGAGAGAATGAAATAAAAAATCTTTTAAACAATTTTTTATTTCATTCTCTCATATTTCTTTTTGTGTTTTCTCTTCGATTGACAAAGACCACTGTGTGGTTGAAATATATCAGTGTTTAAGTGCTTTTATGTGTTTCTATTTCAAGACTACAGAGTGGACTCTTACCTGTACAGAGTGGTAAGTCTGTCAGTCTCCTAGTCCAAAAAATCTATATATATATATATATATATATATATATATATATATATATATATATATATATATATATATATTTATTTATATATTTAGGTTAGTTTTGGTTGGTAAAGATTATTTAGATTTTTTGGACTAAAATCTTCCAATTCCCTATCATTTGAACAGATTCTCTTACCCCTGATTGCTTGACTGTATGGAATGGATCGTTTTATGTTTATTGGGTGGTTGCTGTCGAAATGGAGATATTGTAGGTGGTTTGTCGGTTTGATGTGAATTCCTGTGTTGATATTTCCATTCTGGAGTGTTACCTCTACATCCAAAAAGGTAATGGCTGATGTAGATTTCTCCCAGGTAAATGATAGAGAATTGGAAGATTTTAATAGAAAGATATCAACAGCCTTCCAGAGAAGAGGATACCCAAAAAAACTCATTGAAAACCAAATTCATTCAGCACAATCCTCGGTTCACCATAAACCACAAACAGAACAAAATAAACTGTCTTTAATAACAGACTACCATCCTGGTCTACATAAACTCAACAAGATATTGAGAGATGGCTTCAAAATTCTTCAAGCTTCCGTCCACAACAAAAATCTTTTCACCGATCCACCGCAAATTTGGTACAAGCAACCTCCTAGTACATCCTAAACTACCAGACCCTGATGTAGAGAAACCACACAAACTTCCTCATGACTCCTTCCCATGCAATAGACCTAGATGCAAGACGTGTCCAATACACCCCTCAGCAAATAGTTTCAACAGCCAAACAACAAAAATGGTCTTCAAAATACAGGGTCATCATAATTGTACATCGAAAAATGTCATATACCAGCTACAATGTAAACTTTGCTCAGCACAGTACATAGGCCTGACCACGGATGGTCTGAATATCAGAATGAATGGCCACAGACATGATGTTAAAATTATGAATATGGATAGACCAACAGCTCAACATGCTGCGAGTCACAACATCACAACTTTTGATGACTGCTAAATAATCAAATCACTCCCCCCTGATTGCAATCCCTCAGAACTGAGAAGGTGGGAACTATCATACCAGTGGTATACCAAGTCCAGAGAATCTCCTAACCTCAACATCAGATAAATCCATTCATTTTTTTTCCAATTAGCCTTATCTCTTTTCCCCTGACAGACTTATATAAACTATAATCACTCATATGCTCATGGAAACAATATATATATATATATCTTTAATCTGTGCATCTGTGACATCTGATTTCTACTCTACACAATCTGTGATTACAATTATTTTATTTCATTCTCTCATATTTCTTTTTGTGTTTTCTCTTCGATTGACAAAGACCACTGTGTGGTTGAAATATATCATTGTTTAAGTGCTTTTATGTGTTTCTATTTCAAGACTACAAAGTGGACTCTTACCAAGGTAAGTCTGTCAGTCTCCTAGTCCAAAATCTCTCTCTCTCTCTCTCTCTCTCTCTCTCTCTCTCTCTCTCTCTCTCTATATATATATATATATATATATAGATTTTTGAGTACAGAGTAGACTCTTACCCATCTTACTCTACTTGGTAAGTCTGTCAGTCTCCTAGTCCAAAAAAATCTAAATAATCTTTACCAACCAAAACTAACCTAAAAATATATATATATACATATATATATATACAGTCAACTCCCGATTATCCGGGATCGCATCAACCGGGTTGCGGATCAACCGGGATCGTCAGCTCCACTTGAAGCAGTGGGGCGGGAGGAGTCAAAAGTGAACGCGGTGGACGGTTGATAGTGCGGGCGATCGTTGGTGCGTACAGTAACCTTTACGGAATAATTTATAGCCTGTCAACTCGCCCGCAGTCGCCACCTCGTGTTCTAAATCCTTCCTACCTGTTTCCGCGCGATGCGCACTCGCGGGCAGAGTTTCGGTCAGCATGTCTGAGTTTACGTTATATTTCTTGTTATCGTTTTATAAATTCATGCGGTTCTATGACGCGCGAATCCCTAATTACGCGTTGATCTCCAACGTCCAATCAGATCAGAGCACATCGAAGCATCGAACGTGATGCATGGAGGTGCGATAACCTTGAGCGCGAGCGGCAGTTTTTCGGTGAATAAATCCGAACGCCGAATTCGCGGAATTACACGATCACTCGAGTCGAACCCTTTCTCAGTGGTCAGTTTATGCGTTGCTTCTGATCAAAACGAACTGTACAGTAGTGACGGTACAACAGGAGGCGGTACTATTTATCAGCTGTTTTTACAGTCATTGGTTAGAAGTAGGGCTGTGGATATTATGGTATTTGTTTTAACCGTTATTTCGCATTATCCGTGACGGCCCTGCCGGTAATTATCCCGGATAATCGGGAGTTGACTGTATATATGAAGCTATTATAATTACTTGTAAATAATTTTTTCCACCGAGAAAAATTATGGACAACGTGAAATATATATACATATGAATTACGAAAATAACTTAACCATACTTGAAGTAAATAATAATCCAATAGAATTATTGAAAAGTTAGGAATGACAGAAAAATGTACTCAAACATATAGAAATACTCCTAACAGAAATGAAGATGAGTATATTAATAATAAAGTAAATCCTCAATTACCAATGGTAATGAGGACTTATGGTATTTCAGAAAATAAAATAACTCGGATAACAAGGATTCTGCAAAAGAAATCGTGTAGGAAACGTATGATAAACCGGTGAAATGAATAAAAACCTGGATAAAGAGTAAAAAAGGGCATTTACAATGTAATGTATGGTAATTGATATGATTAATAAATATTCAAAATTTTTATATCTAAATAAATAAAATACCTAGATTCATTTAGATACACAAAAAATATAACCAAACACACAAACATAACCAATAAAATAACACAAACAATAAAATGAAAACTGCCAAATATGAAGCACAAAGTTCAACAAAACTTTACACTCACCAGAGCAAATAAAGGTTACGATACTGTAAGCACCAATACCAGTATTCTGAATGATTGAATACTTAGTTAATAACAACATAATACAACTGACAACAGATCCAACAAAGAAATATTACAAAACTGTCAATAAAATAGGAAACAGTTCTAAACACATAATAAGTAAAGATGAAAACATTACCTAAAAAAAATCAACTTTTGATATGTTAAGGTATACCTGCCTACCTTGCTCTGTCAGAAATTCCCAAAAAAATAAACTAATATTCTTATCTAATTATTTCTAAAGTGCCAGAATGCCCCAGCACAAAAACTAGCAAAACACATGGACATTGTTATTAGCTGATTACTTTCAACACAACAAGAAAATCAGGACAGGTTTCAAATGACACAAACCTGTACACTAATTAAACCACTTAAAACCAAAACAAATTCAGAAGAGTGTACTACAAATCCATATTATTTAAATCTTGGACTTCACCAAGAAAAACTATTTCAACTTCAATTCCAAATTTTTTCGCAAGTAGAAGCCCTATCCATGGGAAGTGTAAACAGCATCAGGTTGAAATTTTCCGAAACTCCCACCACACAATCAAACAACACACCCTCACACAAAATCATATAGTGGCACAAATACAGCATTATCACACTTTACAGAGGCAATAATCTATCAGTGTGATAAACTCTTTTGACACAATGAAATAAACCTAAAGGTCAATTTCACCTTATAATTCAAAACTGACTGATCATTGCACTGATCAATCTCACTAAAATAAAAAGCTCTCACAAATACACATCAATAAAAAACTGATAATGACATACACAAACATCCATAACACTTTAAACCACCTACTGCAAGACAAATATGCCACTTTAAATCTGTGTTCCGTACAATTTAAAGACATACCATGGTTCACAGAAAACCTACAAAGAAACAGCATCATAAAATATACACAGAAATGGTCACAATTATTGATAAACTATGGCATACATTTTTTTTTAAAACCTAAAGACGCAATAGGGAGAAAATGAAATTTGTTAGACATCTATAATAAAATTTTGTGCAAGATCACTCAAAGGATTAATTATAATCACTCAAAATAAGGATTAAACACATTGTGTGCGAATGTATTAGATCTAATGCATCAACATTCTAGCGCCACGAACATATACAAGGGTTGTGAACCATATTGCATTGATAAACATAACTTTTATTACGAGTTTAGCTCCCAGTGAGAGTAGTTTGTATTGCTAGATTTCCACTTGATGTTGGTGTCATGTTTTAGTATCACGATTTTTACAAATTATGTGAGCCTTTTTATCTTTATTTGAAATTTTACTTGTATTCCTTTCTGTCTCTTTTGTGTTTTTTTTTTGTGTGTGTGCAAATGTAAAACAACACAAAGGACAATACATGCTCAGTTTGCATATAAACAGTAAAAAGAAAATGATTTGATTCTTATCAAAAATACATGTAAACATGTTACAAGTGCATTTATCACATTGTACAACTTAGCATTTGTTTTTTTTAGGTAGTTTTTCCTTTAAGCCGTTCTACTGTCAGACCTAATGACGCTACAGCCTATGCAGTTCTTGACTGTGAAGCTGAGGAGGAGTTCAATTCTTTCTTCCATCGTTGTAGGACAGATTTTTTGGAATCTTTCAGACAGGTACAAGATTACATACAAAATTATCTTTTGTAATTTTACTTTTTAATATCTAAATACATGATAGGTTGTAAAATTAAAATTCACTTACTCCATAAAAACTTGATTTAGCCAAAAGAAGTAGTACGAACTAGAGTCTGAACTAAGTAACAGACAGCACTAAACTCATAGATTTTTAAATATTTGTTTATGCTAGATAACGCAAACATGTATTGTCTCACCATCATAGGACAACCAGAGTAAATCCACATATTTACATGCAGGCTATGGTGTAAAACCTCTTTGTAAATTATATTAGTTATTATCCAATTTAGTTTGTGTCTTAATCATACTAAACCGATTCAAAAAACCTACTCTTGAATAACTTGAGTAAAGTTAACTGTGTGAAAAACAACAAGAGAAATGTACATATTTTATATTTTTGATCTACCATAGAAGTATATATTACCAGTATGACTATGCAGAATAGTAAGTTATTATTAACGTAACTTCAAAAACATAATAATAATAATTCTTATTTCGATCAAATTTAATTCCATTTTTATGACCACTTCCGCTTTAATGGCCACTGATCACTCATTAAAATATTTGTACATATTCTTGCAGAATCTGTAGTTTTTCAAAATATTTTTTTTTTGAAAAGTAAAATTTATGATTTTTAAATATATGTCTACTAGTTTTTAAATATACAGTTGGTAGTGTAACTAAAATTTATACAAAAACCATGTATTTTTCTGATTTGTGATGGATTAAGTGTTATGTATATGTTAAATTTTATTATAAAATAATAGTTTTATCATATTTACATTAAAAAAATGAAAATGTAAATATATTACACTCACTCTATCGCACATCTGAAATGGCCTCTTTTTTCATATTTGTGTGTCCACTTACAAAAATTATAATGTAAATAAAATATAATTGGTATGTAATTATTTTTTTCCTTAGACTGAGTGTTTATTTGTAAAATTTGTTATTTCCTTGAGACATTTTAACATTTAAAACAATTTCTTGTAATTTTTTTTCAACGCGAGTCCTGAAGTTGTTGAGTAGTCTGTCTTAATCTTAAAATTTATTAAACCTTAATGTTAAGGTTACAAAAGTTAAAATTCAGGCATGTCTGTTGGTTTTCGTTTGTTATATAAAATATATAATTATTTACAGCTTTATTTATTTTCAGGCAACTCTTTTAGCTCCCTTGTTGACATTTACCTATATGCAAGAATGGCTAACTGTGAGAATACAGAAGACGTTGGCCTTGGGGGCTGCAGAACCTTTCTGCACATTGCAATCACCAGACTACATTGAATGGGAAGCTTTGTCTGCAGTATGTATTTTATATTATTTATTATAAAATGAAGTTAAACCTATTTTGCTTTCTACAGATGAAATCAGCTTGTCATAACAGATTGGTGGTAGAGATGAAATAAGTTTATCATGAATATTGTTGCTGTTTTTTTTGCTTCAGAAGTGTTTAGTTTTTTGATATGTTGCATACAAGACTAGACATTTGTGCTTTCCAAGGGATATTTATTGCCTCCCAAAACTTGCAGCATAGATAAGGATACATATAGCATGAGTGTTTTTTGCTCAGTAGAGTTGTTATTCAGTGTAGGTCATTAACTAATGTTTGTAATGTATCATATTGTGTAAACATGAAAAATCTCGAGTTGTCTGCAGAATTTAATGAAATTTTACATTTAAAAACTTAGTGAAAATATCTAAATATTTTTTATAATTAGTTTTTTTATGTAAATCCAGAGTGAAAAGTAATAATGGGAGCCTAGAAGCTTCAACCACAAAACCTCAAACGCTAAATTTTATTTTATTTTTACTAATTATGATTACAAGTAATAATCAATTCATAAATAATAAACTATCTAAGGTACAAAATAATGAATAAAAATTCATGTCCATATAAAATATATAATATTTAGTGCTTTATAAGTGAGAATATTTTTGTAGCAAAATGCTACTGATTTGATACAAAATAATTCCCGCCTACTAAATCGCTCCCTCGCAAATCATTTTAATACTTTATTAGGTCAATCATATAATCCTAAAACACGTTAGTGTTTTATGTTTGTTGGGTACTTATTAACCCTTACAAATAGAGTACTGGGGAAAGTTGCACTAGATTCAGTCTTGGGCGAGAAAATATTTAATAGTATTTATAAACATACTGCATTTATTAAACATCCTAGCTATAAGTAAGAGAGTAATGTCATAGAATTGAATCTCAATTTATTTCAAAATATGAAAATAATTTTATTTCAACTTTTTTGTAAAATAGTTTCTGTAAAATAAATGTACAAAGAAGTCCTTTTTTAAAGTAAATAAGGCTTTTTAGCTTAAAATTAAATGTAATATATATAGAAAGAGTTTTTGGATGTAATAGAGACGTTGGTTCAAATTAATTGGAGTGAAAAGGGTTAAACCATGCAATTAAATAAATGTATTAGAAATAAGGTTTGTAAATTATAGTTTGCAATATTTTTATCCAATATCAAATTAACAAAATAAAAATGTAGCTTATTATAATATTATTTTGTTGTGTATTTATTAAATACACTTGATTTTATTTTTCACAAAGTAGTATAACTAACTGCATTAATGAATGCAGTAATTTTACCTTTTCATAGTATTAAATGTGTTCACTACTATACCATATTACAAGAAAGGGATCATTCCAAGAAATGAGAAGTGAGTACTATGAAATATTCAGAATATCCTAGCTATAAGTATGAAAATAATATGTTAAAAACATTTGTTTTTTTTTTTAAACTAAGTAGGTACTTTTTTAAATATTTTTTAAAGTTGATATTTATTTGAAAATATTAGAAGTAAATTTTAATTTTTTTTATAATGGGACAGGTGTTAGACAGCGTATTGAGTCGTATCGTCATGTGTACTGAACGTCCTTCTGTTGCCAGTGGTCTTCTTTTGCTAGACCTGTGTTTGGGATTGGACCCCAAGGATCCATTGATTCTTTCCACACTATTGTCTTGCATATCAGCATTATTTGTCTTCCTGAGTATGTCTCCAGCCGATACTACTACTGTAAGTGTTCTTTAATAGTTAAAAATATTATATATAAAACATTTTCATAATCATCCAAACAATAAACTGATAAATCACATCACAAAAAAAACTGAAAATTATAAGTACAAAAAATCCTTGTAATGTTTTGTTAAGTTACAATTACAGTAGAGTCTCGAAATTCGAATTCCCGATTTTACGAGCTTGTGATAAATTCGAGTCGGCTAAGCCACGGGTGCTAAGCCACCTGACATTTCTACGTCAGCATTGCTGATTTCATATAATAACTAAAGTACTGATTGGATAGAGAATTATTTAAAGAGTGGTTTTTAAATGAGTTTGTGGCGGATATCCATGCTTTATATCTTCCAGCAAATGTTACGAGGCTAATCCAGCAGATGGATTAGGGCGTCCTGGAATGTATGAAAATATACAGACGTTACCTTTTACAATCTCTTTTGGAAGCGACTGAAGAAGATGAATGCATTGTACACCTTCTAAAAAAATTACAGTTAAAGGAATTGTGTACTAGATAGCCGAATCATAGAACAAAATAAAAGAAGAAATATCAAGTAGGTTGTGAAATATAATCCTGAGTCATAATGAAACTGTTGATTCTGTTATTGATCCACAAGAAATAACAGATTTGACATTTCTTGTCAAGAAACTTCCAGTTTGTGAAAATTGCAATTTGATATAACAGATGTTATGATTATTGAAAGGTACAAAAAGCTTCTGAAATGATGAGAATAAAGTTGAATATTTTAAAGTCTATTTAATGGGCCTTACGATAGTCTGAGCGTCAGAATGAATGACCACAGGCATGACCTTGGAACCATGAATATGGACAGGGCAACCGCTCAACACGCTGCTAGTTACAACATCATATCTTTCAATGATTGTTATACCACCAAAATAATTAAGGCCCTTCCCCTGATTGCAACCCTTCAGAATTGAAAAGATGCGAGTTATCATACCAGTGGTACACCAAATCTAGAGCGCCTCCTAACCTCAACATCAGATAAAACTCCTCCTAACTTCTACCATTTTTAACAACTACATTCACCTTCCTTCTGACACTATTAATATCTAGTTTCAAATAATCAATATTTATACAAATCACATATATCACTATATCATAAACTATAAATCTGTGAATCTGTGACATTTGGATATTTATACACATCTGTGATTCACTACAGTCTTTTCTATTGTGATTGACAAAGATCATTTTTGATTGAAGTATTTCATATGTGGGATAAGTTTTTATTTGTTCTTGTTATTTATTTACTATAGTTTGCCGTTTTAGACTATATATATATATATATATATACATATATATATATATATATATATATATATATATATATATATATATATATATATATTCTTGATTACTTACAAACAACAAATTACTTACATAGTAATATATTAACTTCATATATATATATATATATATATATATATATATATATTTATGTATATTTAACTCATATATATATATATATATATATATATTTAAGTGCTTTTATGTGTTTCTATTTCAAGACTACAGTGTGGACTCTTACCAAGGTAAGTCTGTCAGTCTCCTAGTCCAAAAAATCTATATATATATATATTTAGGTTAGTTTTGGTTGGTAAAGATTATTTAGATTTTTTGGACTAGGAGACTGACAGACTTACCTTGGTAAGAGTCCACTCTGTAGTCTTGAAATAGAAACACATAAAAGCACTTAAACAATGATATATTTCAACCACACAGTGGTCTTTGTCTATCGTAAAAGAAATATGAGAGAATGAAATAAAATAATAATAATAATATATATATATATTCTTGATATTTAACGTTATCCATTGTTTTTCCGTTGCACTGACTTTATGAAGTTAATATATTACTATTGTAAGTAATTTTATCCACCATTAAGTGCAATAATTTTACCTTGAGTGATGAGGCACCTTTCGGTCAATTGACCATTGTCGAATCACTGATGTTTTTCTGTTGTAGATGTTCGGTCTGTGAAGTTGGTGTTTGTTGACGTTACGCACACTTTTTCTTGATCTGTGTGTATGATATTTCTATATAGTATGTCTTCTGTATATGTTGCTTGTAGATTCATTAAATTGTTGTGTATGTTTTTATAAATGTGGTATTTTTCTAGTGAGTTTAGTTCTATTGGGTTGTTATTTATTTCAAGTATGGTTAGGTTATTTTCGTAATTTGTTATTTCGTGTTTATGGGATATTAGGTGTGCTGCAACATTTGATACTTTAGAATTTTTGTTTTTGAATGCTCTATAATGTTCTTCAAATCTTATTTTAATTGTTCTGGTTGTTTTTCCTATGTAAAAAGCGTTACAGTTGTTGCATGTGATTTTGTAAATTCCTGATAGGTTATGTTTTTCTGAATTTGTTTTGTGGTTTGTGTTATTAAGATATTTTATTATTTTGTTGTTTGGTTTGTAAGTTGGAGTGTAGTATTCTTTGTTGTATATATTTGTTATTTTTTCTATTTTGTTATTGGTGTATTTATATTTTAGGTAGATTTTTTTATTTTCATTATTTTCGTGTTCCGGTTGTAGTGTTGTGTTGAGGTTAGGTTTTTTTGTGAATTTATTGTATATATTTTTTATAATGTGTTTGTTGTATCCATTTTCTATTGCTATTTTTGTAATGTTATCTCATTCTTCATTTAATTTTTGTTTGTTATCCTGTGTGTATTTTATTGCTTTATTTATCATGTTACTGTAAGTGTTAATTTTGTGTGTCCAGGGGTGGTTAGATTTGTAGTGTATTGTGGTGTTGTTGGAAGTAGGTTTCCTGTATACTGTAGTTTCTATTTTATTATCATTTATATTTAAAGTAATGTCGAGGAAGTTGATTGTTCTATTTGTTTCTGTTTCAACGGTGAATTGTATGTTTTCGTTGTATGTATTTAGTTTGTTTAATATATTTGATGTGTTCGTTGTGAATGGTAGGTTGGTATATTACAAGTATATCGTCTACATACCTTGTCCATAGTGAGATATTGTGTGTGTTTATTATAGGTTTAATTATTATTTGTTCAAAGTGTTGTAAATAAATTTCTGACATGACAGATGATATGGGTGAAACCATGGGGAGTCCTGTTGTTTGTTTATAATATTTATTGTTAAATTGGAAGTAATTTTGGTTACATATGTGTTTGGTTGGCGTAATGATACTATCTATTAGATCTACTAATAACTGTTGTGAAATATTAGATGCTTAATTACATGTACTCCTAAATAATGTTGACCTAATAGAACCTATATTTCTTACCTGGATCTTGCAACTCAAGCACTTCCTTAGCCTTTGCTACATTGTCTCGTTCTTCTTTCAAGCGAGCAAATTTACTTTCAAAAAGTTGCAATTGTTATAATGCTTCATCTGGACGAATTTTCCCCTCAACAGGTTTACTCTTTTCCCAATCCCGAAGGAAATCATTTGTCCGACTTTCAACTGCTTTATCTTCAGCTACAATTTTCTGTTGAAGGCTTTGAACCTACACAAGTCAATTGTTGAAACATTTGTTATTTAACCCACTGATTATTTGATCTTCATGTCCTTACCTGGACAGTTAAGTTTTATCCTCTATGCAATTATTTTTTAGGTCTTGTACATTTCTACATTTGGAAAACATCAGCTGTTTCATAATTATACTAGCTGCCATCTTGGCATCTATAATATTTTATGATTATTTTTTTAGGATATGGCTCCATTGTTTACATATTCTTTTTTTTCATCCATTTGTAATTTACTTCTTTTATATTGTGAATTATTGTTATTTATTACTTTTGTGTTTTTACGTAAAAACATTACAATATACAGTCGGCGCCGCTTATTGTGATCATATTTGTCAGAAGCATATTTGATAACAATAACCGAACGCTTAATCACGATGTAGTCTACAGCCGTACTGCATTGAACTCACTGTATTATGGCCACAACTGTTTGTTCTGAACGATATGTAAGCCTATCATTACATTAAGTAATTCTAATTCTGTATCACTATAATTAAACTGTACTTACCAAATTTTGATCCTATTCCGGACAGTTTTATGTACAGTAGTAGAATTTCTGTAACTTAGTTTTCTACTTGTTAAAATTAGTGGGCATATATCATGTCAGTTTATGTTATTCCACTGTAGATTTTTTTTAAACACTGAATCTAGCATAATTGAAAAAATATATAAAACTACGTAAAACACTTGATCAAAACATTTTAACACATAAAACCTCATTATAAAACACTTCAAACTTATTTACACTTCAAATTTACATTTACTTTTTCTCGAAGAATTCCTTTATATGTGACTGTCTGTAGTCTTTTCGTAAAATATTGTTTATAAATTGTTCATATTCATAATGTTTGTTGAAATTTTCTGCTTTTTGTTGAACAAACTGCCTTAGAATCTCAAGAGCTTGGTGAACTTCCTGCTTAGAGTTTGCGGTACACATTTATCATTTTCGTCATCATCGGTGCCTTCTTCTTCTTCAGTATCTTTTGATGTTGAAGCAACTACCTTACAAATATCATCTTCAGTCATTTCCACTGCTGTTTCAATACTATCGTCAACTTCCATCCACTCAGTATATTCTTTTAAGGACAAATCGAAAATCTTCAAGTTCTCTTCAGTCTTCCTCAGATGTAGCTTGCTCTTGATTTTCTTCAACAAAAAAACCACCTTTTCTAAAGCAATTTTTCACAGTTTTTTCAGAAACTTCATTCCAAGATTTTGCTATCAGATGAATAGCATCTAGTAAAGAAGTTTTTTTAGCCAATTCATTTGAGGTAAGGGTTTGAAATTCATCCATATTTTCTATAATTCTAGCACGCATCTCTCGTCGATAAAAACTTTTGAGATTTTTAATTATGCCTCGGTCACATGGCTGAATAATTGATGTAGTATTGGCCGGAAGGTAAATCACTTTGATGTCTTTTAGCGTAGTGCTTATGTCATTATGTGCAGTGCAGTTGTCTAGTAGAAGGACAATGTTGCGTTTGAGGCTGGTATCCCATTTAGTCAGCCATTCATTAAAAATTTTTGATGTCATCCAAGCATTGGAGTTTAAATGATATTCAACCGGTATCAAAAAATACCTTGAAAACACTGTGGATTTTTAGATTTACTGATAATTAAGAGTTTTTCTTTATGACCAACCATGTTAACACAACACAAAACAGTTATTCTTTGTTTACATATTTTACAGCCGTTAGCAATTTCATTTTTAAATAAGTAAGTATGTTCGGGTAAAGCACGATAATAAAGTCCTGTTTCGTCTGCATTGTATATGCAGCTAGGAGAATACTCGGCCAAAATCTTTGGCCATTCGTATTGTAACCGGTCCTCAGCTCCAACAAAATCAGCATTTCTTTTTTCACCACACGTTTTCTTGTAAACCCTTTTCTTCCATCGATTGAACCATCCATCTGTGGCTTTAAAATCCTGTTTTCCTTTTTTTTGGCAAGATCCTCAGCTTTTAAACGCATTAGTGGGCCGTCAACTCGAGCATCTTTTTCGCGAACATTTTTAAACCACAATTTCAAAGCTGATTCCACTTGCGGATCCTTCCCAGAACGATGTCTTTTGTTGTCAACATTTGCATTACACTTTGATAATGACAAGATTTTTTCTTTGTTGTTCAATATTTTACATAAGAGAGGTTGAGAAACGCCAAGTTGAGAAGCAGCGTTTCTTTGACTCATTTTTGATAATTTACTGTACCTATCTAGAATATCAAGTTTTTGTTTAAGACTTAAATCGCGTCGTTTTTTTGAGATTCGGACATCTTGCTATACTGTCCTTTGAAACTTCAAGTGACACTAAACTCTACAAAACAAACGAAAAAGATCTTTAAAAATTAAGTTATGTAAAATCACACTGAAATACTGTAATAAACGTTCATAAAAATTCACTGTTAAAAAATACAGTAGGACTGTACTGTAAATGGTTCAGTAGTAACATCAACTAATGTTAACAAACAACTAAGGTCGGCTCAGCGAGGCTAGGGTGTTTGCGTAAACAAAGATTAAGGGAGACATTCTGAGAACTGTGCTAAGTGCTGAAACAGTTATTAAGTATTTCTGTCATTCTAAAAATAAACATTCTATGAATTGGGCGTCATTGTGTGTTGCACGTGCTGTTAACACTACTTTGTAGACATTTTTACTTGGTCTATGCTAGTATACGTTGACGCATATGATTTTGCATGGCAAATTAAATGATAATAATAAGCGAATAGATGATTACAATAAGCGACCTAATTACAAAGTATTAATATACGTCCGTGTTTGTTTTTCAATGAAACGATAACAATAACCGAATGATAACATTAACCGTGATCACAATAAGCGGCGCCGACTGTATATATATATATATATATATATATATATATATATATTAAAACAACATAGGTTATTCAAATACAAGAATATTTATTAATTAAGATATAATTAATTATTAATATTTTATATATATATATATATATATATATATATATATATATATATATATATATATATATATATAGAAGAGATAGAGAGAGAGAGAGGTTAGTTCTAGTAGAGCTTAGTCTTAAATCTAGTAAATCTAGACGTAAATCTAGTTTCAAATAATCAATATTTACACAAATCACATATAGCACTATATCATAAACTTTAAATCTGTGACATTTGGATATTTATACACATCTGTGGTTCACTTCAGTCGTTTGTTTTTCTCTTTTTTGACTGATGAAAATCATTTTTGATCGAAATATTTCAATAGTGTGTTGAGTTTTTATGTGTGTGTGTGTGTACATATATTTCATTCATAAATGGATAAATGGAATTTGTAATAAATATAATTACATTTATTCTCTATGACTTTGATCTATGCAGAACTATCCATTCTCAATAGAATAATCCCATTATGTAAACTAAATATTTTTCTTTCAGGATTATTTATTATATCAGTCCTTTATATTTAAACTTAATTTTCTTTAACATTACAAAATAGAAGAAAAATATATACAGTAAACTCCCGATTATCCGTGGACGGAAAAACCGGTTTGCGGATTATCCGGGGTCTGCCATTGTTTTAAAAATATCCAATTTTTATTCCAAATCAGATTCATGTGTTTAAATTTCCAAATGGTGAATTACGACGTAAATACATATACTGCTTAGTAGAAGTTAAGATGAAGGGAATAGATATGTAAATATGTACGTACTAATTTTTACATTGAAAGGGAAGCATCCCGACGTGGGCCAGCGAAATAAAAGGGGCGAGTAGATTACTGTATATAAGAAACAATGACAAAATGCTTGGACGCCCGAAAACCTAATGTGTATCATAAGATTGTATACAAATGTCAGCTAATCTCGGCTATAAATAGTCTAGGACGTGATATATGCATTATCCATGTCTGTCATATACATTATCGATCTTTATGGCTTTGTAACAGACGTGACACAAGTAGACACTGAGCGACAATATTGATCTCAAGAAATTTAGATCGCACACTAAAGCTAAATCAATGCTCACAAAAAAACAGACGAAAGTGACAGATTTTTTTGTTAAAATGTGAAAGTATTATGTGTAAAGGAAATTACATATGTACATATATACTTACTTTTGACATATACTTATTTACGTATTGTAAATAGTTAGACATATAAATGTACATGTTATAATCCGTCAAATACATCGACATTTTAAATTATTTTCTGTATTTATTTTGTCCTCTGAAGATTATTTGTGAATTCCATTAACCGGGGTCATTATTTGTGTAACTTATGGTATAATAATCGATTATCGATCGTTTTGCGTATTCTTTGTTCATTGCGGATTATTCGGGGAATTCGTTATCCGGCGTTGCCAGGCCACCCTATTCCACGGATAATCGGGAGCTTACTGTGTCTTACTTATCCAATCTCGTCAAACATTTAATATTGAAACATTCACTCAATGTTTTCTCATTTCATTTTCTTTTAGGCATATCTACCTAGGGTGTTAGAAAAAATATTTGCTGTACTGGTGTTCACGTTACCAGGAGAGACCAAAGATAGTCGTTCTCGAGCTGTGAAAAATGTGCGTAGACATGCTGCATCACTAATGGTTAAAATTGGACAGAAGTATCCGTTGCTGTTGTTACCAGTGTTTGACTGGATTCATGCTGTTATTAATAACCTGGAGAGTAAACTGAGCAAGATGGAAATGATTTGCTTACAGGTATATACTTACACAATGCCTATTATAACTTATTTTCTCCAAAGTAATGCCTTAAATTTTATATACTATTATTACAAATTTACAATGTTATTATTTACCTAATGTACATCTTTTGTCTTAACGTTTTATTTATTCTATGGTCAGTTCTTTTGTTTTAGCTTGTTAAACATTTATTATAAATACTGTAATCTGAAGAACAATGTATGATAGACTTAATTAACCTAAATTAAATCTTTATATTCTTTATAATTCCAGGAAGCATTGTTGTTGATCAGTAACCATTTCTGTGAATACGAGCGAGAATCTGCCTTTGTAGGAGAAGTGCTGAGACCAGTTGCTAGCCAGTGGTTGACACTGGCTAATCAAGCATTTTGTGATCCTCTACAATTCATGGCTTTTGTAGGGCTTGACAAGCCTCCAGAAGTACCTAGCTGCAATGATATCAATGGGAAAAATAGGTCTCAAGTAAGTAGAAAGTTAGTGTGAATGCTGTTGTTTCATTAGCTCTTTTTAGTAAACAATTCTAAAATGGTAAAATATTCTTAACCAAGGATTTTAATAAAATAGTATGGAACTTGAATACCAACCTTATATCTTCAATTATGGTCCTAAAATCTTTACAATGTTTTTTTTTTTTTTTAACCTAATGCTGATTAAATGATTTGTGTTCCTAGCAACTCAATGATTGCTACAACTGAATTATGTTATACCACGCATATATTTACACTTGCAAACAACAAATACTATATATTATAATGGTGCAATTTTTTTATTATATTGAATCTTCTCTAGTTTAATATTTTTGATTAATTATTATTTGTAATCATTGTTAGTAAAAAATAAAATAAAATGTTACATAAATTTTAAAGCTTAGCAGGAGGTTGTAGGCTCCCCCTGACATTTATGTAACTAATTTCTTAACTTCACATTTGTACAAAAATGTTATAACTAAAATAATTACAATATATATATATATATATATATATATATATATATATATATATTTATTGTAACATTTTGAAAATAGCAAATAAGAAATTGGCTAGATTAAAATTGAAACTAATTTTAGGTAAAAGCCTAGAAAAGGTTGTAACATGTAAACAAGATATTTGAACTGTTGCATTAGGAAATTTGTTATGTCAAATAACCTAACAAATAAAATTAAAACAAGATAATCTAATAATAATAAAATTAAACAAAATTGTAAACTGTAGTAACATAGGGCATAAGTAATTACTTGAGAGATAGAAGGTGAAAAAACGCGATTGTAAACAATGTGGTTAGAGGTTATGTTCTATAAATCCAGTCAAAACGCACACATTTCGGAATTATTACAAAAGTAAAAAGTAAAGACACTTCACACACAAATAATAGTAATTAAATAAACACTGGAAGGTTTGTTAAGGATCGGAAAATTAAATTAGTAAGTTTAACCAAATTGAAACGCGAGTGAAAATAGTTGTTGGCGCATTAACAGCTGTAAAGCAAAAGAAAGTAGGTCAGTGTACAGTCGACTCTACTGGGAAGAAATCGAACTAAATTACATGCAACATGAGTTTTGGGAGAAGGAATAGCAGCCATATTTTAAACATTTTTAAAAGTAAAACTAAGGACGCGTTAGTTTAGTCTGGCGTGGGGATGCCGAGGTAGCGGACCTTCTCTGAGAAGTCAAAATTCCATTTGAAGAATTTCGTCAAAATTATACAGATTTGTGAAGAAAATTGGCCAAATTAAAACAAGGATAAGAGAATTTAAGGCTATAATACAGTATAAATATAATTTGAAGTAACTAAAACGAATTTAAGTGTGTTAATTATAAAATCTGAAGAGAACTGAATCCTATGTGTGAACAAACAGCCGATCTCCGAGAATTTATAAGTTAAGTAAATAGCGCTATACAAATAAACTTTAGTGAACTTTTAAAATTATAAGGAAATCTAAAATTGTACATTATTAGAATATTTGGAAATTAATTAATAGTTAGTAGTAAGAAACATAATCCAGTTCAAACAGTTTAGGGACCTTTTTGCTTATTCCAAATTTAAGTTTTTCCATCAGGAAGCTATTTATTAAAACTATTTTCTAAATCTAATCTTGTTTATCAAAATTTATTTAATTTAACCAAAGAGTTAAAAGATATAGCCTAGGGTATAAAATTTTGTAACTAAAATTGAAGGAATTGAGTTTAGCCTATTGTGTTAAAACTTGTTAAGTTTTATTTTTTTGTTCTGTTTATTGTTTAAATGTTGAAATAAAATTGTTATAATAAAGACTTTAAATTATAAATGAGTAATATGTTTTGTGTTACAAAAATATTTATATTATAAAAATATATTACTATTATAAGTAATTTTATCCACCATTAAGTGCAATAATTTTACCTTGAGTGATGAGGCACCTTTCGGTCAATTGACCATTGTCGAAGCACTGATGTTTTTCTGTTGTAGATGTTCGGTCTGTGAAGTTGGTGTTTGTTGACGTTACGCGCACTTTTTCTTGATCTGTGTGTATGATGTTTCTATATAGTATGTCTTCTGTGTATGTTGTTTGTAGATTCATTAAATTGTTGTGTATGTTTTTATAAATGTGGTATTTTTCTAGTGAGTTTAGTTCTATTGGGTTGTTATTTATTTCAAGTATGGTTAGGTTATTTTCGTAATTTGTTATTTCGTGTTTATGGGATATTAGGTGTGCTGCAACATTTGATACTTTAGAATTTTTGTTTTTGAATGCTCTATAATGTTCTTCAATCTTATTTTAAATGTTCTGGTTGTTTTTCCTATGTAAAAAGCTTTACAGTTGTTGCATGTGATTTTGTAAATTCCCGATAGGTTATGTTTTTCTGAATTTGTTTTGTGGTTTGTGTTATTAAGATATTTTATTATTTTGTTGTTTGGTTTGTAAGTTGGAGTGTAGTATTCTTTGTTGTATATATTTGTTATTTTTTCTATTTTGTTATTGGTGTATTTATATTTTAGGTAGATTTTTTTATTTTCATTATTTTCGTGTTCCGGTTGTAGTGTTGTGTTGAGGTTAGGTTTTTTTGTGAATTTATTGTATATATTTTTTATAATGTGTTTGTTGTATCCATTTTCTATTGCTATTTTTGTAATGTTATCTCATTCTTCATTTAATTTTTGTTTGTTATCCTGTGTGTATTTTATTGCTTTATTTATCATGTTACTGTAAGTGTTAATTTTGTGTGTCCAGGGGTGGTTAGATTTGTAGTGTATTGTGGTGTTGTTGGAAGTAGGTTTCCTGTATACTGTAGTTTCTATTTTATTATCATTTATATTTAAAGTGATGTCGAGAAAGTTGATTGTTCTATTTGTTTCTGTTTCAACGGTGAATTGTATGTTTTCGTTGTATGTATTTAGTTTGTTTAATATTATGATGTGTTCGTTGTGAATGGTAGGTTGGTATATTACAAGTATATCGTCTACATACCTTGTCCATAGTGAAATATTGTGTGTGTTTATTATAGGTTTAATTATTATTTGTTCAAAGTGTTGCAAATATATTTCTGACATGACAGATGATATGGGTGAACCCATGGGGAGTCCAGTTGTTTGTTTATAATATTTATTGTTAAATTGGAAGTAATTTTGGTTACATATGTGTTTGGTTAGCGTAATGATACTATCTATTATGTTTCTTTTTTCGTTATTGTGTATCAGTTTGTTATTTATTATTTCTATGGTTTCTTCTATTGGGATACTAGGGTACATGTTAGTTATGTCATAACTTATTATTTTTGTGTTGCTGTTTGTTTTTATCGTTTTTATTTTATTAATTAATTCGTATCCATTTTTTATATTGTATGTGTTGTTGATATGTATTTTAGATCTTATGATTTTGTCTAGAATTTTTGCGATTATGTAAGATGGTGCTGTTGTGAAATTTATTAGTGGTCTAAATGGTGTGTTGGGTTTGTGGATTTTAGGTATCCCTGATAATATTGGTGCGCATGGTTTGAATGGGTATAGTCTTGTGTGGTATTTTAATTTATTGTTATAGTTTAGGGTGTTTCGGTGAGTGACTATTAAGTTTTTTATTGTAATAAGGTAATTGCTAGTTGGGTCTGGGATTTGTTCGTATTTATTTTCTTTTATGTAGTTAGTCATTGAATCGATGTATTTGGTATTTTCTATTATTACTGGTGTATTTGTTTTATCTGATTTTAATATTAAGTAGTCGTTGTTTTCTAGTTTTTCTCTGAGTTTTATAATTTCTTTTTTATTAATATATTGTTCCGTTTTTTTGTTTTTTTCCGTTTTTATTAGGTTAATTTTATTATTAATATTGTTTCTTATGTGTTTAGTATTTTGGTGGGTAATTTTGTGGATGTTAGATTCTGTGTCAACTATTAGGTTTTTTATTATTTGTTTTTTGTTGAAGTTAGGTAGGTTATATTTGAAGGAATTTGTTATTATTATTTTTTCTTTTTCAGTAAATTGTGTTTTAGTTAAGTTTATGAATTTATTGTTGTTAGAGGTGTGGGTTGGTTCTAGGCTATTTTTTAGGTTATGTTGTTGTTTTGATGTGTGGATTGGTTCTAGGCTATTTTTTAGGTTATGTTGTTTTGATAAATTTTCGATTTTTCTGTTTTGTCTGTTTATAGTGTTTGTTTTATGTTTTATTATAATTTGTTGTGTTTTTTCGTGAATAATAGGTGTGAGAGTATCAAAAGTTTTCATTATTTCCAAATTGGTTGTGTATAGTTGTAAATTGATTTGGCTTTTTTTATGGTAGGCAGATTTAATGTTTTGTTTAATTATGTGTGATTCTGCTATTTTTGGTTGCGTATTTTGGTGTTATATTGAGTGTTAAGCATTTTTTATTAAACTGTATTTTGTTGATGCAATTCTGGAGTTTGATTTTTAGGTTAAGATATTTACGGTACAGTTGTTTACCTTGGTAGGTATTAAATTCTTGATATTTAACGTTATCCATTGTTTTTCCGTTGCACTGACTTTATGAAGTTAATATATTACTATTGTAAGTAATTTTATCCACCATTAAGTGCAATAATTTTACCTTGAGTGATGAGGCACCTTTCGGTCAATTGACCATTGTCGAATCACTGATGTTTTTCTGTTGTAGATGTTCGGCCTGTGAAATTGGTGTTTGTTGACGTTACGCGCACTTTCTCTTGATCTGTGTGTATGATGTTTCTATATAGTATGTCATCTGTATATGTTGTTTGTAGATTCATTAAATTGTTGTGTATGTTTTTATAAATGTGCTATTTTTCTAGTGAGTTTAGTTCTATAAATCTGCCTACCATAAAAAAAGCCAAATCAATTTACAACTATACACAACCAATTTGGAAATAATGAAAACTTTTGTTACTCTCACACCTATTATTCACGAAAAAACACAACAAATTATAATAAAACATAAAACAAACACTATAAACAGACAAAACAGAAAAATCGAAAATTTATCAAAACAACATAACCTAAAAAATAGCCTAGAACCAATCCACACATCAAAACAACAACATAACCTATAAAAATAGCCTAGAACCAACCCACACCTCTAACAACTATAAATTCATAAACTTAACTAAAACACAATTTACTGAAAAAGAAAAAATAATAATAACAAATTCCTTCAAATATAACCTACATAACTTCAACAAAAAACAAATAATAACAAACCTAATAGTTGACACAGAATCTAACATCCACAAAATTACCCACCAAAATACTGAACACATAAGAAACAATATTAATAATAAAATTAACCTAATAAAAACGGAAAAAAACAAAAAAACGGAACAATATATTAATAAAAAAGAAATTATAAAACTCAGAGAAAAACTAGAAAACAACGACTACTTAATATTAAAATCAGATAAAACAAATACACCAGTAATAATAGAAAATACCAAATACATCGATTCAATGACTAACTACATAAAAGAAAATAAATACGAACAAATCCCAGACCCAACTAGCAATTACCTTATTACAATAAAAAAGTTAATAGTCACTCACCGAAACACCCTAAACTATAACAATAAATTAAAATACCACACAAGACTATACCCATTCAAACCATGCGCACCAATATTATCAGGGATACCTAAAATCCACAAACCCAACACACCATTTAGACCACTAATAAATTTCACAACAGCACCATCTTACATAATCGCAAAAATTCTAGACAAAATCATAAGATCTAAAATACATATCAACAACACATACAATATAAAAAATGGATACGAATTAATTAATAAAATAAAAACGATAAAAACAAACAGCAACACAAAAATAATAAGTTATGACATAACTAACATGTACCCTAGTATCCCAATAGAAGAAACCATAGAAATAATAAAAAACAAACTGATACACAATAACGAAAAAAGAAACATAATAGATAGTATCATTACGCTAACCAAACACATATGTAACCAAAATTACTTCCAATTTAACAATAAATATTATAAACAAACAACTGGACTCCCCATGGGTTCACCCATATCATCTGTCATGTCAGAAATATATTTACAACACTTTGAACAAATAATAATTAAACCTATAATAAACACTCACAATATTTCACTATGGACAAGGTATGTAGACGATATACTTGTAATATACCAACCTACCATTCACAACGAACACATCATAATATTAAACAAACTAAATACATACAACGAAAACATACAATTCACCGTTGAAACAGAAACAAATAGAACAATCAACTTCCTCGACATAACTTTAAATATAAATGATAATAAAATAGAAACTACAGTATACAGGAAACCTACTTCCAACAACACCACAATACACTACAAATCTAACCACCCCTGGACACACAAAATTAACACTTACAGTAACATGATAAATAAAGCAATAAAATACACACAGGATAACAAACAAAAATTAAATGAAGAATTAGATAACATTACAAAAATAGCAATAGAAAATGGATACAACAAACACATTATAAAAAATATATACAATAAATTCACAAAAAAACCTAACCTCAACACAACACTACAACCGGAACACGAAAATATTGAAAATAAAAAAATCTACCTAAAATATAAATACACCAATAACAAAATAGAAAAAATAACAAATATATACAACAAAGAATACTACACTCCAACATACAAACCAAACAACAAAATAATAAAATATCTTAATAACACAAGCCACAAAACAAATTCAGAAAAACATAACCTGTCAGGAATTTACAAAATCACATGCAACAACTGTAACGCTTTTTACATAGGAAAAACAACCAGAACATTTAAAATAAGATTTGAAGAACATTATAGAGCATTCAAAAACAAAAATTCTAAAGTATCAAATGTTGCAGCACACCTAATATCCCATAAACACGAAATAACAAATTACGAAAATAACCTAACCATACTTGAAATAAATAACAACCCAATAGAACTAAACTCACTAGAAAAATACCACATTTATAAAAACATACACAACAATTTAATGAATCTACAAACAACATATACAGATGACATACTATATAGAAACATCATACACACAGATCAAGAGAAAGTGCGCGTAACGTCAACAAACACCAATTTCACAGGCCGAACATCTACAACAGAAAAACATCAGTGATTCGACAATGGTCAATTTACCGAAAGGTGCCTCATCACTCAAGGTAAAATTATTGCACTTAATGGTGGATAAAATTACTTACAATAGTAATATATTAACTTCATAAAGTCAGTGCAACGGAAACACAATGGATAACGTTAAATATCAAGAATATATATGTATATATATATATATATATATATATATATATATATATATATATATATATATTTACACTTCAATTTTTAAATTAATTTAGAATTTACGACTCACTACCCATTAACAACCGCTCTAATATGACACACAAGTGAAACACATAATTGAACAATAACGTAATAAAGACAGTACTGAAAACTTAACCTGAATTGCCATTAGTTGGTTATAAAAACTAAAACGACCATAAAAATCCTATTTTATTTTTCCTTTGATTCCAAGAGTGCATTAGGACTGCTATAAATATCTTTCTTTATGATGATAGTTTTGAGAGGCAAAAACATTCTTGCCTTAGTTATTAGAAACATGTTGCAATTTCTTTATAGGAAACATTGAGACCATAACTTGATAACAAAAAAAATTCAACAAAAAGCAAAACATTCTTATTGACATGGTAGGCTCGTCAATATACACTCCAGCAAACAATCAGTATCGTGTATTGCGGAGCTCTAATCATGTTGCGTTGAAGTTAATTTGAAATATATTTTGCGTTATCATGCAATATTTATCCTAATTTTTGCAGTTCAAGCTTTTTTGTTTTATAGCTTAGAAAATATTTTAAACCAGATTAAATAAGATGGATACACAGTAATATCCTGTTTAGAGCTGAAGGTAATTTTTGTGCTAAAGGGAAATCCACTTTGTTGGTCAAACCATTACGTCACCATGCCATGTGGTCACCATGCATTAGATAAATATAAACAGTACAGTAATAGGTTTCATAATTGTTTTTGTTTTTTCGTGATTGGGTTTAAATATATATTATTAACCTTCGAGAGTTAGTTTTTCTATGCGCATATCATTATTTGTTAAGAAAACTTCTTTCCAGTTGTCAGAAGTTTATTTCCAGCTTGTTACTTCACAACCTGCATTCTAGGAAACGGTCCAACCTATTTTTGTTAATTTTTTCCTCGTAGCGTTAGTGTGAATTTAATCTTTCTCAATCGTGGTCAGATTGAGGAGGTTTTGTTGGCAAGTGCCCTTTTGTGTAACTTATTTGTGCGGAGTTCCTCGTGTAACTGCTATTTACTTTACAAAAGACTTTATGGAGTTAAATCATTACTGTTTTTGTTTATATTATTATTTTAGTGTTGTATGTCTTTGAACTATCTACGTTGAACATTTTACTGTTGTTCCATTTGAAGAGGAGAGAATTCGTAAAATGCAGGGTAGTGTTGAAAAAGAGGAAATTCAAGAAACATTGCCTACCACAAATTTTGTTTGATAGTTTTTTGATATTTCTGATGAAAACCTGTCTCTGCCAGATGATGAACCTGACGAAGAAGCCAACAAAATTGAAAATGAAACAAATAAAGACATAATAGGTGAATCTACAAATGATGAAAGTGGCCAATTTGTTGAAAATCTGACAATTTTGACAGGTTTGAGAAAATTTTGCTAAAAGATTACAGCAGTAAGCGATTACAGTGCACTTTGACTATGGGGGAAAAGCATTTTTTAGTAAAAACCGAAAAATGCTGTGGCATACTGAACCAGTAAGGCAATTGAAGACGAAACAATTCTCATGAGAGGGGGTCATGTTCATGCTACATTAGTGGTGACTAGTGAGCTTGAAAATGAACAATTATGAGTTCTTTTTTTTAACAAAGATTAGTTTTCTGCTATTTTTATTTTACTGTAGGATCTATTGTGTTATAAAGGCAATATTTTTATCCATCCACTATTTTGTAGTTATATATTTGAAGTAAAACATTCCTTATTTTCACTAAATATTAAAATAAATTTAATAATTATACATGTACTATCACGATTAAATATTTTTATGTTTAGACGTTTAATTACTTTATTGCAAAAAAATAACCCGCAAACGCTTCTCCCGTAGTGAAAACAATTGTCTAGTATACATTGCTTACACATTTTAACAATTCAAGATATATTTAGAAATATGACGCTTGGAAATTCAAAATGGTTCAATCATGATTTCTGAAATTGTTTACAATGTTTTTATATAGTATTTACCTATAAAGTCACTTAAATAAAAACGAAAACCGTTTAAATTTAAACGTTTTTTTTTTTTGCTCAATAAATCTCCGCAAGCGCCCTCTCCCGTTTGAAAATTTATGCGCCTTTTCGAAGGTTAAATATTTAACATCTGAAATTGTAACTTTAATGGATATCGAATTTATTGCTACCCTTGCAGATACTTTATTCGTCTCATAATTTTTTCTCAAGTGTTCTGGTGGTAGCTGGGGCCAATTTTAATGGACTGCCTTTGTTGCCTTGACATTTTAATTATACTTACCATTTTAGAATTTATAATTTCTTATCTAACCTGATTTTCTTCATTAGTTTCAATTTTTCATCCTAGAGATAATATTAAGGACATTTATTTATAAAAGTCAGCAACAGGGAATGTAGCAAAATGCTGACTGTAATTTTCCAGTTGAGTAGTACAGTATTTCAATACTTTGGTGTTATGAAAAATCCCTATTTTTAATCTTTAGTTAATCTCTTGTAGCTAGATGGTTGTACTTGTAACCATTTAATACAAAAAGTATCAGATCCTTCCTCTTTTTCATCTGTCCCATTAGTCCTCCCTTTGGAATATTTTTGTCCTAAGCCTGGACCAGGTTATTAGAGTACTAGGGATTATGGAGTTTTCTCTTTAGCTTTATCTTTTACTTTAACCTTAAGGCTTTGGGTTTCACTGAACCCGAATACACTTTTCACCTTAAAATTCCACTTGAACAAAAAAGTTCCAGACATTTTTTTGTATTTCTAGGTAATTATAATATGAAAGAAAAATTTGTGTATAAGCAAATACAAATACCTAGATTAGCATATGGATTGATAAAACAATTTCGCAATCCACATTTCATTTGATTTTATTTTGGTAAAATATAAATTTGAAAATGTCCACTTTGTTAAACAAAGAAATTGGCAAAATTAAAGCAGTTAAATAAAGTTTGGCAATTTTAAGAATGAGAAGGCCGAGCAACATAAAACCCTGGAATGGAGTAAGTATAAAAAAAAATACATGTTGTTGATTTGTTGGTCACAGATTCCTGTGGTGGTATAACGTGAATAAATAATTGCAGGAAGAAGTAAAAGGAAAAAGAATCAAGGCTTTAGAGATGAAGAAGAGATGTCTCCTTCAAGAAAGTGTTGAGGATCTAAAAGTTAAAATCAGAAGTAGGGTATTAAATGACAACACACACTACCATTTTGCCACCAAGAAGAATAAAACCAATTTATGAACGTAGAAGTGGGGGTTGGGTCATCTCTTATATTTCTGCAAGTAAAAAAATAAAATAAAACTATTTGGCAAAAGAGCAAAATATTTAAAAAAATGTTTATTGTAATCTTTTTATCTGCAAAGTAGAAGATATAATATGCAATATAAATTCATCATTAATTAAAGA
This sequence comes from Prosapia bicincta, assembly GCA_036971475.1. NCBI lineage: Eukaryota > Metazoa > Arthropoda > Insecta > Hemiptera > Cercopidae > Prosapia > Prosapia bicincta. The sequence continues at coordinate 252,321,082 of JBAIZL010000004.1, forward strand.
TAGTTTTATCCATTGATGTTATTAATAATAGTAATATACTTTATGAAGCTAATTAGTGTTTGGAAAAGTAGAATTATGGGGACTGAGAGGAAATGTAAACAATAAAACATTTTTAACATTGAATTGTAACTTTATTATCATTAGATTTGCGTGTATTGAATCTACATGAAAAAGAGTGAATTATTCAGAGGTGAAATCATTCATTTTGCTTCTCTTTGATTGAAGAAATACTGTGTTTAATTACAGTAATCAATGTCAAATGTAGCTTCAGTAGGGTTTATTCATCTATTGTAATTTATTACTAACAAAATGTTTTGTTCAATAAAGGGATCGGCTTATTGCCACAAAAAATATTTTCTAACAAGACAAAAACAATTTCTACAAACACCAAAAAAGTTTATTAATATAAGATAAATTTAAAAAATGATACACATAATTTTGTACATTTAATTTAAACATTAAAACAATAAGACTTATGAAAATATTATGCCATATGTGTATGGGTTTTATGGTGGGTTTGTTGAATTCCAGGCGATTAGCCTTCTTGCCATCAATAGCAGTTGGCAGATGTTCTATGAAATCCCACTCTAAATTCATTTTCTTTCAATGAAGCCTTGGTTATCATACTTTTCACATCGTACAATTTAATGGTCTTAAAATGGTTACTTTTTATAAGGTATGTTTATGTCTTGAATACAATTGAGAGGGCTTAGGTGGGTCTCAAATTCTCTTCTAGGCCGAGTTCCTCTCCTTTTTTCTAGGTAGTATTTATATCTTTAGTCTTATCTTCTACACACTCCAGTTGGTTTGAATTTTGTTAAATTGTTTTTTCAGTTCGTGTAGATGAAGATTTGGTAACAGATTGTTTGACACAAGGTTTTAATTTTTTTGGAGATAAATAACCATTTAATTCTTTGCCATTTCTATATTAAAAGCACCCATGGAAGGTAATAATCAGCAGTTGTGTCCTTATTCCTTGTAGATATCTTTATAATAGACGTCTAAGAAATTAACAGATTCATGTAAATACTTATAAAACAGTTAAAATTCAAATGCTAAACTCATAGCTAATTTATATTTCAATATTACTCATATATGTAATTCCATAAAATTTAACTGATATTTTGAACTTTCTGTTGAAATGTAATATAATGAATACTATAAGTAATAAAAAAAGTGAAAATGGGTAAA